>JAWLRI010000319.1:1307579-1397589 GCA_034781795.1 Crypturellus tataupa
GCTGGGACTGGATTTAGTGGGTGCTGCTGCTTGATGAAGGAGCAGTTTGTTGTTCTGGTCCCTGGGATGACTGGGGATAGTGGGGACACCCTCCCTGTCAGTGTAAAGGTGTATAGGTGAGGCACTTAGGGAATCTGGTGACATCACAGGTCTTTTTTCTCACAGATGAAGAAAAAATACACATCAGTTACATAGGGGTGAGCACAGTCCCAATTTTGGTGTGTCCAGGTGGTCCCTGGGGGATAGGAAGCTGCCTGTGTTCCCTTTCCTTCAATCTCTTACAAGATGGGCAGCTACTTCAGGAAAAGGGCCAAGTATTTCTAGGTAACTGTTTTTCTAAAGTGACTGAATGTTTATGTTAAACAACTCCGTTGGATTTTGTGGTCTGCAGAAATGTATTTCTTGTGCCTGGGAGAAAAAAAAAAGTAATAAGAGTATTTAAGTGTTCTATAAGCTGCTATTAAAAGTTTAAAGGCCATGTATCAGATGAGATGGTAAAAAGCAGCATATGAGTATTATAAATCTGCAGCTGAAAGGCATGTCTCTGCTCTCAGGAAAGCTTCCTTCTGCTAGGAATAGCAGAATAAAAGAACATGCAACAACCCAAGAGATTATTTTAGAAACTGTATAAGTTGAAGTGATTATACCAAACTCAGTTTTTAAAACTTTTCCTTTTTTTTTGTGCATAGGTTTTCTTCTTCTTTTTCTTTTTTTTCTTTTTCTGAATTTCTGAATTACAATTTCATAATACTAGAAATTTTGCCAAAAGGCCTTTGGCCTTTGCCTTAGGCTTTTCAGCCTAAAATGAAGGGGAGCAGTACTAGTCAAGGAATATGAGCAATAAAGGAAATTTAACAATTTACATTTAACTATGTTTTGAAGAATTGCTTTATTTCTGCAAAGAATGTGTAATATTTAGCAGAATTTATTAGTTAACTTCAGCTGTAGGTAATGAAGGTGACTGATACAAGCAGGATTCTTAATATAGCTCCCATATCTAATTCTATTTTTCTTTCTTATTTGAGGGGGGGAGTGGGAGAAGTCATTGAATTATTTTTTTGTGTGTACTATGAAGTACAGATTTCAGAGACTCTTCATGTGCCACCTGCTTGCAGTATAAGGATACTATAGCTGGCCATCTAGCTGTATTTTCATTCTTTGAAAATGAGAACTGTTTTCTTTCTTGGAAAGATTTTGTTTCAAATGCTGATTCAACTTTTAAACAAACATTTACTTGTAATGCTGCCTCTTGGGTTTGTAACATAACAGATTGCTGTAGAATATTAAAACTCCCTTGAAAACTGCAGAAATGGCATTTTTTTCTACTATCTTGGGGATCTATTTTTCTCTTAGTAATATCAGCCAGTCTCCAGAGGTGATAATAGGAGCCGAGCTGAAAAATTCCCCTTGGTGATTTTGAAGAGTTACTGTGGCAGAGGCTGTTCTTGGAAAGAAGATATTTTCAGCTTTATTGCTGTGCCATTTCTAGAACATTTAATAAAAGTGAGAGAATGTTGATCTTTTTGCCACCTCATAAGCTAAAGAAAAATGATACAAAGAATGAAAGGAAGTGTTAAAAGGAAAGGTTTAATCGTCTGATTTCATTCCAAGTATGTGAAAGTGGATACATTTTTCAAAAGCTCCTAGGCGTAATTAAAAAGTGAAAATGCTTTAACAGACCAGAGCCCTCTGAAAGCAGCACAGCACCTTGTCCTGTCCCTCGCCAGCCTTTTGTGCTGCTTCTCTGGGTGTGACATTGCCCCATCTCCTTCCCTTTCAGCAGGCTTAGACTGAACCTTGGTACTTCTCTCTAATGTATTCACCATAAGCAATCATTTAGTGTAAAGCTATTTTAAATTAGATTTACTTTTAGCCCAGAGTTGGTGTTCACATACCCTGCATACCAAGAAAAAAATTCTGTTGCCATCTTACTGCCTCTCAAATAGAGAACAGCTTTTTATTTTATTTTATTTCAACTGGGGAAAAAAATGGAATGCCTGAACTTGCTTGAAAGTTGGAAATTTTACACTTAAAAAGGAGCTGCTAAAAATATGTGTAACTTCTGACAGCAGTTCACAAAAGTTGAGCAGCTGAGTATTTTAACTCTACCCAATTACTACGGGCTGCTCCTTCCAGTGCCCTGGAGGAACTGAGTGTGTTCTTCCCTTATCCAAGGCGCTGTGAGCAATCGGGTAGGAGTGGGCGCTTCTTGCATTTGAGTTTTGTTTTAATGGAGGAAATATTCATCTAAAGGATTGGATGAAAATTACTGTGAGAGACAGAGGTGCCTCACTAAGGACAAGAGCAGGGAGGATGTGACTCAGGAGGTGGAGAGAGACTCTCCAGAGCCTGTGTGATAGAACCTGTACAGCGCTGAAATCCAGCGCGACCGGAGGTGGCGCCTGCCACTGCTGCCCAGCGAGGTGCCGTTTTGAGGGCCTCTTTTGGGTCCACTTCTCACATGCCTTAGGTCTAGGGGCGCTCTCATGCTGGGCCAGGTCTGACTGCAGAACTCCGTGCGACTTCTCCGTTCTGATCTTCCGGCAGCAGGAGCTCTTTGTTACAAACCAAGCAAATCCAAACTCTGAAATCCCCTCAAAGGGGAGTCATTCTGTGTGATCCTGGTAACAAACTCAAGAACCAGGTGACCGGTGAACTGTGGGGCTACTTGCACTGCCCAACTCTACTCTTCATGCTAGCTAAAGTCTGAATTTTTGTATGCATCTTTTGGTGGAAATAATTTCTCGTGATCTTGGGTATGTTTAGAGTGTTAAATTCTGGAGGGAATATTCCAGTATGCTTTAGAGTGAAAAGAGAGGCAAAGCCAGGCAATAAAAATGCAGGGTGTGAACCCTGTGTAGAATAGATAGCTGGGAGTATCTGGGGATTTATTCAGGGGGTTCCTGGGGATTTCGAAATGAGGAACTTGGGGATGAATTCCAATTGAACCAATATTTATTACAGCAGTAGTTCATATAGGTTGAACTGCAGCATAATGTATATGGTAAAAAAAAAGAATATTGAACACATAGGTGATATCTGAGATCTTATTTTAAATTTTGCTAGTGAATGCTTTGAGTTAATGCCATGTGAAATATTAATTGTGGTGAGCTTTATGGAAGTGACAACCTTCTAAATCTTAGCATAATGTATAATAAATGAACTTCAGCACGTAACTCTCCCACAGCTATTCATCTTTTAACAATATTTCTACTGTTCAGTTCAATATCATTCAAATTATTAGAAAATTTATTTCATTTTTGATAGAGCAAGCTTAACTGCTGAAACTTAATATAAATTTTGTTTCAAACAAATAGCCAGGTTAGTAACGTATTGTCTCTCATTAGTTTTAAACTGCTAGATGTAATTCCTTTATGCATTGTTCCTGGGCTAGCGGCTTGCTTTTGGAACAGCAGTTAATTGCATTAAATTAACCAAAATGGACAAAGATCAAGCAGGATATAATGGATGTCCAGAATATTAATAAGTCCCTCATTTTTTTATGTACAGTCTACTTTACCTGAAAATGTAAGTGTGTAGGAGGAAACTAATGCTTGAGTTTTGTCTATATTATTAGCCAACAGTATACATCATACAAAAGATTTATTAACTAAATATATGTTACTTAAATTAAGATTAAATGAATTTGTCTAGCTAAGAGGGGAAAATATAACTTGTTTTTTTTTTAGGACCCATTGCAATTATTTCGTTCAGACACATCAATCTAAAATTTAATAGTATCTAGTTAGAAAATTTTTAGAAGTTCTGCTTCTTTCACAATAGCCACAGAGAAAAAGAACCTGAATTGACTGCTTATGTGTAGCTGTAAGAAATGGGTATTGAGAAAGTGAAGTAAGCGTGCAACAAAACTTTGCAATACTGGTGAAACTAGTAACTGAAAACAGATTAATTAGTCTGAAATAAAATAATATTTCAGCACTGAATTAAAATGAATGAGCTTTCTACCCTAATAACTTTCTATTTTACAACTTAATTCTTGTGCAAAAGAGGCTATGATCCATCTGCAAAAATACAAAAAAAAACCCACTTCTGATCGGAGTTACCCCTTCCAGAGAGACCAGCTGCCTTGCTGCAGTGGAAGGGGAGAAGGGAGCTTCTCGTGGGCTGCAGAACCTGCAGCAGGGCTGGGCTTGTGGTTTTGCCTCCTTCCCACGTATTTCCTGTTTGAAACGCCGCTCCTGGTGATCTCGACTGCCCTTGTAAATGCCTAGTTCTTCCTGGGCTTTTTGGCAAGCACTTTCCTTCTGTTGGTCTTGAACAATTACACTAATGTGTGAAGAGAAATTTCTGTATGGAAAGATTGTTTCCTGTTAGCGTTTTTAACTTGCTGCCCTTTCAGCCGCAGTGCCTGCTCCTTGCAGCTTCACAGGAGGGGCATGAGTGCCAATACCTGGCCTACTTTTTTCTGTACTGTTTGCTGTACTGTGTATCTCTCACGTGCTACCTCTTTAGGGGCTATTTTCAGGGGGACCAACTCTTCCTAATCTCGTTTTTTCAGAGCTACGTAAATGCATTTTTACCTTTTTTACTTGACTTAGCCGTATTTGTCCTTCTTTCTGTTTAAATATTTTTTTTAAATTGAAAGTGATATCCTCAGTGTGAATGTGCAATACTGTAGTTTTTTGTTTGTTTTTCAGCCAATGTTTGCACATCTTAAGTTTGGCTGTGAAACTTTTGTGCATTTAACTGATTTATCTACGAGAAATGCTGTGCATGGCTCATTCTTGTAATGCTTGACAAATCCAAAAGAGTAGTATAGGCAAACACTTTCAAAACAAAACAGTTTGCTAAAGTGACCTCCTCGTTTCACTAGAAAGTATTCCATTACATTAGGGAAAACGACAAATAATTCTATTAGCAACGTGCTTTGATACCGTGGAGTAGAAGACATAAAGGAATTATGCAGACAGTGAATGTCAATAAAATGAGAATTCTTTCAAGGAATTCTAATTTGCTTGTAAGGGGAGAAGTGAGCTATTAACTTGCAATAGGAAATGTGGAAAGTCCTGTAATTGCTCTTAGAAAATGAGCTTGAAGGAATGGTAAGTCAAGAAACAGAACAATGATGGTAGAACATTAGGAGTCAAAAGGAAAAATATCAGCTGTATTCGAAGAAATGAATCATACTATAAGCTTGTAGACATATTTGTACTGTCTGGGAAAAAAAAAAGAGACACTTCAGCTGTTTTTAATGGGTAAATAAAAATTGCTTTGGCAAAATTGCAGTATTGATCTCCATATTGTGAGTCCCCAAAGAGAATGTTTTCCCTGTTGTGACGTTTGTTGGAAAGCTTTTGAAAGGAGTTATTTTCCCTAGGGAAATATTCTCCTCCTCCTCGTACCTGACCCCCAAAACACTTCTCTGTTATGAGTTGTAGTCCCTTAGTTCCTGATACTTTCCCACTGCTCCTCTCACCCTCTGGCAGCAGAAAGATCTTTCTCAGAGGACTGAGAAATGAGGTTTCCTATATCCAGGTACTAAATTATGTATGTGCAATTGTCCTTTGGCCTCAAGACAAAATCAGTCATATCTGAAAATTACAGCTTGTGATGACTCTTTGGTCCTTTGCAGTTTATTTTTGTTTCATGGCTTTACAACAATAGAAAGGTTAAGGAAGCACAAGATTCTTGCTGCTTTTTCAAAAGGCTTTTGGCTCCCTGAGGAAAGGGGCACTTTGTAGATCAGGCTAAGCTCTGGCTAGTGTTGAATTTGGTTCATTCAAAGCAGCTCTTCAGAGTGCTATTTAAAATACTCCTCTGGTGTTTTAGACAAACTTCATTCACAGTGTCTGCCTGAGCTGCAGTCATCCACCTTGGGGTTTGGTCGAAGAGGTGCTTTTCTTTACGGCAGATGGTTTAGCAGGATGAATAGTCATTAGAGTCAGTGACTCTAATGTCAGACACTTTCTCAGTGGATATTAGTTAGGTACGTGGAATTAATTGTGTTTTAATTGCCTTCCATTACTGCGGCCGCTGGGCAGTATCTACCCTTTGCTGGGTATGGTTGACTTTTTCTTGAGAGTAATGTGTCACTAAAGGAGAAAAGAGCCTCAAAGCTTATTTTGCCTCTTGTAAAAATTTACTGTTCAGGATAAAAGCCACTTATGTTTGTTGCAAATTCTGTACTGGCCTAATGCTACAAGTACTTTCCTGCATGTTCCTGCATATATTACTGGGAAACTTGAGCTAGTCGCCTTAACAATTTTTGCCTCGTCATTGGACTTGCTATTTCCTTATCTCAAACTACTAAGATAAGTAGTGGATATTAACACTTCCATATTCAAAAACATTTAGGGAAGTGAGTGAGGGAGATACCCACTGTACCTTTGGTTTCCCCTGTTAATTATAGTGTGGCTGGCTGTGTAAGTGAACAAACCTCTGAGCATGCTCCTCACGGGGAGGTAACTTCACAGCGGCTGTCAGGTGGCTCTATTTTCCCAAAGCCAACGCCTGAGACCTCGAAGAGCTGGAACTCCTTAAAGCTGCTGCCTGGAGGAGAGGTACTTTGAGTATGCAGCACGTAGTGAAGATGCTGCAAGCTCGTGCTAAGGTGTAACAGTGTCATCAGCTTGCCTTAGCATCCTAACACGTTATATGTATATAGTACTGCGCCTATGCTATAGCCTATAGTAGCCTGTACTACCAGGACAAGATGCTGGAAGCTGCATGGAAGAGAGTGGAGGGAGAGGTCAGAGAGGCGGACCATACCCTAGCCTTAACAAGCTCCTCTAATTGAGAAGTTTCTTTTGTCTCCTTATTCCCTCTTAGGGATGAATGCTATCAGTGCTGGTTCCTGTTTTCCAGCGTGCCATGTTTTGAAACTAGAGAAATATTTTTAGAAACCACGTTTCGCTCTCAAATTCCTTGTGACTGCTGCTTGCTCCTCTTGGAACCTGTAATTGTATTTGGAGGCTTTGCAGTCTTTCCTTTCCGAAGAGCTTTGAAAAATGATCTTAAAAGGGAGGGAAGTAGGAAGGAAGTGTGTGTGTGTGGTTCCCCTCCACTGTCTCCTGCAATCTTTATCTCCTGCAGAAACCTGGGACTCCAAAACATGCAGAAGTTGGTGTAATTGGGAGAGACGTCATTGTGCCCCTCCCAGAGGTCCCCTTCTATGTGGAAGGTTCCATAAGTAGCAATATTTATAGTCACAAAAAAAAGGCAAGCATTAACATCTAAATAACCACAAAATCGCCTTGCTTTCCTTGAGGCAGTCAACAGCTTGAGCCAGTGATTTGAGCCCCTCTAATGGCACTAAAACCCACCTTGATGCCACTCCGTGGCATGTGCTCTAGGTGTCCCTGCTTGAGCAGGGAAGCTGGACTAGATGATCTCTAGAGGTCCCTTCCTTCTCAAAAAGCCTGTGATTCTGTAACTGGACAAATGAGCTGTAGGTGAATGTGTTAATTTTGTGGAGGCTTCAGTTGAAGCTTGGGTGCTCCCAGACGCTGTCCAGACAGCCTCCCTGTCCCGCTCCAGTGCTTGAGCATCAGCCTGTCCAGTGCCCTGTAATCCCCCTCTGAGCTCCTGGAGGCCTTGAGGGAAATGCTCCCAGATTGCTACTGGGCAGGGGCCAGAAAGCAGTTGGTGTAAGGGATTACTGAGACATTAAAACTTGTAATTATAGGGATGAGTATTTTGGCATGGCTAACTTGTCTAAACTGATTGTGGGAGATGAGCTCCATAATGGGGAAAAAGGAACTGGTGGGGAGGAGAAGGTAATCTGAAAAAGATGCTTCCCCAAGTGTATTGGGCATGTACAAGGTCTGTAAAAAGGTAAATGATGGGTGCTTTGAGCCATTTGCATGAAGGAAAAATGTAGACAGCCTGTAACTATGAATAAACCTTTCTAGGAGTGGGTTTAAAAATACAGGCACTCATCAGAGTTCAGAATCGCTACACACTGCTCTTCTGTGCAGGGGGAGCTATTAGTGAAAATCCATGTCTTTCTAGAAAAAGAAGCTAACTGTTGCTTCAGGTGGGCTGCACAGAAAGATTATGATTAAAGAATACTAATATGAACGATAATATGTATTTCTTTTTTCAGCTCTGTTAGAAAAGCCCATCAAATGTTTTGTGGAAAAAAGAAAATTACTGGCCTTGGTATGTCAAAGCATCGCCTCTTGGAAATACTTGCTTCATGTGGAAAAAACCTTTCTATAAACTTGTAAATCACTGAATGTGTGGAACATTTATAGCAACTTATCTGTATACTCAATCTCATGTAAACGTAAGCATCTTCCAATTCTTAGCTCTTCCTAAACTGCAATTGTATGAGCATCTAGTCAAATGTATATAGCACAGAACACAATGAGAGGAAAAGGACCTCTAGCAGATAACCCTTCTTTACCCAGCAGAGATGTTGGACTTTGCAGTCTATTTATAGTCATTAAAGTTGGCTTCTCACTAATTAAAGATTTGTGATTCTCTGTAAGAAGGCCTGGGAGCTGCGTGTTTCAGCTCAAGCAGTTCTGCTGAGTACGTCCTTTGTGAAGACGTGAGGGAAGTGCTGCATTTTAATCGGAATGATGAATTTTTGTGCTTTTAAAAATTTTGTTTGCATTAGTCTCAAGAAAGTCTAGCAGAATCAGAAAATCATGTGTTTCATGTGTGTATATATGTATTTTTTTATTCAGTCTCATCAGTAAAGTTATCAAGTGTTTGAAATGGATTGCTGGCCTAAGCCTTTTGGAGAGGCAGGGAACGTCTGCCCAGCCCCTGGATGCTGCTTGGGTTAGGGGCTAGGAATGTGCAGAGGCTTCTGCGGTTACAACTGTACAGTGATACCCGACTTGGACACCTTAGCTCTCACCCTGCTCGATGGCTGCTCCAATCCGATCAGTTCCCAGCAGAGCCCGGGGAGAAGCAGCCCCCGTGCTCCCGTTTCCAGCGGCAGGAGCAGCTGCTCTTGCCCCACAGTGTCGGTGTGCCGGGCGGCCGCGCACCCGCTCGTCCTCGCAGGCTCTGCGCACCCAGCGTCGTGCACCGAGCTCTGCCCGGTGGCTGGACATTGAATGAAGAGAGCTAGCATGCCAAGAACAAACAGAAGATTTCGTTGCTCTTTTGAAGTTAAATACAGATTCATCGCATGTGTTTAAGAAAGAGTGCTTCACAACAGATCACATCGCTGTCAGTCTTCAGGTTTTGTTTGTTTAACTACCCAGCAGTGTGGGTGCACTCAGCTTCCCTCCCCCTTCCCGAAAATATTAGTGGGAATGCTCTGTGTTTTTTGGTATACATGTTTTTCTGTTGTTCTTTTGTTTTCATATTCTTCAGTGCTTTGAAATATTTTCCAAAAACATACAAAGATGGTTACTATTATTGTTGCTTATAGAAGAGCTTTGAATTATGAAAGAAGCAAAAGTTTATACTGGAAAACCAAAACCCATTTTTTTCTTAGAGCTGATTCTGCATTTTCAGGAATTCAGACTGTTGGTTCTTTGTGACTGTTGAGCTGCTTACACATCTAGGTTACAATTGATTCTACTTAAGCCTGGATTTATTGGTACCTGCTGGTACATTCCTGAAGAAAGCTGCTATTTTAATGGGAGAACAAAAATTATATGTGAAATATTTCCTGCCCCTTTACTGCATGTGTGTTATTTAGATTCTCATTATTTGCATAATCATAATTTTGCTTCGCTAATGTATAAATCTGGAGAACAGATCTTATTGTGTGCTGATATAGTGGTAGACTAGCAGAACTTAATTCTGCCTATGCCCTTTAGAATCTAATTTTTATGTATTAATGTCTACAGCTGATTTGCAGAGCTTGGAACAAAATATTTTTTAATGTATTAGATCTGAAAAATCAGACCATATGAAGTTCCTTTCCAGCTGAAACTTTTTAAAACGAATCTCAGAGGTGCTTTTGCGCGCCCTTCTCAAAGCCGGATGCGCTGGTGGAAGCGCCTAAGCAACCAGAGGTGGGTCCTTGTCCCTCCTTAGTTCAGTTGCTGGAAGCTGCTCTTGCTGCTGCCTCCTCCGCTTGCCTTGGGGCAGCTGTGCTGGGGCTCCTGGCCCTGTGGGGGCTTTTGCTCTTCTGCTCACAGGGTCAAGGAGGCTGTTGGAGAGCAGTAACTGTCCGACACCAAGGGTGGGCTGTAAGATGCCTTGGACTCTTGCAGCTTGTACTAATTAGTTGCAATTTCAAGTGGAAAATGAAGCCTCCAGTTGGCTAAGCTTGGATCCCTCTTTGCAATGCTGCTGTTCTCCCTTGCAGCGAGGTTTTTGTGTGGAGCCTTTGCATAGATGTGTTTGAGAGGCCGTGAGCGAAGTGGGCACATTCTTGTCGCACACTGAGGTCATGCATTGAGCTATTTGAGTTATTTCAGGTAAAATGCCTGGAAAGAGCCTGTCCTTCTGTGGGGTGATCTGATTAGAGAAAACTAATTAATAGCTGTGCAGGCTGGCATAGTTTTGCTAACTTAATTTACTACTTCCAGTGAGATCCAAAGAAAGGAAGAAGCTGGGCAACGTCGCCACTTTGGAGCGTGGTGTGAGATGTGTTGGGGCTCTAGTGGGTGTAGTGACCCCAGCGGAACATCAGCCACGCGGCACCTGAGGTGACTCCGAAGCCAGGCAGATGCTCCTGGGATTAGCAAGTCGTGGCTGCCCTTGGGTAGGGGTGTGAAGGGTGGGTGTCTTCTGTTACGTAGTCAGTAGTGACTGTGAATATGGCCTTTGTGGACCCGAGCTGCTACTGCACAAGGCCCACGCTAATGGATTTTGCAAAGCTTCTGAGCTCATCTTCCTCACAGAAGCTGTGGAGACATTGTAGGTCCTGGGAGGAGAGGCCCAGCCAGGTGTGTGATCGTTTTTCAGGGAGCCGTTTCTTTGTGTCTGCGTCCATTGCCATTACTGCTCCGTAACATAAAAACTTACCATGGATTATTGTAGTTTGACTGTATTTTTCCAAGAAATTCTATAACCTTTTTATCAGCTTTGTCCCCAAAATTTAAAAATAAAAAGTTGAAATCACAAACGTTCATGGTATGTTATTTACAAGTCCGCATGATGTATCTGAAATCATTCAGCCTTCTTTTTGGTCTGACTTGTTTACTAATTTTCCTCCCTGTAAAGTAGCTGTTGAATTATTAGTCCTCTTCATGCTTGTCTTACAATGAGAGGTCATTAAATTGCCGCCTTTAATTTTCCTAAGTGGCTCTTCTGACATGAGGACCTATTAGAGCTACCCACTATGTCTGTGGAATTGGAACTAAATTTTCAACATTTCTTTTGCTGAACTTTTGCATAAATAATAAACTTGCAAGCTTATTTTGCCCTGCTGTAAAACTGCTTCTGTAGTCACTTCATATGATGGTTGGTTTAACTGCTACTAGTAGGTGTCTTGCGAGGGCTACATCCAGAGTAGATCTTATAAAGTACTGTCATGCAATATCATTCTGAATCCTGTTTATTAAGACTGTTTTGAAAGTGGATATTGAAAACGGATTATAATTCAGAATTTCTCATTTTGAAGAAATCTTAAATGTAAAATCAGCTTAATTTTAAACTAATGAGGATACTAGTCTCATCTATTCCTAGCACAGATTGGTTTTAGGTATCTGAGTTGCAGAAAAATGTTTAGTAAAGGCTTTTTCTTGCTCTTAAAATAACAGTTTTTTAAATCTTCATTTCCATTACTTGAATAGTCTTGTTTTATTGTTTTGGAAAATAATGTGCAAGATAATTATTGTACTATATTTGCAAAGAATAGTAGGGCACAGCTCTAACCATCATCATAAATGGGAGTCCCTGTTGGCAGAGCAGCAGAGCTCGGCGGCCTTTGGAGCCGACATGGAGCCAGGAACCTGGCACGAGCCTTCCCCTGGCTCATGCAATGCTCTCTGGTGTGATCCTTGGTGCTTGTTGTCTCGTGTGTGTGTATTTGGTGTTTGTTTTACCCTCTGCTTGGTTTCTGGAGTCTTGTAAGGACTTAGTCACACTGCACGTGCACTCAGTGCCTGGCACAAGGAGTCTCTGGCACCTTAGAGTATTGGAGTACTATTACTTTTAAGAGAAAATATAAAAATGCAATAATCTAATACAAAAGTATGCAGTGCAACTATAATGATTTAAATAGCCTTTCTCTTGTACAACTAAGGAAATATAAATCTTGAGTAAGACTTAATGATCTGGCTGAGGGGGACCATATACACCTTCAGCAGGTTTGCAGATGATACAAGCCTGAGCAGAGTGGCTGGTAGAGCAGAAGGTTGGGCTGCTGTTCTCAGAGGGACCTCAACAGCCTGGAGAAAGAGAGTTCATGAAGTTCAGCGGAGGGAAGTGCATGTCTGGGACTGTTTGAAGCGAAGTCTCACGAGGATCTTATCATGTGTGTACAATGACCACGAATCAGACCAGACTCTTTTCTGTGGTGCCCAGTGATAGAATAAGAAGAATGAGGACAAATAAGAATGCAGAAAAGTCCATTGAAACACAAGAAAACAGTCCTTTTCCTGAGGGATTTAGTACCCAAACAGGCTACCCAGTGAGTTTGTGTAAACTCTGTCTTTGGAGATGCCTGTAACCTGAGCAAGCAGGTCTAGCTCACCTTCTGACCAGGGCTTGAGACCAGATTGTCTCTAGAAGCCCCTTGCAACCCAAACTATTCTATGATTCAGTGAAACAAGCTTAAACCTTTTTTTTTTTTTTTTTTTTCCTGCAATTTATTCTCCTTGGCTTTTTGTACAAAGCCTGGAAGAAGTTGTTGTTGGTTCTACCTTAATGCTTTTATCCTGTAGCATAATAATTCCCCCCACTAAGAGAATCCTCCTCAATTTTGCACATATTCCAGCACCTCAAGGTTCACTGGTTGCTTCATGTCTCTCCTAAGCCCCTTGTCCCATCCCACTGCTTGCTTGCTTTTCAAAATATTTCATTTTTATAGTACTAAAAGCATGCATGTTGTGAGGCTGAGCCCTGCTTCCCTACGGGCTTGATTGCGTTCAAGCTGACATCTAAAGATGCCTCTTATTATTTTCAGTTTATGTTTTTTTTGGTTAGTTATGCAAGCGGTGGGTAGATAGTACCTTTGTCCTTTATCCCTAATTGCAGCTCTGAGAGATGCAGAACTTGATTCAGCACAGCCCCTAAATAGTGCACATGTGCTTAAGTGCCTGCTGCATTTTCCAGAGAGAACATAAACCACAAGTAGCAGTGAATGGGGAGAGTGGGGAGCAGAGCAGTAATTGTAGCCTTTAAAGCACATACGAGTGAGATGGAAAAGTTACAAGTCCTTGAACTTTGTCTTATATTCCCTGCAAAAAGCATTTTTTTGAGACTGCTGTTGCATATATGCACATGTGAATGATGGAGCTGCACTGCTCAGTATCTTCCATGTGCCTTCTGCTGTTTTTTAATTTAAGTTTTTAATTGTAGATATGGAAGAAGCTTCTTGAGTGCAGTCAGCCTCTGGAAAGCAAACTTTTCTTTTTTTTTTTAATTTCTTTCAAAAAATTTTTTTTGAAGCGCACCTAGTATTCAGCTACTGTTCTACATCTCATTTGAGTCTCTTCTAAGATAAAATAACTAAGTTCATATTTATTTTTCCATTTCACAATTAGATGAGAGCTGCAGGACTAGCCTCTGCAATCATCAGTTTTGTCAGACATGAATGAGCAGATGACTTAGCATTTTGGTGCAATTCCAACATTTTTATGGTAACACTTATGCTACCGTCCTGTTGGCAGTAAAATATATGACCGTGTTCCTGTTGTTTATGTACTGGGAAAAGTATAGAAATGCAGTGTCAAGGATGTTAATTCTTTTAAGCATTGGCTTTGCTCATCATGTTTGCAGCTGTAGCTCGCGTGTTTTCCCATGTGTAATGATGCACATACAAACAAATCTCACAACACCTTAAGACACTATGGAATATTCTGGAAGGGTCATCTGGAGCTTGTTTGCTTGTGGCATTGTTCTTGTCTGCGGTCACTGCTATGAAGATGAATAGGAAGTCATATAGTAAAAACAATGTTGTTTAGAAGGACATTAAAAGCCTTACAAGCCTGTGTGTTAACTAGCTGTGTATCTTGCACAGGCTGCTGCTGCTGCAAAAACCCTGTTGGATTTTGTATTGTTTCCAGCTGGGAGACTTTCAGCAATCTGGTGCAGTTGTGTGAGGAGGAAGGGCAGTATTGTCTTCGCTATCTGATGTATTTAATGTTTCCCTGGATAAACAGGAATTTCAGATTTGTTCAGCTAGCCTGTGAGGGAATTTTATATAACTATTTGAATTCAGACTTGGTGGAGCCTGGAAGTCTTCGGAAAGTTTCAGTAAAAATGCTGGATGTTAAAAATGTTTTCATGTTTTGATTTTTGCATTCAGTTATTTCAGACTGCCTTTTACGTCTATAGGAAGTCCTAGCAAGTCTGGCAGCATAATCTAATTGAAGGACCCTGGTTAAACTACTTGTGCAAGGACAAAATGTATTGCTTTGTTGCATCCAAGACTAGAAAAGGGCTTACGTAATTCATAAAGATAACGTTAATCAATTTGGAGATCTGATTTGACACAGTCTTTTCCTCTTGGGCTTTTTATATTTAGTTACATAGTGTTAGTGCTTTTGTTCAGTCCTGGGGAGCTTTGGCTGGAAAAGACAACATTATGCAAGTAACTTTGGAAAACCAGTAGCAAGAAAACGTGGAATAGTGTGTTTACAATATGTGCACACAGCTCTGGAGCCAGCATCGTAGTTGCTCATTTTGACCTCTAGTTGTGATTGCTTTAAATCTGGCAGGTCTGCTTTGGGTAGCCCCCCTGCAAGCAGGGGAGGGCCTGAGCTTGCCAAGGTGACGCCTGGTGGGCAGTGGTTGGGGAGGCTGGTGCGGAGCGGCGAGTGGGATGCGCGGGGCCGCGGGCTCCTCTCGCGGCAGCGCTGACCCTTCAGCGGTAACGCTGGTGTTTCTGCCTTGTGATCGATGGTCATGAGCACGTGCTGATTTTTAAAAAGTTAAAAAAGTAGCACTTACTGCTTTTTAGGATGATGAGCTAGCAATAGGGGACAGAATTTTGAGATGATTGAAAAGCATGTCTGAGGAATTAAGGTTCGTGTTTTTTCACTTTAGCATTTAGAGTGCTCAACTTCTCCTTGCATCTTTGGTTGCAATGATCTTCTTAGAATTGTATTGGCAGTTACAGCGCTACTTGGTAGCTCTTCAGTTGCCTGCTAGTGTTAATGAGAATTGAGGCTTCTGTTTCCTCTTTAGTAATTGAGGCTATGGTTGCATTGGTGGGGAGAAAAATGGTCATTTCTCCTTAAATAAGATCAGAGTTGGTATTTTGAGGTGTTACCTGGTTCAGAGCTTTCTCTTCCAATTTCACTAAATTCTGAATGGTTTATGTCAGATATCCTCTGCTCTGTTATTTTAATCTTCCTCTTCCAAGATACTCGTTTCTGTTGCAACCCCCAGAAAAACTTCAAGTTCAGTTTTCTCGCAAATTTCCCTTTTCTCTGGAAGAGAACTGCACATTCACAACTTCAAGTCTCCAGATGTCGTATTTACTGTAATAACACAGTAGGGATGCTGCTGCTATGTTTGACAAACGTAACCTGCTAAATCACTATGTTGATTTCTAGTTAGGTTCCACATCCTTTTGTGTGCACGAGTGCTTTTTTGTCCAAAATTGTTCTCATCCCGGGTGCCATTGTTTCACTCAGTCTGCTTGGAGTTAGGTATATGGAAACAACAACTTTGTTTACTGAATGTGAACTAAAAATAAAATTGAGATCTCGTACAGCCTTGAAAGATCTGTTTGGGTGATATTCATAAACAGAAGTCAAAATCTCCTGCAGAATATAGTAAAAGTCTAATGTGTCTATAATATAACCATTCAGAGAGGATGGAAATTTGTTGGGGGTTGTTCCCACTGCATTTCCTAGTAGGTTATTGAAGTACTGATGCATTCCTGTCCTCAGTGTGGTTCACAGAGCACCCTGAGGCAAACAGCGCTTTTCAGTTAATATTGATTTGCAGAGCAGCAGAGGTGGAGGGTTCCTTTATGATGAGGCTCAGTCAAAAGCACACAGAAAACCTCTAGGAAAACAAGAAATCTACTTTTGCTTGGTCGTGTCTGTAGTCATTGTGATAGAGATACAGAAATGAGAGCAAGTTTTGGAGAGCTGAAGCTGCTATACATTAAATACTTTTTGAAACAATTCCTAAACAAATTCAACACTCCTAAGTTGAGCTGAAGTTGGAGTTTGAGTTCCCAATCCTTTTTCAGACTAGAGGATGACCGATGTTTTTCTTAGTAGTTCTTGTGCTAGAAGACATGTTACGTGGGAGACATCTCCCTTTAACCTCCAGTAAGGTCTAGCAGCTGTGCAGATTGGATAATATTCTGTAGTTAAGCTAAAGAGCTGAAGTCATTCATTGCTTTAAAGACACTGGAGCAACATCTGCAATACAGTAATCATTCAAGCAGTGCTTAGATACTCGCCCTAAATGCAGTTTGTGGAAATTATGCATTGATTATAATTGAGTGTAATAGATACGTTTTCCAGTGGCTTTATTTCTCCTGTTTTTAGATCATTCTCTATAGATCTGCATTTCTTTTTTGATACCTGAGGTATAGATATTTAATAACTTAATATTTGTCACTTTTTTGATTTTTATAGCATTTTAAATGGGTAAGATAGATGATGTGCCTGGAGCCATAGGGCGAAGGCAAGAGGCAGTGCAGGAGCCTCTGCTCCTCTGCCGCTCTGGTCTGGCCTGTGGGGAGGAGGACGCTGCTGCGTTGTCTCCCCTGAGGCCTCCGTTAATGCTTGAGGCTGCACAATTAGGTGCCCTATGGGCCTTGGCCTTACTGGTCTCTAATGGTGATCAGACCCCTGGGTAGGATATTCCTTAGAAATCTGCAGTAGCTCCCAGGATTTCTTCAGCAACTCATGTTTGCGAGAGTTCAGTGCTCTCTTCCTCCTGCTCATCAACCTCCCCTGCGCTGAGAGCACCTGTCCTTTGCCTCCTGTTTCTCTGTTTGTCATCATGTATCCGCTACCTCTGCTGTTCTCTGCCCTGGTTTAGTTCTTGGCTCTGTGGTTTGTGTCCTCTCTTGCCTTCTGAGCAGAGTTTCCAGTTTTCCCGCAGAATCCCATGGGGATGGGGACCCCTAAGAAGAAAAGGATCATCAGCCCCCGTCTGACCTGGGAATGGAGGCCTCTGTCTCCCGTTACCTGACCCCCTCCTGGAAGGAGGGCAGGAAAACAAGAAGAGGAGGTTGCTGCCACTGCCACAACTGCTCTTGTCACCGTCAGTACTGCCTAAACACTGCAGCCTTTCGCCCCGCCAGCGCGTGGGAAAGATCAGTGATGGGGGGGGAACAAATAAACAGCAGAGGTGCTAAGTGCATCCCCTGCTCTGCGTGTCTGTGTGCACAGCAGATGAATCGAAACGAGCTCTCAGCAGAATTGCACCAAAATGTGCTGCTCTGGCCTTAGCTTTTTGAATAGCAAACTTGGACTTTTCCTTTTTAAGCATGACTTAAAAGCAGCATGTACTTTAATACTGTAGAAGTACATTTTTAATATAAACAAACATCTGAGCTGCTTGTAGAGCATCTCTTGTATAAAACTCTAATTATTGGCCCACCAGACCAGTGAAGGCACAGTAATCCCACGACAGATTACTCTGCTTTCTCAAATTGTTGGCATATATCAAAGATCCAATTGGAAGCAATCTTTGCTCTCTGCTGTAGTGTTAATATATCAGTTTTTCCATTAATCGCATGATCACTGTTAATTTAATCTACAACAGATCAATGGTCCTGAACCGTGGAGTATGCTATTTGTATTGAGTAGTAAGTGAATGGGTTCTTTGAACTGTGTCCTGTTGAAAAGGACGGCAATTTATTGATCTGAAAAAAATGAATGGGAAGATACCACTGTGAAACATGTCGAAGTGTTTTCTCTCTTCTGTTTTTTTGCTGATATTTTACTACGGTTATGGTCATTAGGGATAGAGCATTCATGGATATTTCTGTGAAATCGTCTCTGACAGTCTAGGGCAATGGTAGGAAGCTCAGTGTTTCCTGCCTCTGAGTTCCCAGTCTCCTTTTCCCCCTTGAGCCCTCCTCCTCATTTACTCTGAATTATCTGTCATAGCTCTCATCCTCGTGTGCTGTCTTAGAGGAAAACAGCAGGCTGGTAAAGTCCGTTTAACTGAACTGTTGTCACAACAGCTTGTGCATCCCATTGAGGTTCAGGTGTAAGTTCAAATATGTTGAAATTTTAGATTGGTCTGTTGCTTTCTCTAATGAACCCTCAGCAATACGAGCACAAACAACCTGGGATTTAATGACTACTGCCTAGACACTTCTGGATGATGTTCCTGTAGTATTAAAAGACTAACTTTCAAATGTGAAACAATAATTACTTTCTAATTACTATCAACCTTATTTTTTTTCTTGTGTGGTATTTAGCATGATGGAGTTTTAGGCATGTTTTAAGCAGCCCTTGACTACAAAAACTTCTTTGGTAGGATGAAATGCTACCTTGTATTCTTTGCAGTCCGAACTAGGGAGATAGAGTAATATTTGTCACAAATTTCCTACTTGGAGTTGGTGAATGGGAGTTGCTCATTTGGAGGGAGCCGGGGTCTCTGCGAGGTCGGCTCTGAGGTGAGCAGGGCCAGGCTGGGCAGTGCTGACGCTGCAGACCGGGTGCCTTGCGGTAGAGAGGAGCAGTAATGTGGGCAGCTCGAGGCAAAGCATCTCTTAAAAACTCTAGTATCTTCCCATCTAAACCTTAGTCTTCAGCTGTCGGTAGGAATTTAGAAAAAAGGAAGAAGACACTATTTGAACCAGCATTGAAACAGAACTCTTTTTTTTGTATTTACATTTCTTTCTACGGGTGATCTGCGCAGTGAAGGAATTAAAATGAGTGCCAGTTTGGAAAAACAGGGGGAGAGATGTGTGGTATTTAAGCTATGACTGAATGCATGCTTCTGCATTTTACAAAATCTTATAATAAACTTGCAGAACATTTTTAGGAGACTTAATGTTGTTTAATATTTGCTTGCCAAATGCGCATTAGGTGTGTGGAGGAGTCTTACAGTATATTCATTTTCAGTACGGAAGTACTGCTTAACACTATCTAAAGGCCTGGTTGATTCCCAGAAATTGTTGTTTATCTAATTCAATCAGATTTGACAGGCTGTTTTATCATTAAGAGCTTGATGTAAGACTTTAAGTGAGCCTTTTTACTGTTAGGAAGATCCTAGCGAATTCTGGAACCTGCATAAATGCCATCAGCTGTGTAGAGAGCATCTAATGTCTTAAATGTTAAGAATCGGTATCACTCGTATTACAAGACATGGGAGGCTGCTGTTTAAAAGACCATTTCAAAATGCAGGTTCATCAAATTGCATTAATGGAGGCATTTAACAAATGGATTTGAAGTTAACTTGAATGAATGAATGACCAGGTTCCCAGCATCATCTATTTATTTATTCAGCTTTGCACTTATTTTCTCATTCTCCATTATCTCTCTGCCTTAATGTGATAGGAAAGAAAACACCGCTTCCTGTGAAAAGCTTCTCAAAACAATAGGTTAGATGTTTAAAGTGTAACAGATTTAGGAGAGCCCCTGTGATGTCCTGCCTGTAGTCAGGAGGCATACATCCTAGATGTTTTAGTGCTTTTGAACTAGTTAGTGGGGGAATAGTAATACTGAACAAATGTAACTGTATGCACAGAAAGGGAAGAATCATGCAACACCAAAAACTATCATTATTTGAATATAGAGAACTATGTTAGAGAATGAGAAACATTGTCCTTTGAAGTTACACATCTGCTATCTCTCATCCGGGCAAAAAAGGAAATCTTGCAGGACTGTCCTGCTTCCTGTGTCTCAGGGTAGCTGAACACATGCTTGTTCTGTGGGACAGCTGATCATCTGCTTTACTGGGTCAAGAAATTTTCTTGTAAGAGTCTGAGACTGGAAACTGTTGTGCTTGCCTCGCTTTCCTTTATAAGAAGGTGGATTCCTTTGCATTACTTATTCCCATGTTATACTTGTCATAGCTGTAGGGCACTAGTGTGGTTAGCACCTGAGATTGGAAGACCTGAGAGAAAATAAGAGTTCTTAAAGACCTAGGATGATCTTCCCTTTGGTTTAGGTCTCCCAGATCATGGATCAAGAGAAGGGTATGCTTCCCAGCAGATACTGTGCCAGGGACCCTGTAGCTTTGTACTAGGTGATTATTATACCTTAAAGGACAGGTCATGGTTTTATTTAGTTACTTCAATTGTGTTATTTTTCCCCTCATAGAATCAAATGCTCTTTTGCTTCTCTCCCTCAGGCATTCAGTTAGGTAAAAGGAGCCTATCTGTACAAAAATGCTGCTTCTTTTCGACTTCTAGTTATGCTTTCTCCAAATACCGTGACCTTGGAATTGCTATGGTTGGAAGCACCTCTGGAGATTGTCTAGTCCAACCCCACTGCTCAAAGCAGGGTCAACTGGAGCAGGTTGCTCAGGGCAGTATTGAGTGCGGTTTTGAGCATTTCCACCATCTCCATGGGCAGCCTTTTCCAGTTTTTAACTCACAGTATTTTTTAATGTCTAAATACTTACCTGTGTTTCAGTTTATGCTCGTTGCCTGCAGTTGTCACACTGCACCTCAGAAGTGTCAAGCTCAGTTACCTTCACCCCTCCCACGCCTCCATCGACTACTAATACACATTAAGACCTGGCAGAGCTTTCTCTTCCTCAGGCTGCAGAGCGGCGTTTGCAGCCTCTCTGCATAGAGAGGTGCTCCAGTCCCTTCGTTTCAGGGCCTCGTTTCACTCCAGTACGTCCATGCCTCCCTTGCCCTGAGGAGCCCAGGGCAGAGCCTAGCACTCAGCTGCAGCCTCCCCAGTGCTGAGGAGAGGGGAAGGGTCCCCTCGCTTGCCCCACTGACAGCGCTGTTTCTGATGCGACCTCACTGCTGCCTCGTGAACATTTGGTGTCCACTGTGATCCCCAGGCCCTTCTCTGCAGAGCTGCTGCCTGTGCTGGTGCACGTGCGGGGTAGGGCCCAAGCTCCTTGTCCCGTGGTAGCTGGAGGCAGTGTGTCACCCTTCCTGGGCCATTAGCCGCAGGGAAGCTGCACATGGAGAATCATATACAGATGTGTCTCTGTGGAGGGAGGAGATCACTGCACTGACACATACCCCTTCTACTGATAGAAGTTACTACTTCTGTCAGTACACAACTCACTGCTACAGAAACCCCTAATAATACAAAACTACCATTTCGCTGTTTACCACTGCAGTATTCTTTCTTGATTTGCTCTATGAATGTTTCTCATCCTCAGTTCTGCAATGTGTGGCAAATACCTGGCAATTTCTTAGTCAAACAACGAATCTCTTAATTTATTTTACTCATCCTAAGCTGTTTCTCAAATAGATTTCTGAGAAGTTCAATGAGAGAGTTGGTAATAAATTGTTCTTCCTGTAGCTCATAGAGATTGTTATCTTAGATGTGGACTCAAGGAAAGTGATTACACTTTTGCGGGGGTGAGTCCTGGTTATTTACCTGTTTTCACTGCTAACACAACAAAGTGTGCGGTTCTGCTTAACTGAGCACAGCCTGGGCTGGCGCTTTCAGTAACTCTTCTGTGAAACTTGATTCCTCGCAGCAAGAATGTTTAATATTGATTTGATCAAATACTATGATGTGACTTCTCAGTGGGATGTATTGTAGCCATTAAGCCTCTGACAGCTCTGAGAGTCTAGCTGTACTTCAGCTGGGAAGTTGTTTGCCCATTGATATTTTCCCTTGTTCCTGTAACCTTTACCCATGAATACAGTAACTCTTTGCCTAAGAAGAATCTTTATGAAGATGCTGTTATTTGGGAATACCACTATTCCTGGTCTCCTGTTCCGTCAGTGACGTGCAGACCACAATTTAGGAGTGGCTGATATTAGGGCATAAGCCCCATAACACTTCTGAGAAAAGGATTAATCTCCCTTTTGCATGCCTCTAATGCCTTGCATATGAACTACTGACAAATACGTAAGCTGTATATATGCTAGTCTTTTACTTGAAAACTGACTGTTCTCTGAAGAGTTTTACTCTTTTAGTGCATTAAATTATTGAGTTTACTGAAATATGCCATGAATGTGGGCATGATGCACAAGCAGGCCTTTCTGCGTAGGTAACGCTAGGCGTTTTGAGAGTATTTGAAAGGCACTTTGAAAGTATTATATGGATGCTATATCCTGAATGGAGTCAAAGCTGTAGTGATTTGGAATAGTAAACTGCAGATAACCAGCCTGCTGCTGTGTGCATCTGTTGTTGAAGAATGGGCTTGCCAATCTTACTCTTTCCTTTGCCATACGCCAAGGAAAAACAGGTATATGTAGCCAGGTATCGTTAAAAAGAGAAATGAATGCCTAGAGCCTGTCTGAGCTACTGTGGTACTCATCAGGTATTTCTAAGCTTCTGTGTTTTTGCATTCAAGGGCAGATGTTGAGCGGCGTGACTGAGACTGCTGGAGTTTTAGCATGGCGAGAGGCGAGGGGGATGTGTGTGCGCTGAGCGGCCTCACCCGAGGGCCGGGCTGCTGGGCTCGTGGTCGGGTTGCCCTGGTTCCGCTGGGCCATCGCTCTGGGCACGGTGCTATCGACTGGCCCCTGCCCTCCCTTCGTGAGCTTCACCTTGGGCAAACCCAGCCGCCGGGGCCCGCCGTGCGCACAGCGCGCCGGGAAGGTGCTCGAGGTCGCAGGATTTGCCTGGGACTCTGGCATTGAAAGTGGCAGCCTTGTAGTTCAGTGGTTTCTCGTACACTCATTTTCATGTTGCGCAGTGGGAGCGTGGAGGTCATCACCTCTTCATCCCCAAAATGAGAAGCCTGTGCATTCAGCAGGACGGGTATCCTCTGATTTCCAGTGGAATGCTCTGATTAAATATTTAATAGAAGATAAAGACTTCTATATTTTGAAAGCAATGTATTTTTTAACATTTTATGCTAATATACCTATGTCTTTTGTTTTCCTGGTTATTGTGCAAGTCTGTTCCCATTTCTATTTGCTGTAAATTTGAATAACAGAAAACCTTTTTCAATATTTGTAGCTCAAGTAAATTTTACCTTTCTGTCATCCTGCCTGCTAGACTTGCTTGACATGAAAAAGCTCCTTGAGAATGCAAAAAAACTTACTTCAGTAGTGGCAGAAAATGCCACTGTAATTTCTTAGTGACACTTTCAAATGCTTCTAAGCATTGAAGAAAGCTGTGTTACTGAAGTATTTAAATGTTCAAGGGAGAGCAAGTGTGTGTATATTTTTTTCCCTTCTCTTTCCCATAACAAGCAAATTCTTTCTAACCTCTATTTGGTATAGTGTTTTTTTTTTTTTTTTTGTAAACTTTTTATTGCGTCTCAGGGAAAACTCTCTCCAACAGGCTTGTCCATAGAGGCGAGTAACGTTAGAGGTAAGGACACGTTTTATTTGGAGCAGGTACGCTAGGTAGTCCAGAAAAAAATTCTCTGATATTAGAAACATACTTTGCTTGTGGCTGTTTATGCAGAGAGGACCAAGAGGAACAGAAGTCCTTTTATTACTTCTTGTTTTAGTGGTGATATTTGCAGTTAAAGACGCAGATTCCACTCAGCTAAATGCTGTGACAGCACACACAGATGTAATTGCAGTAAATAATCTCTTCCTTCTCCTACACTCCATTGTCTTTTTTTTTTCTGTTTTATTTCTTTTCTATGAGATAATGTCTGGGAACATAAGACTTCCAGTACTGTGAAGTAATCCTAATTGAGACATTGCAGGTTATTGCACCAGAAAAATGAAATAAAAGTGATTTACTGCATGGATATTACCATTGGCTAGAGAAACCCTCTCCACAGAGCTGTCGCTCAGGCAGGTGGCTGCAGATAATGGTGAGTCTTGTGGTGATCTGGAGAGTGCCTTTGCTTTGCCCAGTGGGCGGACTAGGTGAGAGGACTAAAATGTAAATGCCAGATCCTTCCTAGATTTTTCTCCTTCAGATATTATGCAGTGCCACAGTGGATCAGTCTGCACCTTCTCAGGTAGTGTGCACTTTGCTTAAGTGCCTGAGCTTTTTCTGAAGGTCTGGTTTAGCAAGTTAGATCTATGATTTTCAGTGTGAATTGGGGATGGAACAAGTCTCTAATGTTGCTTGCTAGTGCATCTTGACCTGCAGCGGGTTCTTCTTGAACAAATGCACAATTTTGTTTTCATCACTTAATTTTTTTGTAATTCTGCCACATGATGGACACCACAGAGGGACTATCCTGTGGTAGTCAACTCTGAAATCCGCTTGCTGGAAAGGTGCGATCAAACACCCAGGACTTAACATGAACCTGGTTTCATAAACCCTATCCTACTTAGTCACTTGCTCTCTTCTTTCCTGTTCCTGAGGACTGCAGAGCTCCTCAGTTCCTCAACCTGTTTTCTCTCTCCTCATAACTGCTTATTGCTGCTCTTTCTAAGGCTCGTGTCTTGTGAAATGATGGCCTCCAGAAGTATATTCTGCTTTGGAGACTTTGTATTAAATTAGTGTTGGACAGGGCTGATGTAGTGAGAAGTGCCAGGAATTGTGCAGTTCTTAGCAGCCTCATTTCAGAATAAATTAGGTGCATGGATGGATGGGGGGGAGCAAGGGGGGAAAACTTCAGCTGGAGGCTGTGAAGGGTAGTGGAGCCGTGATCATCACTGCAAGATGGATGGCAGTGTGAACCTCTATGAAAAGAAATATTTAAGGTCCTACAAAGAGTAAAACCCCGTGTTTTACCTTACCACTGATGGGAAGAAACTAAACAAAGAAAATTTGGGCTGAACAGCTCTTTCCAGGGGGATCTATGTGATCAATCATCCCTGGAAAGTGCTATTGACTGGCATTTTAACTGGACTCAATAACTGGATTCAATAAAACACTATTGTGTACTGTAAGATCTAATTTTGCCTTGGTAGAGAAATCTGTTAATGACCTAATAGATGCTTTTTATTTCTAACTATTGCTGTCCTATAATGCAGACCTGGAAAGTTAATTTTTCACAGTGGAGTAATTTGGGTTGAAGAGGAAGTAAGACTTCCATTTAATACTTTTTTCTTTGTTTGTGTGTCTTTCATACACAAACAAGTCAGTCTTTTTTAAAAAGTAGGGTTATCTGATGTTCTGAAGGTTTTTTTTGTTAGCATAAAGTGTTCAACTCTGTGGGAAACAACTTATTGTGCCTGTAGTGTTGTTCCTAGTGTTTAGTGGGTACAGAGTGCTGAATGTCTGATGGTTGGGCTTAAAAAAGTGTAAATAAGCATAATGTTAATTTTTAGTCAATCTAGTAGTGAAAGGGCTGGTAGCCTTAATTTTTCAGCCTCCCCAGGCACAGCCCCTTCCTGAAACAAATTAGGCAGCTACATGTGTCCAGTAAAAGCAAAAATGGAGGAGCCTCTGCCTTCCCTTCACACATGCACATGCACACACACACACACACCCACCCACCCACACACACACATATATATAAATGTACATGTTTGCTGTTCTAAATTTGTCACTAGTTTTGAAGGGCTAGCCATTCTCTGCTTTTTGTTTTCCATTCTTCTTGGAGATGATAGGTGTTGTGATAGGTGTCTACCTACGTTTTTTTTTTTTTTTGTATCTGTAAATGGAACTTAAATTTTTTGAAGCTGATCACTATTTGCTTCTCACTTTCTCATTATTGGCTTTTCAATGCCAAAATTGGTTCTCAAGATTTTTATTTAAGTTACATTATTTTTAATTATGTCTTTAAGCATAATATATGACTAGTTTTGTAGTGCAATATATACAGGAATGTGCGGATGCAAATAACTTGTGCTTTATTTTAAGCTGTCTTTTTCTCCTCAGAATACCTTTATGCCCCTTAGTTTGGACTTACTTAAGGAGGATTTGCCACGGGCTTATCTTCATGATTTCCTAGGCAGCCTTCAGTGTTCAAGTAGTTGTTACGTCCTTGTTGCTGTGGATGCCGGTACTGTCACCCGGAGCAGGGACAGCAACTCGTGTAGATGCCCTTGAGCAAGATGCAGGAGGGCTGCCCATCATCATGGCCCAGCAAGGTTCCTCCTTCTCCGCATGAGCACAGGGCAGAGGCAGTCAAGGCAGAGGCTCCTCTGGATAGCATCGAAGCTTCCGGCTTTGTTGACCTTGTCTCTGGCTTCATTTAGATAGTGGTTGTGCTCACTGTAGTCTCATCTGATCTGGGTACAAACTCTACAATTATATGGCTTTGAGAGGAAAGAATTTCATGAGAATACTGAATAATTTTCTCCCTCCTCCCACTTGAACATCAAGCAGATTACCCGTAATTGCTTGCGAGCATGATGAAAG
Organism: Crypturellus tataupa; assembly: GCA_034781795.1. NCBI lineage: Eukaryota > Metazoa > Chordata > Aves > Tinamiformes > Tinamidae > Crypturellus > Crypturellus tataupa. The sequence goes on from JAWLRI010000319.1 coordinate 1,333,925, forward strand.
GCAAGACTCTATAAACACAGTAAAATGACTCTTCAGCATTTGCCTGATAAGTGGTTTATGCTTTCTCTCCACATGTGGTTCAGGACTGTGTTCACAAACTCGAGAACTCAAAATAAATCAGACAACAGGATTGGAGGGTTCAGGCTGGTAGGGACCTGACAGTGGTAGCTGCTCCAATCTCTTGCTCAAATCAATCTATCCAAATCTCTTGCACCCCAGCTCACTTGGAGCTTTATCCAGACAAGAGTCTTGAAAACGTCCAGTTGTGGAGACTACACAGCATTTCTGGCAACCTTCCCCAGTGCCTCACGATGATTTTTTCCCCTCATATCCCATCGGAACCCAGATATAAAAGTGTAGGTCTTCAAAAGGGCCCTGGGAAAGGAGAGGAAGGGAGCCTGTCTCCTTTAAGTTTCCCCTCTCCATTCTTCACGCCTGTAAACTTTTCCCTCTTCTTTTTCTCCGCAGTCTCTCTGCTTCAACCTCAGCTTCCCTACATGTGCTAATGTCCCTGGCTTGAATATCCCACAAGCACATCTCTTTAAAAGCTTGTAAACAATATAGACAAAAGCAGCCACAAAAGGAAACTATGGTAAAGAATACTTTACTGGTAGCAGTAAATGTAAAGCACTTATTGCATCCCTGACACTGAAAGCCTGGTACAGATGGTAAACATGGAAATACTCTGCAGTTATTTTTCAGTTTTATGTTTGTGTTTAAGGATAGCATAGCACATTTCAAAAATATGCATTTGAAAGATTAAGCTACTACAAAAGTCACAATGTAATTAACATTTTTTTCCAGAAATGTTAAAATATGGCAGTCTCTGAACTGCTTCAGTAAGAATACTGTACTGACATGCACATAGCTTAATTCTCAATTGGTGTTAATTTTGGTAAGCTGTGGAAAAAATAATACTGAAAAACAAAGTTCAGTGTGGATGAAAACCCCAGTCTTTGGAGTAAGAATATTTAATATGCATACTTTCCTTTAGAAGATATTTGATTTCATTAAGAATAGAGTAATATCTTTTACTGTCATCTTGAATAAGTAAATTATATGAACTGCTGCTGTGGTTAAGTTGTAGTTGTATAAGTTGTGAAACCAGGAATTGAAACTTAAATTTTCTAGCCGAGGAAAAAGAATCAAGTATGCATCTAACTTGCCTTTACAGACACAAACTAACCAATGACGGGATGTTGGAAACTAGAGAGTAGTTGAGGAAACCTTTTTTAATGAAGAATGGAGGGAAAACTTGCAGAAGGGGGAGCCTTTCCTGTGGGAGTTGAGATGGTCGCCCTCCCTTACCCCGGGTGTCTGTCGTGTGGCGCATGGGGCCGCGCAGACGCTGTTCACCGGCGCTGCCCTCAGACAAGAAGAAACTTGTGTGTGAACCTCTTCTCCTGTAATTGAGCATGGGTCTCCTGAGCGTTTGTGCAGACCTTAAGGTGCGCCCCGGGGGCCCGGCTGCGCCCTCCTCCTGCCAGTGCCGGTGCCAGGCACTGGGTCCTGGAGATATTGCCTGGCTGTTGAAAAGACGAACAGAAGTCTAGGTTGGTACATGTCTGTTCAAACCTCAGATAAACATTTGCCACTTTTTTTTTTCCAATTTTGTAACAGATTGCTCTGTGCATGGAGCTATTTCTGAGGCTCTACTTATGCTCAATGCCATTGCTTTTTTGTGGAAGTCTTGGGCATTTTGAGAAGTGAAGAAAGCACCTTTAGCCTTCCTTGCATCTTTTGAGTAGGTACATATCATTTTTTTTTTCTTTATATTAAATACTGCTTTGTACCTCCCAGTCCTCTACCCTTAATTGACGCTGCATGTGTTTGGTCGGAGTTTGTCCTAGCTGCGTGATCTCACTGCAATGGAGACATTTTTCTAACGAGTGTGTGGTGAGCTGGGTTGCCTGTTTTTAGGCAACTGTGGTACTGTGGTGTACATACATATAAATGTGTGGTGTAATACGTTTAAATGTGTGGTGTATATACATTTAAATGTATTTTTTCTTGGAGAGGCTGTTTTTTTCTGAGGCCTGGTGATAATGATGCACTGAAGTGGTTCACAGTTTCCTTCAGATTTGATGTCTTGGTGCTTTTTTATGTAGGGAGGAACTCAGTGCTTCCTGAAAGAGGTAGTGAGGAATTCCCCATTTCTCTTTTCTTTCAGCAAACCCCGGCTCCCTAGAGCATTAAATAGCTCACTATACCAATGGCTATATCTTAGTAGTGATTTTTTGATGGTGGGTATTATCTTTCCTTTGGTAGCTTTAGTAACTTCTTTGAATGTGGGCATGAATTCCAGCAGAATGGACTGTACCTTTTGATTAATCCAGGGATATTAATCAAGAATGATGTCCTGTTGTTGCTTCATAGGATGAAAGGAAAAAAAAAATAGTGATTACAGAGATTCATGTTTTTGGCTACCTGGTTGTTCAGATGCTTTGATTAGATTTCTAGATATGAAAAGGCCTTGAGCTCCATTTAACTCAATCAGCAGCCACTCCAGAGATTGATTTCTATTCCTTTTTCTTTTTTTTTTTTTTTTCCTTTCCAGACCTTTTAAAGCTATTCAGATATCTTTTGAAGAAAAAAAGGTAGATTTCTGTGCTAAGCATATTCTGCTATTTGACTAGTGTCTCCTAGATATTGAAAATACTGCTTTGGGCTTGCTTTAACTGAAGGCTCTTTACAGTAGTAAGTACTTTATGTTAGTAAATACAATTTGATAGCTGTCCCTTAAGATGAAGTAGTTAATTATTTTGAAGGAGTTATTTTGGAATCATTACTCTGGACATTGCTGGGATGTTTGTTGTGGGCTACAGATACTTTTAATTTACTCTGGCATGTCTGCCCTGATCCCTAGAGAAGGCTACATTTTTTTTCTTCTTTTATTTTCATTTTGGAAAAAAGTATTTTGAGGTTGTGTGGCTAACTTGGTTACATTTATGGCAGTGTATTTGGTTCAGTCATATTGTTCAAAATTTAGCACACCATGTGTGCTTACCTAGCACACACAGAGAAAAGGGTATGTGGGGTGAAAGGGGAATGTAATTGAAGAAACACGCTGTCATCTTATGGAAGTAAGATACTAACAATTTTGTTTGTTTTTATTGTGTCATTAAAAACGTAGAAGGCAGTTACAATCTAGTTGATTTAACTTTTTGGGGTGCCTGATGGGAATGGCAGGAGGGTGTTTGCAGCGGTGCCCTCGAGGCACCAAAGTGGAGCTTTGTCCTGCCCGTGGCCACGTAAGTGCTCACATAGGGTCCTCCGTGGAGGAGAAGAGCGTTCCCACACTTGATGTAGAGAAGCAAATGTCTTTGCTCCTGATTTTATTCAGCCTGAAGGAAAAAGTCTGTGTTTATTAAAGTATCTCTGTGGCCTTGTGCACATCCTTGAAAAAAAACAGTGAAACTGTGGCCGCGGTTGGGGAATGGGTCTATGGGGGAGTGTAGGACCTTTGAGGTCAGCTTGAATGAATTCTTGAAGACTGGATGGGTTATTCTGGCTCTGGTGCTGGCATCTTGAAAGAGCAGATTTCCCTCCCATCTCCCTTTCTCAGTGGGATTTGTGGCCAGAGTGAGAGTCCCTGGAGGGCAGTGCTGCAGCTCGGCCTTTGCCGGGCCCTTCTCCTGGTGTGCTGGCTTCCAGTGCTGCCCAACCTGGGCTTCCCAGGCATGCGTTAACCTCCTGCAAAGAACCCCCTCAAGGCACTAGCTGATTGGAGCACTGCAATGGGATAAATTGTCTGCTAATTAGTTTTTAGGGTAAACATTAGCTCAATTTTTGGTCTCCTCTCAATTTTTGTTCACGCTGCACTTGTATCCACCACTTATTTTCCTCTGCCATGTCAGAGTGTTATTTGCCTTAGTTGCTCTGTTTGTGCACGTATAGATGCTTTTGGCTACGGTATTTGCTGTGAGGTTGTGCCTTTGTACAACTGCAGATACAACCAGTCAGTTCAGCCTCTATTTTGGTAGTGGTGGATGCTGACAGTCGCACTATCCCTACATCACTGGGCTTGTGCCAAATGCAGAGCTTTTGCTATGGCAAATCACAGCACCTTGAGCCTTTCCATGCAGTAACAAGTATCAGGTGGCTCATGCTGAAGCCCTGGGCTACTAAATACGAGGTGCTGACTCTTGTCTCTCTTGGGTCTGTGCCTAAATAAGAGATAGAAATAATACTCTAAAAATAGGAAGGAGTACTGATGGTTTAGCCAGAAAGGGCCTTCACCTCCAAAATGCTGAATGTAATCCCAAAATAATGTCCATCTGCTACTTATTTGATGGTTTACAGAGATGAATCTTCTGGTCTCTGATTATGGCTTAAATTCACCAGTGTTGATTTGCCAGGATGGCTTGTGATCTCTCAAGTCCTATGGAGAGACCAGGCTTTACTGTTATGTTTGCAGTTATCTATCCATAAAAAGATTATGGAAAGACTTTTAAAGATTTGTAAGCTCTATATGTGTTTCCTAAGGATTTCTCCCCATTATTGCTCCCTTCAGTGCATAAAAAGCCCTAACACTTCTTCCTTGCCTCATTTTCTTTAAGTTTAAAGTGCCATATTGAATTTGCAGTATTGGCGCTGTGCAATCTCACATTTCAGTTATGATTCTGATGGTAATTTTATTTACAAATGTTTCCTATAAGCATTTTTTTTCGCTCCTTAACTTGCCGAAGTGCATTATTTAATGAGGATTGGTTGACTTGTTTGGAATGAAATATATCTATGGAGAAGTTGGATTAAATTCTCCATTAAAGCTGAGGTCTAAAAGTATCGTTTCTCCTCTCCTGCTCCCCTCAAGGCCCCTGGTTTATAAATATATGTATACTTTGAATTAGGATTTAAATGTAATATATTCAGCCTTCCTAATGCCTTCTAATCATAACATTTAAGATAATACCAGCAATAAATCACCACTTAAGACAAAATAAATACCATAAGAATTCTAGATCAATTAGAAGTGGTCTAAAAGGCCACGGGTTGTCATTAAATACTTCCTTTTAATGTGTTTATACAGGTATTTCTCCATTTCCAGAGAAAATGTACCATTTTTGTAGTTCAGGCTTGGCCAAAATCATGGAAAGGAAAAAGAAGCATCAACTTTTTAAGCAAGGTGATTTGCATAATATCACCCCCTCAGACTTCGCTTTCTGTCAAATTTTAAGCTTGTTGTGACCTACTTGGGAGTCTTATGACAAGCTTAGGAATCCAGTGAATGCTGCAGTCTGCAGCACAGGCCGAGCAGCACTGGTGCGTGCGTTACCACTGCAGTTTCCCTGATAGTAGCACACAGTTACTTGCAGCCAGACTCGGACCAAGACTTTGATTCAATTTCCTCCTTCCTTTCCTGATGAAGAGAATGCCGCCCTGTTTTGGGGGCTTTAAGTTGCAGAGCTGGCAAAATATTGTGGATGCAGTTTCCCAGACAGCGTCATGGCAATTGGCTTTATGTTACTAGATCTGGGGGGATCCAAATATCTGCCTCTGCTGGGCCAAACGTATACACAGGCACTGCATTGTCCTGATTCCTCTGCTGAGGAGCTCAGGAGTGCAAGTGCCTTTGCTTTTGTATCTTCCTATTTATACATAAATAGTGTTATAACTTAGAAAAATGGGTTAGAGTTCTGAATTGTAAAATAATATTTAGAAAGCATTTTGTTTATGAAAATGTAAGAGAGTAAAACCTAGGAATTATTTTTCTTATTCAGTGCTACTGTATATTTCTAAACAATTCTTAATTCCTGCCCTCGAAATAAAAGCCCGAACAGTGTCCTACCACATAATTCTGCTTCCCTTACATGTGAATTTTAAATAGGGCCAGTGTTGATGAAACCAGGTCAACCCTGAATATTTTATGTAAATCCCTAGTCCTGATGTAGTTATGTTCATAGCTCAAAAGCCTGCCTGGACAAAGCATGTGCAAAGTTGACTCTTTAAGAAGATATTTTTCTCTCAATTGCACATGTGCTCCCACTAGTTTAGAGTAATTCCATTAACATCAGTTTGGTATTTCAGTGCAATGGGGATCAATCTCTGCGCTTGTTCTGTAAAACCCTTTCTGTGTTTTGTCTTCACTCTCTTAAAAAGGTGAGAGTCTAAGATTGCATCAGTTTAGCTTTTAATTCTAATGACTCCATCACTTCACTGTTTGATCACTCATTTTACTGTCCGTTGCTTGTTAAATGTCCATGCTGGCACTGGTTTCATTGCTTAAAAAGGAAAAAGGAAGGGGGAAGAATTGAAACAGTAAACCTAATAAGGCAGGTGAAAATAAACACACCAAACTTTCATAGGCAGACTGTTTTTCTATAGCAGCAAAAAGGTAAAATAGCAGCTGCGTTTTGTGATAAAATTCAGTTTGTCTCTTCTTGTCTAATCCAGCTGAAGTACAAAGACTGCAAATTTCATGAAATGTACTTGAACAAGAACATTTTATTTTGGCGTGCTTGACACCTTCAATTCTTTTGGAGACTGAAAGCCTAAAATCATCTAATTTCCATGTGTTTGAGAAAACAGAAGCATGAGAAGTCATAACACTTTACTGCACTGCCTTGGCTTGCGTGTGACTTCCCTTCCGTGATACTTCTGTGGCTCATGTGTTGGCACTACCAAGTTTCAGTGCAAACCCAGCAGTGGTTGCTAGTTAGGCTTTTGGACAATCCTGGTCAAGGAAAAAAAAATTACTACTTCTTTTTAATTGAGGTTGTAATTTTGGAGTTAACAAACTGTGTATGTCTGACATTCGAGTTGAATATACTTAATTCATATTGTTTAGGGGAATTAAAAGCAATGTGATAAACTTCAGTCTGCCTCTTACTTTCCACTTCCTTTCCCAGATTAAGTATTTATTGGGTTATGAATACTTTCCTTTCGCATAAAAATGACATTGTCCTTTATTTATTCTCTTCAACCTCTTGTTGTGAAGAGCAGATTCTTTGCAAATTAGGTGTTGTCTCCATTTTGCAAACCTGTAGTAGTTTTAATTAATCTGTAGGCTTAGGATGTGGTTCAAAAGCTTCTTAACCAAATCTCAAACTTTCTTTCATTCTTGTATGTTGTTTTTAGGATTCTACTTTTGAGTTGATACCTTGGCTACTTAAATTCAGAGGACTTGAACATATTTTTGAGAGGTAGAAGGGAATGTGCAAAAGTACTAATTCATGTGGTTGGTTTTAATTTAGATGTAACTCTTGGAAAAGCTGTTTTGGGTTTTTAAAGCATGTTTGTGCCTAGCCATCCTCAGGTACTTGGTTTGGCTCTTAGGAGCTAATTCTTTTCATTATTTTCAAAAGTCTTAAAACCCCACATAGTAGAAATACCATTCATCTTGTCAGTCTAAAAAGCCTGTTTCACTCTATTTTAAATCCTTGCACCTGCTAATTATCTAACTTAATCATTTTCGACACCATGCATCATCACTGAGTTTGAAATCTTCATTAGAGGCAGTTTGGTTGAGCCTGAGAACTGAACAGCTTCCAAGCTGGAGCGAGCAACGGATGTATCCATTAATCTTCTATTGGGAAAGAATGTGAGAAACAGGGAAAATACAGATTTTAGCCATAATGCTCAGACTTCCTAAGCCAGAGGTGGTAGCAGGACCCTATTTTCACATGCACAGTCTCTTTTTTAAGAAAATCTTGACATTCTTGGTATCCCTGACAGTGATCTACTTTGGCTAGAATTGTTTGTGGTAGAAATGACATTGCCCTCTGCTAGACCATTCCTTCCGTTAAGTTGTTATGCTGTGAGGATTAGGGAATAATAATTCCCTGATCACTTTCCCATGTCGTTCATGATTTATGTACCTCTGTCCTATCTTGTCAGTTAAATCGCTTTTCTAATCCCAGCCTCTTACTGCAGTGGAAAATGATGTGTGTCTCTGATCAGCCCATCCGTCCTTGTCTGGTTCTTCTAGTGCTATATTTTCCAGAAATGGGGATCCGGCCTTTGTGAAGTCATGGCTTCATCAGGGATATCGAGAGTGGCTGTTAGTCCTTGATAATAAGAACTAAGCTTGCCCTGGTGCACTAAGAAATTATTTAGAGCCCCTGATGTGGAAGACCACATGGGAGAGATGTTGTGTGGGCTCTCCTGTGACCAAGTGCCTCTTGGTGACCTGCTTATGGAAGGCTGGGCTTGCCCCACACATGGTGCCTGCTAGTCAGAAGCTACAAATAAGGGAAAGAATAGGTATTTAGCTGTGGGGAATGATTTCATCAATATTTAACAAGGAAATTTTGCTTTCTGAAATGTTACTTAAAGCGCTTACAGCAGAGCAAAAAACATGGTACAAACAATTCCCTGGGCAGCTTGCAGCAATCAGGGATCAGATTCCTTCTTCCTCTGTGGGCAGAACAATTTTGTCCAAGCAAATATAGCACAATGAGAAGGGGTTTTGTGGCATCTTTTTTTTTTTTTTTTTTTTTAAATTAATTCAACAGTGATAAGATATTGGTGTTTTATTGCTGCCAATTGTTTCTGAATTAATATACCTTTTTAGGGGCATTTGAACAAAAGAATGAATAAATGGGGAACAAATTTCTGAAAGCAGATGTTCTGTGTTTTTAATGGCTGTGCAGTGGAGAAGATCAGTTCACACTCCATTACCTGACTGAATAATTTGTTTAACCACATACTTAGCAATACAGCTATGAGCACTAAGGTTTATCGTGCAGAAAATGTTCATTTGCATTAAAAACGTTTTACTTATTTCTAGAATCGCTTTTTGCAAGGGTGAGTCTGTTTGATAGTTCCACGATCTCATTGCAGGTTTTCTCTATTATTGGGGTTGTGGGAGGGAAGTGCAACTTCGTCCTCCCCTCACCTCATGTGCCGCACGAATCCCAAGAAGCCTCTGTCCTGTCTGGATCCTCAGGCGGCTGTTAATTGGCATTAAAAAAAAAAAATTAAACCAGGTTAATAATTACACAATCTGTCTGTGCTGATGAGGTGGCCCTCTCAATGGGTTATAGGACCTGTGCTCAAGTCTGCCTCCACGGCCCCTTGGGAAGGGCCCCAGCCCTTCCACGGCAGCGGGCGCTGAGAAGCTCTTCCTTTGCCGATAGTTTTGGCTTTCTTATGCTTTGCTTCTCTTTCCCTGCTCACGTAAGCCCCCTTCAAATTTCACTTGGCAACATCCTTGCTGTTGAATTTCACTGCCTCTGTTCACTGCGAAGGAAGTCCATGCTGTGTTATTGTGGCATGAGCCATGGAGGGGTTCATAGGCTGTACATCTGGCCTGGCCTCCTGAGTGACTTGGGCTGGCACAGGGATTTTCTGCTACTCCATAGTAACAAAAAATCCAGTTGCCTGTCACAGACCTTGGCTAGTTTTGCTCAGACAGCATTTTATGCTGCAAGATAATGGCCTGTGTCATGCAGTACCAATTTGCTTAAGAATATTTCACTGCTTCACTGTTTTCCATGATTTCTTGCACCCAAGGTATCCCGAAACTTACTCCTAGGTTTCTGTGGGGTCTCTGGAGGAATGGTTAAGGAGACGACTGTTACAATGACTATTATTTTTATTGATTCCCCCATGTGTTAAGGACTCTTAACCAATGAAATGACTCTTTTATTTGAAGTACTCATATGTCAAAAGGTGCCTGTTTGGAGGCAGTGCTGAACAGTAGATTAAGTGTTTCAAGAGGCCTGTTTGCTTGCGCTTCTTCTGCTCTCTACCTTCCCGTCCTTCCCACCAGTCAGCACCGCGCGCCACCGGTCAGCTAGCTCCATAGTCATAGTTTGCAGTATGTACTCTTCAGATATTCTCTGGGATGCTTTGGTTTAGCAACTGAATCTAAGCTCTCTGCACTCCTAATTTTCACATAGTTGTTAAGCAAGTGTAAGTAAATAAAATGTGAAGGTTCAGATTTGTCAAGACAGTTACCTGATTTCATTTCCAAAAGTGTGCAGCACGATTGCACATAAATTATTACCCAGGTGGCTTTTTTCAAAGCTTTGATTAGGAAGTAAAGCGGTACGGGTATATACCAGTTACAATTTCCATTTAGTAATACGTTTTAAGACGCTTGTGGGATTACTTCAAGTATCCCTGAAGTTTTAACCTTACAGAGGTTACAGATTAGTGATGAAACTCGGCGACGCTAACGGCATCCGGTTCTGCTGGCTGAACTACTGAATCAGCCAGAGAAAATGACAAGATTATTTTTAACCACTGCAGTTACGTATACCTCTCCTAAACCGTCTTAAGGGAGAGTTAGATGTTTGAACTTTCCTTCTGTGGTCTTTGAGGAATTTCACAGCAGAAAGTGTTTTTGCCTCAGCGCTCATGGCAGCTGTATTTGCAGTGAGTTGGTAACATCTGTCAGCTATACTCGATGAAGAGGGATAAGCCTCATTCAAGAGGCTCAAGTAGAGCGTGTGTATACAGGGTACTTGCTGGTACTTTGTAGTCACTGTCTTCCTTAGCGGTGCTTAATTAATTCCACACCTTGCCCAACTGTGCAGCCTTTCGGAAGTTTAGTATCGCTGGCTTCATATGTAAAGATATTTGGATGACCTGTATGGCTGACTGTGAGGCTCACAATTATTGCTAATTTCTAATACCATTTTAAACAATGTGCTTATTGCATAAATTGTTAAAGTTTTTATTTGCTTCATTACTGAAGAAACGACTACTCATGATTAAAGCCATGCTTTTAAAAATATGCAACGTAAGTATAAATAAGGTCCACAAAAGCAGAATAATCTTAAGTTATAAAATAGGATAGAGAAGATTGGAGAGACATTAAAGACAAAATAATAAAAGTTTCCTTTTATTGGTGGTAAAATGGTAACATCTGTGGTAATTTTATAATGAAACAGTGAATATCAGAGAGGAATACTTTGTTTTTCTTGGCATCCTTGATTACCATTTATTACTTAAGTGGCAGAAAAGAGTGGAATTCCAAGGAGAGAAGTGGCTATCCAGCCCCTGGAATTTCTTGGCTAATGCATAGCCATTGAGCTGTGTCCTCCCTGCGCGGCTCTGGCAGAGCCTGGTGGTACCAGCACAGCCCTCTTGCTGTCCTTGGCCGTCATGAGGTTACAGCTCTCCGGAGCACAGGCTGCACAGTGGTACTGCCGTCAGTCTGTTAGAGGCCCCCCAAATTCACAGCAGGACATTGGCTTCTATGGTTCTTTGGGAAGGAGAAGGATGGTGTCACTAGACTGTGGACCCTACCCACTATCACAACGTCATCATGAAATTGCCTGGACATACTTATCTATTCCTACTTTTAAATGATCACTGTAGTACAATATTACCCTGAAAAAAGTTTGTGTGTTCTGGGAAATCTCTCCTGTGTCCATTTTGGTGAGAGACATCTATTCTTTTGCACTCTTTTATCTGAGGAGTTTGATGACAGAAAACCAAGCAGCCTGCCACCATACACAAGAATATCACACATGATTTTGTTTTGAAATCATGTGCAACTGTGAGTCTCTTTGGAAAGTTTTGGTGAGCATCACGTTAGCTTTGAATGAGGTCCAAAATGGAGTGAATGGTGGTCTGAGACCTGATGCCTATGATCACAGGTTGTCAGCTCCCCTGGACCTCAGCACCCTTGTGCTGCAAACACGTTAGCGTTCTGTCTTTGCCATATCTGACACTTCCAGGAAGCAGCAAAAAAACCCAATCTGATTTTAATCAGAAATATTGGTTCCTAGAAAGCTATAGGAAAAAACTGAAGACATTTTCAAGTTAAAGTCAAGTTAACTTTTTCCACGACCATGCTACTAAAAATTACAACAATTTACTGAAAAAAGTTTGAAATTACTCTTTAATAAAAGTCAGAGTTAAAAGCATAGTTATTTTTAACTGTAGAAGGTTGTTCTCCTAGATAATGTCATTAACTTGAGTCTAAATTTTCAACTTTCTCCTTTGTACTAGCTAGATTTTTAAGCTGTTGCTGTTTCCAAGTAACCGAGGAGGATGGCACTGTGTCCGCGCTTGTAATTCAGCGCGGCAGCCCGACTGCAGCAGTCCCTCTGCACTGAAGCTCTGTGGAGGGAATTCGAGGGAGTGGAACTGGCTGTAAATTAGCTCCTTTGTCACAGCTCGACTGAATTCAGGAACTCTGTAACTGCTGGGGAGGAGTTCACCTCACCTGGTCCTCACCTGGGTCTGGCAGGGTTTTCATTTCCTGCTCTGGGGTAAGGAAGGAAACTCTTAGTGAGGAGCTGTATCGTCCTACTCAAACTCCATAGTGTACTAGATTTTTTTTCTTAGACTTGTAAAGACCTTTTTTGTTTATTTTGTTTGTTTTTAACGTCATCATACAGGTAGTGAAAGTACAAGAAGTGGAAAGGGCATAACTAACTCCTTAATAGAATAATAATCGCTATTGGTGAAATCAAAACCATGCAAGAATAGGCATAGACCCTGGTGGCACAAGCTTAAGTCTTCCATTTCCTCTCTCAGCAGCCAGTAGGTGCCCCAGAAAACTAGTACTTGCTGCTTTGTTATTGCTCAAATAGTTGAAGTATTCAATAACTAGGGTACCCAGAGGAAAGGGCTGGCAAAACACCCCAAAGGGTTGTGCTGCCATTCGGAGGGACCTAGACAGGTTGGAGAGTTGGGCAGAGAGGAACCTCATGAGTTTCAACAAGGACAAGTGCAGGGTCCTACACCTGGGGAGTAATAACCCCAGGCACCAGTACAGGTTAGGAGTTGACCTGCTGGAAAGCAGCTTCATGGAGAGGGATTTGGGAGTCCTGGTTGACAACAGGTTAAACTCTTCTCAGTGGTGGCCAGTAACAGGACAAGGGATGGGTGCAAATTGAAACGCAGGAAGTTTCACTTCCATGTGAGGAAGAACTTCCTTACTGTGATGTTGACAGAGCCCTGGAGAAGGGTGCCCAGAGAGGTTTTGGAGTCTCCTTCTCTGGAGATCTGCCAAACCTGCCCGGATGCCACCCTGTGCCCTGTGCTCTAGGTGTCCCTGCTGGAGCAGGGGGACTGGACTAGATGATTTCTGGAGGTCCTGTCCAACCTCAACCTTTCTGTGATTATGTGAAAACTTTTGCAAATGTCGGGGGAAATGATAAAACTTATCAGATGGTTGAGTTACCTCCCTTTAGCTGGGATGCTGGTTGAAGAATGTTTGGTGCATGTTTGTGCGCTAAGTTGTTTATTAAACTAGACCTGTGTTTCTTGGACAGAGTTATAAACAGATCCAATAGTGATATCCACGCTAAATTCAAATATTAACAGGCAATCAAGAGGGCTATTTGCGCCTGGTGTCCTTGCTTTTTGTCTTCCAGACCTGGTTATTTGCCTCGTCCATGTAGGTAACTAGTAGTTTACTGGCTACAGTAAGTAGCGTTAGTGACTTTTTTTGTTTGTTTGAATTTTTACCAGCAAGCAGAGAACACGTGTATGAAAGTTCATGATTCTGCTTGCATAGTACTGCTTTATCTTGGCCATGGGTGCACACTTTAATACTTTTTTTAGAAGGACCTTGAGATGTTCTCACCTCAAGGTGAAATCGATGAATAGCAATCCTGTCAGTTTTCGTATCTGAAAAAAATCATCTTTTAAGAGCAATCGAATACTAAAGTTAATTCCACAGATATGAAATGTTTGCAGACAGTGTTCATATTTTTTAGGGTATCCTGGACTAGTTGTTGTTACAGTGTTATAGATACTGGGATATTGGTAAAATTTAATTCTCTCAATTCTGTAAAAGGCCACAAATTCTGGAAAAGCTTCATTAATTTTGATTATTTTGTGAAAGAGAGTAGACCTGGCAGCTTTCCCGGTCCGTGTGTGTCCTGCACAGGAATGCTCCTCTGGGGAACCGTGGGAGCCTGCCCACCCTGCAGCCTGCATGTCCTTGTCCCACATCAGGGCACCGCTGTGTTCCTCATGAGCAGCACGCAGGGTGTTCAGAAGCCGCGTGTGGCTTAGGAGTTCTCGACTGTCATCCTCTGGAGCTGTGTTGGATCGTTGTAATTGCGGTGTGCTTATTGTAGGTGAGGGAACTTTCATTTTTCCTTTCTGCATAAATTTGGGGGTATTTGTCCTCAGTGATGTGTAAGAGATTTAAAGATCATTTCTGTATTGGGACTAACAGTCTTATAGATTGTGTCTGTTGAATGGGCATTAGATTTTTTTCCCCTTTCCACTTCTGTCCCTGGTTTTTATTAGCTTGTTTTTAGCTAGCAGCAAGCCTCCCAGGGCAGGTAGCAGTGCATTACTGAGTAGATGACTGCATTGATGACTCCACTGGAAGCATGACCTATAGCTGCGTTATCAGGCCACACTCCATCCAGATCAATCCATATGTAGATAAAGATTGGTATGTGTGAAGGCTCTGCACAGTAAACTCTGGCTATCCAGCATTAGCAGAGTCTGTCCATGGGGGTTGTTGCTTCTAGAAGTTCTACCTGTCTAGAAACCTAAAGAGGCTGAAGAAGCATCTTCAGCCTCTTTACAGGATGAAGCCTTTTCTCCTCAATACCTGCAGCTGAGCAGCTGTTTGTAGTACAGGGCAATCCTTGGGAATGCTTCTTCAGGGCTTCCCCCAAGAACACTGAGCCATAAAATAAAATGTTAAGAAGCAGCTATAGAAAGAAGACTCCTCTCTTCCACGCTATGGAGAATAATTAAACTGGGAAGTTCATTGTCTTGGGAGTCTGTGGACACCAGCATGAAGATGGGTTCAAATCCTGGTTAGACAAAGTTGCCAGAGGCTGACAGCTTCAAAATTTTGCTGAGAGAATGGTGTGTGGCACTGCAGGTCTGGTTTAGCGGGTGCCTGTGCTTAGCTGACTGTTACCATGTCCTGCTTCTTCAAATTAATGTTGTGTTTTCTGTGGCTGTTTAGAGTACCAGATACCTGTTGTATTTGCTATCCATAAGAGCTTATCAATGGATAGGTTATTTCCTTTTCTGCAGTGGTAAACCATTGAATCAGAGGTTTACTCAAAGCTAATGCATGTACCAGTTTATGCATCAATTAAAGAGCAACTGCATAAAATCAGCTCGGTTTTCTACCATAAACAAAATAAGCAACTTACATTAAACCTAATGCTGTCTTTTTATTGCTAGAGGCCCGCAATTACATTTAATTCGGCTTTTCTGATTATTTTTTCCTATTGGTGAATAGAAAAGAAACCCCTTGGAACAGTAAAGCCATAGGAATTGTGCATGAAACTCTTATCTGGTGAACGAATGGCAGAATAAAAACCTGCTACAGAGCAGCCCTGACTTCAATTATAGCAGATAGTATCTGGAATCGATAATAGCTGCTGGTCATTTGTCAGGAGGAAAGGAGCGACAGTGTCCACCTCATTAGTTCTTGTGTGCACACCTCCACCTAGTTCAGGCATAAAAATTTTAAGAATATAACTAGCTTGTTCTCTGTTGAAACCAGATAGTGTTCCCATCATCCAAAGTAGTTATTTACCAGTGTATTTTTATATAGCCAAGTAATTATAAAAGCTGTCCAAGTTTTCCAGCCTGTTCCTCCTCCTTTTTATTCTCTTCTTCCCCTCTGCTTCAGTTTAGGGGTTATTTTTCATTATGTGAAACCTGAACTTGATATTGTAGTACAAATGCTTATCTCCCGGGTAGTGGTAGTTGCTGCCTCTACTGTTGAATCCTTTATGTCCACGTGTCCTGCTTTTTATCAGTTTAGTTGCTTCTTGGTGATCGAATTGATTTAAATGCACACCAAGCGGTCATCATGAGAACCGTTTTGCTTTGCACCCTTTGTCAGGGGGATATTTCATATTGGAAAATAGAGCGCCTCATGTTTGAATCTCAAATGCTTGTTTGTAGTACATGTTAGATTTTAAAGAATTTTCCTAATTGCAAATAATGCATGTTTTTTCATAATAATATTAAGTGTTGTGGAAAAGCAAAAGATGTAGAAATGAACATGGTATGTATTTGATGTGTGCAACTATCAAGTGTGTATATACATATGTAAGTAGATATGTGTGTTTACATATATGCAGTCAGTTCTGTGAGTATCATGTACAGGTACTTCTTCAGTTAGGTCAAGGACACCATGAGCCCCAGCCACTACTGAGTGACTGACTATATACTGACTGCCAGTGTGAGGAAGAGCCTCATGACCATGGATCGTGTTGCAGAGCTGTGTGGCCGCGGGAGGAAAGGGAGGGCGGTTCCATTCATCAGATCCATATTGCAGCTTGGTTGCGACTCCTCCGTCCCCACTGAATCACTGACCCTCCAGGGTCTTCTCTGTTAAAACTGCAGCGGCTCTTTCTGCAACTTCATTATCATCTTCTCTATAGTCTACTTAAATATATATAGGTACCACAGAGGGAACAAAAGTATAGCCCCCTTAAATCTTGGTGCCAATTCTGTAATATGACCTGAGGGATTAAGTGGAAAATTACCAATATAAACAATTTTGTAGTAGGTTGATTTTCCTGCATGTAGTCATTCATCTGTAGATTCTTGTGCCTTGTTCTCAATTCTTTGCCACTTCTCAGTGCACTTTTCATCTAAGAGGCCTTGCTGAAGAATGGGGTCTGCATGTCCTGAATCCAACCTGGGAACGAGGCCTCTCTGCAGGGCAGGAGAGCAGTGTGGGAGCACAGCCAGGGAATGTACCGCCTTCGTGGTGCGAGTGATGCCCTCATTTCTCCTTTCTGCAGGTTGTCCTTTTAGAAGATATTTCGAGATTTTTTTTGTTCCCTACGTGTGATCTAAAATGAGTTCTAGCTCTCTTCTACTATGTTCAAATTCTTTTTTTTTTCTATCCTAAAATGTTTTTAATGCTGAAGCTTCCCACTGAAAGAAAAAAAAATCTTTCTAACAGATGTAATAACAAAGTAATAGAGATTGAATGTCACAGCAAAGTCAGATCATAACAGTATGACAGGATATATTGTCTCATAAGGAAAAAAATGTTGGCTGTTTTTATTGCATGGGGCTTAAAAATAAAACTTCTCACAAATGTTAGAAGGACTTGGTTTGGTTTTGTATGCTAGTGGCAGTCTTTACATTTTGCTGATTGTAAGGTGCTAGGTGCTAGTTTGGCAGATTTTATGATGGACTATTGCAGGCAAGCAAGGTAATGAGAATGACACCTGGCATTGTGATGCTGTAAATATAGTTTGAAGATCAATACAATCTATATCTGAATTCTGGAACTTCTTTGTAATTATTCAGAAAACTCTGCTAATTTTAGTTAATAAGTTGTTTTCATTTTGCATCTTCGTGTAACTATTGCTTGGAAAATGCTAATTTTTCAACTCTTAGACAAATTCTTTCAGTCAAAAAAATACTAGATATCTTGTAACTAACTCTGAGGCACAGGAGATGTGCCTGTGTGTAGGGTAGGAAGGGATCTCTAGAGATCATCTAGTCCAACCCTCCTGCTCAAACAGGGTCACCTAGAGCATGTTGCACAGGATACTGTCCCGACAGATTTTGGGTATCTCCAGCAAAGGAGCCTCCACAGCCTCTCTGAGCAGCCTGTTCCAGTGTCACTCGCACAGTTAAGAAGTTTTTCCTCATGTTCAGGCAGAACTTCCTGTGCTCCAGTCTGTGGCTGTTGCCTCTTGTCCTGTCACTGGCCACCACTGGAGAGTCTGGCCCGCTCCTCTCACACCTCCCATAGGATATTGACCCACACTGCTCAGATCCCCTCTCAGCTGTCTCTTCTGCAGACTGAAGAGGCCCAGCTCTCTCAACCTCTCCTCATAGCAGAGATGCTCCATCCCCTCATCATCTTCATAGATTTACCCTGGGCCCTCTCCAGGGTCTCCATGTCTCTCTTGTACTGGGGGCCCAGAACTGGACACCGTACTCCAGGTGTGGCCTCACCAGGGCCGAGTAGAGGGGGAGGATCATCTTCCTCCACCTACTGGCAACGCTCTTCCTAGTGCACCCTGGATATATTTGCCTCCCTGGCCACAAGGGCACGATGCTGGCTCATGGTCAACCAGTTGTCCACCAGACCTCCCAGGTGCTTCTCTGCAGCTGCCCTTCAGCCACCAATACAGGCTTGGGGGCTGACAACTGAAGAGCAGGATTCCTCTTTGCTCATCTTTCCAGCTTGGCCAGGTCCCTCTGAGTGGCAGAGCAGCCCTCCGGGGTGTCCACCCTTCCTTCCAGTTCTCTATCATCAGCAAACTTGCTGAGGGGGCCTCTGTCACTTCATCCAGGTCATTGTAAAATACTTATTTCCATGCAGATGAAACACAATTTTTAAAAATTGATGTTGGTTTTACAGCTGAGTTTGACCATATTGATGGTATTAAAAAAAAAAAGCCTGTCAAACTGCTTGAGAGCAGAGAATTCTTTTTTTCGAATAGTCTTTGTTTCCAGAGAAACCTAAGATCTGCACATTTGTGGTGGCTGATTTGTATCCACCTTGTCATTATTTACCCTTCCTGCAGAAAGAAACACATTTCATTCCACATTTCAAAGCAGGCCTAAAAGGGAAGGCAATTGTGTGCCTTCTCTGGGCCGCTGCATGTGCGAGACTATCCCGAACTCTGGTTTAAACCATCTCCTCTTCCTCGTCTCCCGTGTGCTGGCGCTTTCTGCTGCAGATTCACAGACTAGTTTTAAATTTGCCTGCCTGCCTGCTGAGGGCTGAGCCCACCCAGACAAGGACAGGCGGGCGGGTGGCCCCTTGTGTTGTGACCACAGGTATCAGGCCCTGCGCGGGGACAGGCTGCAGGCAGGAGACCAGAGATGCTGAAATGGAGGTTAACTTAGAAGCTGTGGCTCAAAATATTTCAGTCCCCAGGGAAGTGTGGTCGCTTTACAGGTACATCTGCGCCCCTGCGGTTTCCTTTTTGCTTTTCAAGTAGGAAAATTTGTTCTCTTGCTGCTGAGTGGGTTTTTTTCTTCCCTGTGGGATTTCAGTTTTCTTTGCACATCTAGATTGGTTGGTGCTTGATAGGAGCAAGGCGATAGCTTGGCAGCTGGGCAATTTTTCTGCTTCATGACCTGCTGACATTGGTACAACACAGTTTGCCTCTTCAGCTTCAAAGTTAAGCTCCAAAATATTACAGTGCAGAGAATCAGCTCGCTCTCAGTTACTACCATGGTCTGCCCTGAATCAGGGGGTATTTTAATTCAGGATTTCAAATACAAGAGTCAAAGAATTGGTTTATTTGAATTCATACCAAGCCTCAAACCTGGTGAGTGCTTGGACGCAGCGTGGTGGGTGTTTTGCTTGAGGCGGGTGTACCTCAGATGGGAAGGGCCATTCTGCAGCTCTGGGCACGTGCTGCCCTCCTCACCCAGGTTTTCGGGGTCTGGGAGGTGCAGGGTCAGCACCAGCCGTGTTTTAGTGGCTCCTCGGGCAGCGCCCTTTGCTGTTTGCCAACTGCCAGCCATTCCCATCTGTTTGGGGTGAGGTGGAGGTGTTACATGGGTCCCCAGCATCCACCGGGGTGATATGAAATGGGCTCTTTCCCTACCGTGACATGTCAGTGGTGTAGACAGCAGCACAAGCGTTGGCGTTTTCAGTTAGCAGACTCGTGTTAGTCTGAATATCTGGAATAGCCCACTTTCTGTTCTTCTGGGTGGGTACAACTAGCTAACAGTGTTTGCCAGTGCAAGCTCTTCATTCATAGATAGTAGGTCAGTAAATGGTTTAAGTAAGTCCATATTTTTAATCTTATAAAAATTCCCTAGTCTCTGGTCCTTTCCATGGATTGTTAAGTTTGGGTAAGCTTGTCTGTTCTAGCATTTGATTTCCCTTGTTAATATACTATTTTTAATAGTAAGAGGATTCTTAATTTATATTTTAATGGTGTAATTAATTGAAACCTTATATCTTTTTTTAGTAATAGCTGGTTTTCGAGGGACAGTCCCACATGGCCTATCACTGGAGATTGGCGACACCGTTCAAATATTAGAGAAATGTGATGGTAAGTTCCCAGATGGAAATTCTAGCCATAATGAAGTGTTATATACTGTTAATTTGAGTCCCATTACTGATCACTTATTTTTTAAACGAATAAATTTTTTAAAAGTCAACAGTAGAATGCGTTCCAGTCTACTTTTTTTTTTTTTTTTTTTTGGCAATTCTAGGGAACTCAAAAGCCTCTGATACTTTTTGGTAACTCATCCTTTTTATTTATTTTTTTATTCTATTTAATTGCAAGATTTTAAACAGCAAGGAATTCTCATAGGGATTCTTCTGCTTTCAAGATATATCCCAGAGAAGCCTGCTTCCATTGGCGGTCTTTTAAATTCACACACAGCCACAGGTTTACAAAACACGAGTCACACAAAGAAAAGGAAAGTTTATAAACTCACAAAATCTTACAGAAGTGTAAAAATGTTTCTCTGCCTCTGTTCTGAGGTAGAGACTACTAGTATGACTTTAACAAATGTCCATTCCTAGAGTAAGGGAAAGGAAGCTTCATTTCTTTCCTAATGTATTTCTTACTATATTACCCGAGGTTTCTCTGTCATTTTTTTTGATCACTTGATATGTTTTTTTTTTTTTCCTTTGGCTAACATCAGGATTATAAACTCTTAATCTCTTATAACATTTTTCCATTACAAAAGGTTTGGATCTGATATTTTGAATCAGGTATGTTATGAATTTTGTTTAGTAACGTGGCTGATGGTTCTTGAAGTCCAAAAATGATTTGTAAATACTTATGTGGAATAGGAACCATTTCTCCATTTATGAGGAGTGTTGTCCACTGCAAAATAAATCTATCTTGCATGTTAGAAATATTTAAGATACAAGATAATAAAAAAAATCCAGAAAATAACTGGGAATATATGGTGAGTCCACTAATGACTCCATTCTGACAAAACTGTGTGATAACCTCTTCATTCAAAGGGGAAAGATGAAATCTCTTTGGCACGTGAAATTGATTTACATGCTTTAAAAAAAATGTTATTTCTTCACAGGATGGTACAGAGGATTTGCCTTAAAAAACCCCAATTCTAAGGTAAAAGTCAAATTCAGTTTTATGTTCTTTAACAAAAATGTGATTTTTTTTTTTTTAAGTTCATAGTCTCTGCTTTTATATAAATTTCCTTTGCTTTCTGTGGAGGAGCTAAGTGAACAATAAATTTAGTCCCAGAGTTTAATATTGTGCTCACTCCTTTGACCTTGTTTATAAGTTTTTATTTTCCTTCAAAAACCATAAGCAGTTAGGATTTGTTTTTACATCTCCTGTCTGTTACTGCCGTTCTCAGCACATGCTGGCTGTCAGTGCTGCTTTGTGCTCTGTCAGATGTGTTGATAGAAGTTATGAATGGGTTTGCTAAAGATGACTTGACGTGTGAAGAAATAAGATGTATGTTTTTTGCTTTCATAGTATGATAGAAAACAACTTTCTGAATTGGATTTTGAGATGGAGTCTCTCCCAAAATAAAGTCATGAGAGATCCTTGCAACTCGGTTTGTTGATACTGCTCTGTCAAGAGCCTTCCCTTGTGATTCTGCAAACTTTGGCTCTTGAAGGAAATGGCCCGTGGCAGCCTCTCGACAAGGGCCTGTGCATGTGTGGCCAGCCTGGGTTCTGGGACACAGGTACAAGTGCAGGGTTGCACATCATACGGTCCTGGAGAGATGGTCTCCTGAACTATGCATGTTCCTGAAGAGCAGAAACACTCCTGTAGCACCACGTGGCAGACATGCTTGTTCCTCAAAGGTCTGACCTGTATATTTGTGGTAAGAAAATATGTTTTATAGAGGAGAACATGTATGTTTTCCTCCACTGCAGTAGGTAACTAGTAGTAGCATATCCATCAGAAATTATGTTCTGAGCAAGAAGTTTGAAATTTGTGAAGATAAGTGGACTGTAAGAACAGTGTGACTGCTTCAGCAACGCTATCCTAGCAGGAGGACAGTGCAGAATCCTTAATTAACTAAGGGACTACCCCTGTCAGGATACTGAGACTTTGATGTGTATTGGATTAGAACTACCTACTACACCTTTCCCATGTGCTGCAGGCTACAATAGTTCCCAAATAAAACCAAGAGCGGACAGTTACTATCTGAAGATTAGTGTTTGTCCTGTTGGTAGCATCCTGTCCTGCTAGGAAGAATTAGTAAAAACATCTAGCGTAAGAGTTACCAAGCAGTCTTGTGTATGTTCTACAGGTAGGCAGCTTCTAATCCTGTGATATGTTGAAGTTTTGATTATATCATTTTGTTTGTTTTTAGATCTACACTGAATGTACATCACACTGTATTTTTTGTGTATGTTTATTTGTAGTTATGTTTGGAGTGCTTTTAATTCAACACATAGTATCTTATACCTAAGGAGTACTTTAAATTATTTTCCAAAGTCACATAGAAAGGAAGGGTTTTGTTTGTTTTTACCTGTCCCGTTTTGTTTTTCAGGGCATATTTCCATCCAGCTACATTCACTTGAAAAATGCATGTGTTAAGAACAAAGGGTAAGTAAAATTTTCTGAAATCAAATATTTAAAGGTGGTCACTAACTTATGCCAAAAACCTTTTGCATGTCAGGTGAAGAAATTATTTTTGTTATGCAATATCTTCAGCTTACTTCTATAAGATATGAAATGGTTATCCGTAACTAATCCAGAACCTTCGCTTGTTAATATAATTGAAATGTCATATTCTCTAAAGGCACAGAGAACAATTGAGAAGATTAGTCTGTATTAGTCTAGAGTAAAGAGAAAACAATTGCATGTTTTCTTACTGTTATTTTGTTTCAAAAGATTTATTTTTTAACATTATTCTGCATAGGAGCTTACTATTAAACTGTTTTTTAAGTTTAGTCATTTTTCTTTAAGGACATCAGCTGTTCCATGGCAGACAAGCTGGCATTTTGCAAAAAAATCCTGCCAGAATAACATAGCAATTCAATAGGAAAATATTTCTTCAAAGCAATAAATGAATATAAGTTTCTGTATTTCTTTAAGTAATGAAAAAACAGTATTTATTTTTGTAGGAGTGTCTTTGGAGTAGCGTCTTCTGTCCCATTTCTGTAAAAACAAGTGTCAAAAAGGGGTGGCAACCGTCATTGGCTGGGGTGCTCCCCTGGAGTGACCATATCAAGTTCTTGAAAATACTGGAATGACTTGGACCGAAAAGCAGTGTGTGACTTGTTGATCTCATAGTCAAAGATAAAACTTGGCCACTAGGAGAAGGATTTCACTGAAGGCTCCTGGGGTGACTAAATGAAACACAGAAATAAGTGGAATGGGTTGAGGGATCTCCTTGTAGGTTAATAGCCATTAATGTTGGTAGAAGTAAATCTTTATTTTAGTAGCAATCGTGTGGTTTGCAACGCTTCTGAAATACATGTTTCTCTGCATGTTACAGACAATTTGAAATGGTTATTCCCACGGAAGATTCTGTTATTACAGAAATGACGACGACTTTAAGAGACTGGGGAACAATGTGGAAACAACTTTATGTGGTAAGTATCAGGAATCATGTTGCTTTGGTTGAATACCATCTGAAAAGACCAGGCTTTGTTATATTATAATTATTTTTCACTTAGGGAAAAACGAAAAAAAATGCTGTTGAAGATTTTAGACAGTTTGGGGTTTTCTTTTCTTCTTGTATTGACTTTTTTTTTTAAACTCAGTATGCTTTTCTGCTCGAGGTGTCCTAGCCAGTAAATTAGTCAGAAAGGCTTCCCTTGTCACTTTTAGTCATTTACTTCAAAAATGATAGGATTTTGAAAATGAGGCATCAGGCACCTGGCTGACGTTCTTGAATCCAGAGATTCAGCATGTAATCTTGTGTAGAAATGTGTAGAAAGGGCAAATGAATCTTCTTCATATATGAAATACCCGAATGTAAAATAAACATACAGAGAAAAAAAATGATTTAGAAAAACATACTTAGTAAAATAAAGGCATTTTCCAGTAAACTGTTGTCATAGTTGCTCTTAACATAGTATGGAAATAAATTGAGAGGAAAATAGGGGAAGATTTTCCAGAACTCCTTCCTATGATTTTGATTTGACCTTGGTTTCTGATGCCAGATCATTTTGATTAGATTAAAAAAAAAATCAGAACACAAAATATTTAGGTAGAAAGTCAAGTAACTGCAAGTCTGATGTAAGATTTTTTTTCCCATAGCATCAATGAATTTTTGAATTTAAACTGCTAGACAGAATAAATTTGAAGACCGCGAAGTTTATAATTTTTCTAAGAGGAAAAGTCTGCTTTTAAAATATCTGCGAAGATAGGAGAGCTTTAATATTAATAAGTTCACTTTACCTTTTCCATGTTCTTTATTAGTAAGGTCAACATTTCTTTTGCTTCAGTCAATTTGTCTTAATGCTTTTATTTAAAACTTAAGAAAGCCTTAGGGGAATGTATAAAGCTTTAACAACTTCACTTCTTTCTTGAACTAAGAGTATTTGACAACTGTAGAAGTTCAAAGTTATTTCCCCCCTCTCTCTGTCTTCCAACCCTCTGCCCCAAGTAAGGCAGTGGTGTGATTTAAAGAGCTGCGATTGCAGGAGTGGTTGCAGAAAAATCTATGTGTAAGGAGACTCAGAAATTTCCAGTGAGAAAAGGGATGATTGTGTAATCTGGTCTGACCTTTTACATAACTAAAACCAGAGGATTTTCTCTGCTAGTTTGTGCTTTGTGTGAAGGTGCTCTACTTCAGTTCAAGTTAATCTCTTAGCAAAAAAAAAGGTGTTTTGTTTTTCCTTTTCAAATGATGAATTAAATATCTATTAAGTTGTTCAATTATTGGCTGTTTCTGCTGTTAAAATTTATAATTTATTGAGTCTTGTCCAGTGTAATCTTCTAGCCATTGGATCTTAAGATTCCTTTCTTTGCTGAATAAGTTTAGGAAATCAGTGTTGCAAAGCTCAGTGTAGATACCTTGTGGAAGGGGAAGATTATTATACAAAATGTCTAGGTCAACTGATTAGCTTGTACTCATTTTCTCATATATTTTATTCACTCACGTGCGCATGTATTTATATGCACCAAGATACATGTGTTTTATCTGATCAGGCTCATTTGTTTGGAACCCACAGTATAAGAGATGCCAGATCAGAAGGCCTCACTGCTGGGAGGGAGGTGGTTTCTTGATTGGCAATGAAGAATTGGCTTTGGACTGGCTTGTTGCACACATTAGGTGCAGATCCTGCTTTGGATCTTCTGCCTTATTACTTTATCTTAACCTGCTTAAACCTTAAACAGGGGCCTCGAGTTTCAAAATTATTTTGTTTTTCTTATCTGGAGATTTTATGGCTCTGGTTCTGTTCTCCATCTTCCTATCATCTTCAGGTCAGTTTGTTTCTCCTCTTCGTCTGAATGAAGTCCCACCTGTGATGCTCTCTAGCAATGGACACATACCTCTCCTCATTCTGTCACTTCTTGTGGTGCTTATATGTGCATTTTTATATTCCGTTCACACCAATCTTAGTGTTTCTATAACAAATCCCCAAATCCCTACAGAAGGTCCTTCTATGAAAGCTGTTCCACTTTAAAGATGTTTGAAGTCTTAACTTTCTACTTAATTATCTTTAGTGGATTTGTCTTCTCAAATTTCACTTTGAAGCATGCTCTCCAGCCTTAACCATTCCTGTTTTCTGAAGCCATTTTGTGTTTCCTGGAGCATTTCTGGTCCTTGACCTGGCTACTGTATTACAGTAATAACTGGGTGAGCACCAAAGACTGAGCAGCTATAAGCAGCTATCTTACTTTTCTCAAAGAATAACCTTGATGCGTTGTCTCTATACACCTTGTTTATCACCTATTCTGCTTGCTCTGTGTGATCTCTTCTGTATCTAAAATCTTTGGTTGAAATAGAGATTATATCAGTAAATATTTTTTTCCCTTCCAGATATTAATAAAATATTAAATTGGGAATGCCAGCCTATCTTTGCATGGAGAGAGCTCTAGTTATGAGTCACCTAAGCAGCTTTTACCCCATTATATAAATCACATTGATTTGGAATTATTCTAGTGTGTTAATCTAAATGCTGTGCAGTATCAATAGCATTTTGGATGCAGACTCCCAGGGCTTGCTGATTTTGAAGTATCCACCTTCACTACCAGCTAGGACACTTTTCCTCTTGAAGTTTACTACCACTTTAGTGCAAATGACTGTTGAATGCAATTGCCGCTTCTCTGACTCACAGAAACAGAGATCTGAAAGAGATTTCAAGTGATTAAAGTTGTAGTCCAAACCTGTGTACTGAGTCAGGGTTCAATAAGCTTGACTGTCCCTGACATAAGGTTTTCCCTTTTTTGTCAAAAACTTCCAATAGTGTGAAGTCTGATCTTCCAAAACAACTTAGCATATTATGTTGTTGTTTTATGATTACAAAGTTTTTCTAAAATGGTACACAAATCACTTTGTTCTAGATAATTAAGTTGCTGTTTCAGTCTACTTGAATAAATTTGTGTGTCCACTTAATATGGAAAGAAATAATCTCTTATTGCCTTTCCAGAGATTCTGCTAGGTATTGGAAGACTTACCATACCTTGCTTCAGCATTATTTTTCTGAAAAAAAAAAATCAGTGCTGATAATCTTCCTTCTTGTTCCAGAGCTCTGCTCTGTACCTTTTGCAGTGTGATTAATCCTCAATGCTCAGATTCCACAGTTGAATCTCATGTGTCAGCAGAGCTGCGCTCAGTGGATGGTCATTGTCTCTCACATGGACTTGCCTGTGAAGTTCACTCCCCAGTAAAATATGTCTTCTCTCAGCATGAATTGCCTTCACTGGTAGTCCATAAATCCATTGTCGCTTTCTGTAGTGTTAATGCCCGTTTCATTTTTCCTTAGTTTGTTTACAGCTGTTTGAATTCTTCATAGCAATAAGCGTTCTGTGCTTGTCTCTCAGTGTATCTTGCGGACGTTCAAATGCTTCTCCGATTTATCAAGGTCGTACTGAGCTTGTCCTCTAGACCATAAAGCCCGAAACTTCACAAGCTTATTTTTGGTTAAAATATGGAACAGAGCGAACTTGCAACACATCCCTGCAAAACTTGATATTAGATGTCTTCCTAATGCCACAGTGAACCTTCAATAACTGCTCATTGACATCTGTTTTTCAGCTAATTTAGGTTATTTCTCTAGTTGGTGAGACTACATCACCACCTTTCCTGCAGGCAGGAAAGACACCTCCTTATGTGTCTTCGGCGCCTTTTGAATAACTTTGTGTGATTTAGGTGACAAATACTGGGTCTGGACAGTATTTGTTTTTTTGAATATTTATTGTATTCCAAAACATCAAAAAAATTTCACTGTCTTTTATGACGTTCAAGTCAGAGTATCTTGTTACATCGAGAGTACATCCCTGCCTTACTATTTTCCTGTCTGCCTTTTGTAAATCAAGTATACATTTCTATATCAAAGATTAGTTTTACATAAATCATTTGGAGTATTCTTCATGTGGATTTTCATGTGGAGTAGTTTTGTTGAACAGTAGAGGTTCAACAGAGAGTGTAGTTACTTTATGCATTTAATAAAAGAAGTATATCAGTACGCTTGCTCATTCTGGTACAAAAAAGAGCAAAAAGGTGATTGCCTTTGTGAAGGGAACCATATTATATATTAAGCACAATTGTTGGCATATCTGCTTGCCACTTTGAGATATGAATATCTCAAAAATAAGGAAATCTAAAGCTTAAAAAAACTAAAAATTTCAAACATCAAAATGTTGAGTTTCATTGGGAGGTTACATATTAGCAACTCTCTCAAATTCAGTTGAATAATTTACTTATGCAAAGTTCGATGTTAGATACTAAAAAGAAAGATATACCTTAACTTGGCATTTATTGGACTTGAGCATTAACTGTACAAATGAAATCTTCATACAATAGTGTCTGATGGAAAAGTGAAAACATCGTGTCAACCTAGTTCTCCATAACTTCCCTAAAAAGTCTTTTCCATCTCTTGCTGCTAATTCAAGGGCTATTTGTATGAACTCTGATATTGTTTAGTTCCTTCTATTTCAAAAAAAAAAAAAACCCAAAAAACTGTATATTCCTATTCTTCTGTGTTTTTTTTTTCCCCTTTGGCAACTTTTTGCCTTAACTACAGTTACTTTTTGTCATTCAAAATATACTGGGCTTTTTTTGTCCTGACAGAAAGCAAAAAGGAACAACAAATCAATGTCAATTTTAGTGAGTTTATGAAATAAATGAATGTGAAATGAAAAATGTATATGAAGCAAAATGTTACAAGCCTTGGAATTAAAATATTATTGACAGAGTAATGATGCTTCTAAATTAATTTTGGCTTTTTGTGGCAATTGTGAAGGAGAAGTAGCTCAACTTTTGTTTTATGCCATTTCTTCATAGGAAGAAGGAGAAGGGAAGAAGAAGTTTTCAGATTTTTTTGGCAAGAATAAGCATAACATATCTGAATAAGAATGTGTTTTTAACATTATGTGATACATCACTTAATGGAATTTGCATTAACTTCTTCAAGCTACAGTTTCCTAGACAAACTATATTTAGTGAAAACAGTTAAAATAGATGAAGGAAGAATTAAAATAAATACAACTAGTTGGTAGGGATTATGGGAAATGGTTTACATGCATAAGTAGTATATAACTAAAGTAGAGTAGAAGGATGAGGTTTAAAAATAATAATACTTCTCGATTAGATGAGGCAAAACTGTCCTCTGGAAGATATTTCTGACTGTGATACTATTTGAGTGCTGTGTACAGTTATATCCGTGCAAGAAATTAGTAAATGGTACATTTTTGTGCTACATGGGTCAGATTTTGCAAGCTATGAGGTGTTGCTTTTTGATCTGCTTGTGTGTAGGCATTCAAGTAGTCTTGGATTACATAATCACCTGTCTGGCTTTGGGACAGTGCAGAACAAACATGCTCTTTGAATAAAATAATACTGAGATGAAGCATTTTTTGTTGTTGCATTTTTGTCATATCTGCTACATAAATTAAACTATGTGAAGATGAAGCATAAGGAGTTGGGCTGAAAGGGAGTATGGTGCAAACACTGGGGCTGTGACAAGTATTGAAATAAATGTGTGGTGTGTAAAGGTTGTGGTATTGATTGATAACTAAGAGAGACTATAAGTAAGGAAGGCATCTTCCTGATTCCCCTACCATGTATTCATTATCATTAGCTTTATCAGCTGATGTAGATCTGATTATTTGCTTCTCTCGCAGAGAAACGAGGGAGATCTCTTTCACCGACTGTGGCACATAATGAATGAAATCCTAGACCTGCGACGGCAGGTCCTCGTTGGGCACCTCACCCATGACCGGATGAAGGATGTGAAGCGACACATCACCGCTCGCCTCGACTGGGGCAACGAGTGAGTAAAGATAACTGCACAAGAGAAGAGTGTCATTGAATTGCAATAGGAGAATAGGAGGCTTGTGGTAGAGTACGTGGAACAAGGAATAAGTTTCTGGCAGATATTTTGATTTTTTTGTTTGTTTTTTTTTTTTTTTTTTTTACAAACTGCCTTTTTTGTGTCCAACATATTTTAACAACAACAAAAAAACGAATGACTTTCGGTAAATATATATATATGTATTTTATGTGCACACAAGTGTGTATAGATGTGCAGTTTCACACAGTAGTGATACTATCTGTGAGAGAGCTTCCTGTTAAACTGCCTTGAAATACACACCTGGCCAGATTCTTACATGGTACTGGCTAGCGCAGTTCCATTTTCTTAGCTGAAATTAAGCTGTCTGCCACTAGCTGCTTTTGGATTTATTTCTTGTGATTCATTTCATACCTGAGCATCTCTAACATGCATCTTGTACTGAGCTCTGTGCCTCTTCTTTTGCCTGAATAGCTAAGAAGAGAGCTAACCAAGCTGTATCCTGCTGATTTTTGCATAAAAGCAAACAAAGCAGATATTATCATGTCTTTGTTTTTTAAACACCTTCTATTTCAAAAAAATGTCACTTCAATATTGGTAAATGGTTAACAGGAAAAAGAGTTATAGGGATAAAAAACTAATAGCATAAAGTGTGATAATGAAAATGATTTTCAAATCATTTTCCAAGTACACCCCACACTGACCTTGTTACTGCCTCGTGCAGTTTAGAAGGCTGGTAAGCAGCTCACTGTGCCAGCTAGACCACAAATAGGAAAAATAAGCACAGGAAGTTACTCTGCACTCGGTATCGTTACTGAGAAAAGTGGTGCAGATGAGCAGTGCCTTGGCATGTGCAAGGAGAATGAAAACAGACCTGATTCTGCTCTTGTGGCAGTGACTGCTCAGGATCTTGTAATTATTTCTTAAGGAAGTGCTAGGTATTAATGCTTAAGAAATGTTAGGTTTGTGCGTTGCTTGGCAGCTGAGTAGTATGGGCAATATGAAGACAAAAAGTGCTCCTAGTAACACAGACTTTTGCTGATGAGCACTTGGAGTTTGGAAATGTGAGATAAGGTGAAAGAGACTAGTGAATTTAATTTTTCATGCATGTTATGCAGAACATGATTTGCAGTGCTTCTTAGCTAGTAGAAACTTGATAGATTGACATTTTGGAAGCACATAAATAAATGGACTTGCGATTAAATTTGATAATTGTGACTGCAGGTTAATATTCTCTATTATGCCTGACAGTCTTTTCTTTCTCCCATCATGTTTGTTCTTTCTTTCACTCTGTTTTTTATTTTCTTTTTCATGGAGGCCCTGAGATTTATACAAAAATTGTCTTGTAATCTTTTTACAGAAGAGTAAGTCTGGTGAAGTGAACTAGAAGCTTTCCTTTTGATTCCAGGGGGTTTTAGAGTAGGTGCCTACTTCAGAGTGTGGAAAAAAATACAGTACTTTATGTTCTCATGCGAAAGGAACGGTAGAAGAAGAAAGAGCAAAAAAAGCATGGAGGAAAGCAGAGCATAGATATGATCAGTTCTATGCATTATAACAGAATTATGAGGAGGAAGCAAGAAAACAGAAAAAAAAACCCCTTTGTGTGGACATATCCCATTCAATATTGTGTTGAAATGATCTCTTTTTCTGAAAGGTGTTAAGTCAAGCAAATTTTTGCAGCTTTTTGCCTGGGATGAAGGAATTGAGATGAATCGTGTTAGAAATAGTAAAACAAACTGAAGCCTTCCCCCCACATTCAAATCCTTAGGTATGAAGGAGCTTGTTAAGTGCCACTTGCTGGTCGTTTCACAGAAAGACAGATAAAAATCTCATTTCTTTTGTCCTGCTCATTTTTTCTCCACGTTTTCATTCCCTCCATTTCTGTGAGACCAGTGTGATAAATTCATTAAGAATTGTCGAAATGTTTGCATCCAATGCCAAATATTGCCAAGCTTTGAGAAGATCCTCACTAGTAACTTCTTGGGCAAGGCTCGAGCAATTTTTGTCCTGACAAAGCAAGCTTCCTGAGCCAGGCATGGGGAGAGACATTTCAATTCTGTGACCTTGCTTGTCCTTAAAGTGCTTGGCGAGGAGGACTTTCATTAAAAAAGGAATAGCGCAATTTACTCTCATTTTTACCTTACAGTGAGTTTGCCTCTTGCGCTCTTTCCCAGCATTTGGGTGCTATCTCCAAAGGGTTTTCTTCAGCCTATATTTTATTCAGTTAAACTCTGATTAAATGCAAACGTCTTCAACAACAGAATTAAATGGCTGTTACAGCTTTCTGCAGTGTCCTTACTGGGAAGTCTGAACACCTAGAAGAGCAGAAGAGCCTCTGCCCTTATTTGTGCTAACCAAAGGAAAGTGCCATGGTTTTTGAGAGGTCATCTCTTTCTGATCTTTCAAAACATTTTTTTTTTCCAAAAATTTTTCATCTTTCAAGATTTTCTGAAATCAGCAGAAGGAGTCAGGCTAGCCCTTGTATTCTTATGCTTATTTTCAGCACAGCAGAAGCAGTTAACTTTTATTCCTATTGATTCAAATTTATTTCATTATTTAATACATGGGATATAACCAAGGAACTTTACCATCCAGCCCAAACTAAAAATAAGTTGGTATTTTGGCATTTGATTTCTTTTTCTTTTTTTTTTAGGAGTTGCCATACAAAATGACAGTGCTCATACTAGTCAAATCTTACTCTCTCTTCAATAAGAAAGCTGAAGGCATAAAATTAAAAAAGAAATTGGAGAATTATTTTGATAATCTTACAAAGTGAAGAAAAGGGAGGAGTCATCCACAAACAGTGAATGCAACTAGAAGAAATGCATCGATAACATTGTAGAATACCAGTTAGCATTTACATTGTTAAAGAAGTGTTTTTGTTAAATGTGAATACATGTAATAAGTTGTATTTCTTATCTTATTGCCTTTGTATGAAGAGGCTAATTATCTACTGTTACTGCACATGCCTTACATCTCCTTATTTCTGCTCTTCTTGTGTAGACAACTGGGACTTGACTTGGTTCCAAGAAAAGAATATGCTATGGTGGATCCTGAAGAGATCAGCATTACAGAGCTCTATAGACTGGTATGTGAATATAATTTCACGGTCACTTTCTTCTACTTAATAGAAAATACTTTTTTTGGTCAAATACATTGGCATTTGGTAATGTGATGGGTGTTACTATGATATAAGTAGCTTTTTAGCAAACATACCTAATTCTGTGGGGATGTTTTGATTTGATATCAAGTTTCTGTGCACATGCGTGTGTCTTAAGCATGATTATTTTTTAACAGATCTATTTTCTGGCGTATTATTAAGATTATGACTGTTAGGATAAGTGTAATCATCAATAAAAGCTTATGAGACAATTTTTCATTAGTGCTATAACTAGTCTGTTAGTCTCTTTGGTAAGATTAGTCAAAAAGTAATCATATATTCGTGATACAATTGCTGTCACTGTTAATCGTACTCGCCCACTGGTCTATTCAACTGTATTAACGTTGATGTCAGTTAAAGTGAAGAAGACAGTTCTCCTTTGGATGTCTAAGCCTGCTCTGATGCAGTGAAAACAGTACTGATATTTCTTATTCTGTTTTAACCATCACTGAGGTCTGAGAAAACACTCTAATTATTTTTTCTGAGTTTTAGCTCACGTTTAAGTACTGCTGTATTTACAGTAATATTTTTCTGAGCTTTATTTGTTTAAGATTAAACTTGTATTTAAACTATGATAACTCGTGGGTATTTAAATGTATAGTATAAGACCAAGAAAAATAAGATTGCCGCGATTTACTATGGAGCTCAAATAATATACTTGATCATTTTTAAATTTTGGTAAGATAACCTTTAAATTGCCAAGTTCAATAGTAATAATTTATTACTTTAGAATCAACATACTTTTGGGCAGGTCATTCCAGGAGCAGATTTTCTTTAAACTATCTCTTGTTTTGAGATTTTTAAGAATGATTCAAACTGGCTGTTTTGGTGGTATCTTTAGATGGAGCATCGTCACCGAAAGAAAGATACGCCAGTCCCAGCTAGTAGCCATCATCTTTTCGTTCAGATGAAAAGTCTAATGTGCTCCAATCTGGGAGAGGAACTGGAAGTGATCTTCTCACTCTTTGATAGTAAAGAAAATCGCCCAATCAGGTAACACATGTGTTCACTGAAATAGTGATTTGTACATAAGAATTATCAATGTCTGCTGAGTGTTTTGATTTAAGTAATAATCTTCACATTTAAAAACATGCCGGATTGTCTAAGACATTTTTTTGCTGCTTTTTGTAATTCAGTTGTTAATTCAGTTGTTATCCTTAATAGTTTGTTGTTGCACTCTAGGTTTAAATATTTTTTTTTCTTCACCTTGTTTTCCTATTTCAATTCTCAGCTTTGTTTCTGTATGCATCTGTATGTATGTATGTTTCTGATATG
This sequence comes from Crypturellus tataupa, assembly GCA_034781795.1. Classification (NCBI taxonomy): domain Eukaryota; kingdom Metazoa; phylum Chordata; class Aves; order Tinamiformes; family Tinamidae; genus Crypturellus; species Crypturellus tataupa. The sequence goes on from JAWLRI010000319.1 coordinate 1,367,605, forward strand.
TATCTATACATATATATGTATAGATATGGATGGGTGTTAGTTCCGTGAGCCATAGATCACTTTTCGGTATTTATTTTGTTCTCATCTAATCAGTGACAATTTCCAGAAACTGGAACTGTTGCTTCCTCTGTAATATTTATGAAGATGAATTTTCCTACATACATGAATTTGGAAGGCTGCCCTTGGTCAGTGAAATAAGAATCTTTTTGTAATGGAAGCATACAGTTCAGTGAGGAGGAACCTGTACTTTAGTGAAATTCTTTAGATCAAAGAATTTGATTTTGGCTTCTTTCAGCCTGGAGCTGATCCTCTAATCATTCTTTTTGTGCTAAAACTGAAATTCTGACCAAGCCCCCATAACCTTTTAATTTTTAGATATTCACTAGTTACGTCTATTCCCAGCATGCCTGTGCCCAAGAGTGAGGACCTGGGAGTGAACAGGAGTGAAATTGCTGTGTGCTTCGTGAATACGAGCACAGGAGGAGAGTGAAGTTAGTGGAAGAACCATTCCAGTTCCTTTTGAGAAATTGGTGAGGAAGGTTGAGCCAGCCATAGCAGTGCTAAGTGCTTGTGCCCTGGTCATGGGAGACTGGCTTTAAGACCCCCACCATGAATATGCAGCTGATAGTCACTACACCTTTTCTCTGTTTTCCTCATAATAAAAAGAACATATTTGGGAGGCAACAAGCATTTTTTTGTGCTTTAAGAGTGGCCATTGAAGAAAGACTTGCTTTGAAGCAAATAAAAACCTCACATTTTAAATGACAGCTCACAAATGCACTGAAAGAAATATAAAACACTCCTCTGAGTACCATAGGGTAATAAGTGTTGCTCCAAATGCATACAAAGCCATGGCTTTGTAATAACTGTCATTTCATATATGGTGGTAGGAGTTTGGAGGCCCATATGGAAATTGGTTGAATGTGACAAAATGTCTGTAGTCTGTAGATGGGCAAGATAACTAGCTACTACTTTGACTGAAGGCACAGAAATGTGCCTTCTAGTAGACTGTGATATAGTGTTTTTTGTTGCTCTGATAGAATTTGACAAAAAATGATTTTTATTGTTTATAAGCAAGTCAGATAACAGCTGCTAAATGCATTCCATTCAGATGTACACATTGGACATTAGTTGCCAAATCCCAGTTTCCTGTTGTTTCTGAGGATGAAATGAGCATCGAGGAGCATCTCCCGTGTTCGTTCCAGGGAATGACACAACAGGTGATGAATTTAGGAGAGTGCTTCAGACCTTGACAAGAAACAATTTGTGTGCTATGGATTGCTGAAAACAAGGTTATGGCAGTAGTGGTGGCATGAAAGCAAATGGATTGGATTTCATGTTCACATGAAAGCACACATTCTAGAGCTGTTTGTCACATGCTTGCTGTGGTCTGACCTCTAGTTATTGATTCCTGACTCCAGTGTCTGTGTGCAGCTGCTTTATTTTGTGTGAACTTCCTCATCCCATTACTGACAAACCTTGAAGCATTGCCTTGTCATGAATCCAAACTGCCTTTGGAGCAAGAAGGAATAACAAGATGAACTCTGTGAAGGCAGTTTGTTACCATCTGTAAGACATCCTCCTTTCCCATGCCCAGAGAAACCCATCAAGAATAATGAGCAAAAATCCCTCAACATGCTGAAAAAATTAAAACCAATAGAGTTTTCACAAGAACAAATTATATACAAGCTGTATCTGTGTAACAGAATTAACTGGAATACAAAGATGTCCAAGCTGGAGATTTGGTTGTTTTTTTTCCTGGACCACATAACCAGGTCTGAAGTTTTGCATACGTATTGTGTGCAGTGATATGGTATGAGGTAGACTTCTCATTTAATATAGGCTGACAAGGTATTTCAGAGGTCTTTAGGCCCTCACTGCAGCTGAAAGAAGCAGCCTCCCTCAGGAGGGAGAGACATGTGAGAAGATTGTGTGGGCACTGCTGCTGTGGAGCCGTAGTGCCGCAGAAGGCCCAGCCCTGGCCAGAACCTGCCGAGTTCTGCGCTGCTTGAGATCTCTGCTTAAGAGTAGAAAGATATGAATGTGGGTAACTTAAAATGAATTTCTTTAATTTCTTGATTATAATATTAAACTTCGTTTTTTTTTTTTTTTTAATTTATATGGACTTTGTTGCTTTTTACCTCAAGGGTCAGTTCTGCCAGCACTGTAAATGTGCTTATCTTTCCCCTAGTGTGCAATTCTGCTTATTTTAATTAGGCAATTTAAAGTAGAAGCTCACAGACGTCTTGCTCTATCTGACTGTATATTCCTGCACAGGTTGTAAGGAAAATTTTCATGAACTGAGTATAAATACTACTGATAAGACAATGTCATTCTTACATGGAACAATTTGATCTTGTGATAGTCAGTTTGCACCTATTTTTTTGTTTGTTTTGTTTTGCTTTCTAATCTAGTGAAGTCTAGAATGGCCTTGAAAGCTAGGTTCTAGGTTTTTAATCTTCCATAACTTTAAAATTACCCAAATTATTGCAATTATTGATAATATAGATAACATGCAACCTTATGGGAAGTTTGAGCTTTGAAAACAAAAGATGTTTGCTAGCTTTGGGAATGTATGCTTTAATGACTGCGTTTTTTTTTTTTTTTTTAAGTGCAGGAATAAGTTTTCCTTAGGTCACTCAGTAAAGTTGCAGTTTTCTTCATGTTTAGAGCTGACAAGATTTATGGTACAGTCATTGAACAGTGAAATGTAATGAAAATTTTTTTTTCCTGCTGCTGTAGCTGAAGATTCCCTCTGAAGAAAGCATACCATAGCAACTGGGTCAAATCAAGCTTAAAAGTGGAAATCAGAAGATGTTAACTCTTTTCGTATTTGTCTTAGTTGTACTAAGAAAATACAGGACATAAGAAAATATAAGCTTGTGAATGTTAATGCGAGATTCAAAGAATTGTATATAAATAACGCAGAAGGAAATTTAATATTGAAAATCCACACCTTGACTCTTACGTATCGGCACACAGATGCAGAAGTACGCATTTTTTTTTCTCTCCCTTTATTCCTTTTAATTTTTCTTCTGGAAAAGCTCCCATGAACCAAGTTCAACACATTCCTGGCAGGATTGGATTCCCACAGAATGCAGTGTTGGCCACTGCTTGTCTTTGAAGAGACAGGATAATGGATAAAATTCCTTTCCCACTTCCTATAATATCTTAGTGGTGATTGGTCTAGTAGTAAGTGGCAGTCTGTACTCCATGGGAGGTGGGAAATGTGAGTTTGAATATTTGAAGGCAGAGCAGGAAACTGAGTATGGGCTTTTCTTTTCTTAGAGAAAGGTCTGGGCAATTAATACAATTCTCTTCACCAAAATATCCCCTTGCTCTTCTTAACACAAACCAAGAGACAAAAACAAAACTCACAAAATGCTCACTGCATGCTCTGCATTTAAGCTGAGTATGTGCCCACTGTCACTTTTGCTTTCTCTGGTTATGCTTCGTTAGCAAAGAATTGGTCCTGAAGGAGCAAATAGTCTATCTTTGGGCAGGAGAAGGGCTGCTGCCATCTGTGTTCTAGATGGGAGGTTCCTTCTGTAGTTGTGAGGGAGGCACCAAGTTTAAGAAGACTGGATTTAAGGACTGGATTTCAGCTTTAGAGACATTTTAATGTAAGGTCTCTCTGAGTTATATGTCTTGGTTCCCGTCACAGTCCATGGAGATCTAGTTATAGTCAGTGAAGCCTGGAAAGTGGTTCAGCTATGAAATGTTGGTGTCTACTTTAGGGCATTTTGAATAGCTCTTTAGAATCCATAGACTGTATTGATTAAAGAGCTGCTCAGCATTCCCTGAGGTATATTTGAGGGAAATAAATCCTATTTCTCTTTTGTTTTTATGTGACTACTTCAGATCTCATCAAAGTTTGAGATTTAGAGTTGTTGGTAAGAAGAAGGAGTTCGTGCTAGATTCGTAAATGATATAGATACTTAATATTAGATATCTGACTTCTAGCAATTAGGTCCTCAGAGAGGAATTTGTGAGGAGAAGCACCATGAACTTGCTGACTACACTTTTAAGTCATTCTTTTTCTACTGAATTGGTACATATTCATTTCATTTTATTGTGTGTATACAGTTTACTAACTTAGCTTACTAGCTGCTCAATACTGCCCAGTAATACTTGTTATCACTTGAATTACCAATGAACAGTTCAAGTTATCCCTTGTTGCTTCCTGTGAGGTTTTCCTTGGTGGTTTCTTATCCTGTAGTTCCATCTGCCTTCAGCTCCCTGTGTATTCTGAGTTCTGAACTCTTGAAGATTCAGATCTTGCGTTCTGAATCGTGGTATTTGTCATTGTAGAAGTCTGTGTTGTAATTAGTTGTTTGAGGTTCAGGAAATCTTTGAGATTTTCCCTTCCTAAGAAATTATTGGCAGATTCTGTGTAGTAAAGCCAAATCATGAAGATTCTTAGGTTCCCTGCTTTTAGAGAGCAAAGAGCATGATGATGTTTCAGTTTGTTTCAGGGGTATTTTCTTATATCAGCACAAAAATGATCTAAAAACAAACTGAGCGAACCTCTTCTCCTGCAGTTAAATCCCATAGACTATATGATATATATTTTAGCAGACTGCACAATCAACATGTTGTAGTGGCAGATTTATTCAGGGAAATAGGACATGTGCTCGTACACACTTTTGCCCTGCATGTGCTCATGTCACTTAAAATGCAGCATTTTGTTGCAGCAGTGATGACCTTAGTGTAGCTAGAGGGCCCATTTACATCAGAGTGCTCGAGAGCTCCAATCCTTTAATCAAAAAATGCATTGATTTCTTTTCTCTATGAGATCCTGGAAAGATATAGCTTATCAGCTTTTATTAGAGTTGGTTTAACAAGTAGCAACATGACAAATTAGCTTTTCTCCAGACAATGTACATTACTGACTGAGACTTAGTTAACTTTATTTCTAGTCATCAGACTATTCTGTTGCTGAAAAGCAAACAAAAACAACAAAAAACCCCCAAACACACAAAAATCCTCACCACCAACAAAAATACTCCCTATGATTGTGTAGGTAAATGACTGTCTATCCTCTTCATAAAGAAAATATGGTGCAATAATTAGGGCAAGAGCAGAAGAAAGAAAAATCTGGGTTTTATGCTTGGAAAGATAAGCCTCGGCCTTGTCTGATACCTCTAAGGCTCTTAGCTTCTCTGTGACTCAGTTTCTGTAGGTATAATGCTGTCTTCAGCATGTATAATTGACAAGTATTAATTACCAGGCTTCAATTGCTTATGTTTAAGATATTGTTCAAGAGAACACCATATGTGTGTACACACACATATATACACATTTTAATGAAGTGTGTGTTTTTTTCGTTTAGATATTAGTGCTTTTGTCTTATTCTTCAGCTTACAGTTCGGTGTGCAAACACAAGAGAAGTTATTTGCAGATGCTGTTAATTTGGTACGCACAAGGTGGCTTCAGTGGTGTCTCTTCCAAAATCCTGATTAGGTGATAGACAAACAAAACCAAATGCTGAGTTTTGTGGGAATTGCGTTCCTGTCTTCATGGGGAGAACTGTGTTATCAGTTCTTGAACTGTAGAACAGAGGAGTTTAGATACTTTAGGTAAGTGCTGTAGAAGGCCTGAATATAAATAATAAGGTAAAGTGCAGATTGTTATTACCGTGTTTATTCACCAGGTGACTGCTTTCCAAAACTCAAACATCCCGATTTCCTTTGAGGCATTTACCTTTCCAGTGTAGCTACAGCAAAACCAGATTTAAATTCATAGTACACTGTCATTTGGAAATCCTCACTGTTTTTTGTCAAAATTTGAAAACACAGACAACTGTCCTCTCAGGGGCAAAATATGAAGGAAAGGGTGGAGAGTGCTGAGCGAGTTCCCTGTGCTGGCTCAGATGAGCCAGCCCTGCTTTGGGCACTCATCTGCGGGAATGGCAGAGTTGCCCGAGTTGCAGTTGTTTTGCTGGCCTTCGGCTCCGCGCAGTGCTTGTGCTGTTGTGCTGTGCCCACAGAATCAGAGAGTCATTATGGTTGGAAAAGACCTTCAAGATCATCGAGTCCAACCATAAGCCCTTCAACACCCTACCTCCTAAACCATGTCCCTAAGGACCTAATCTACATGTTTCTTGAACACTGCCAGGGACGGTGACTCTACCACTTCCCTGTGGAAGCCTGTTCCAGTGCTTGACTACTCTTTCCATTGCTGAACCACATGGAAATGCAAAGTCCTACATCTGCAGATGTGACAGAGAGCTCCTGTGGAGCAGTCTCTTCTAAACTATTTTCTTAATGTTACCTTTTTTTTATCAAATAGTAGTGCTATTAATCAGGCAATTTTAAGGCAGCACTTGAGAAAGAAGGGCTGCGGCGGGATTTTGTTTGTTGATATATGCAGTGTGTCTGTGTCAATATGATATGAATGTCTTATCACTGATGATCGATGCCTCTGGCCCTGTGTGAGGAGCAGAGATAAGTTGGCATGTTAATCCTCCTGTGCCCATCACCTTGAACAACCTTGTTTGGAGTGACTGTGCTGCCGTCAAATGAACACAGACTCTTAAGCAGCACAAACAGGAATAGACTGCTTATTGCAGACCAACAAAAACAGGCTGTATTCGATTTTCTGTTTTGTGAGCTTTTGGTTACATATTGAAAACCTGTTTCTTCTTTGGACTATGGTTAAGGCATAAGCAGTTCCCCTTCCTTTGTACTGTCAGCTTCAGCTTTTAGCGGCAATTATTTTTTTTACACGTTTTTCTGCCATTCTTATTTTGGTTCCATTCTTGCCTTAAAACAATGTATTATTTATTATTTAAAAACAAATCTACTTATTTAAACATTTCCTGAAAGCTGGAACCTGCTCTTTTTTATCAAAATACTTATTTTTGAGTATTATTTATTCTTTTCTTTTTCTTCAGGATAATAATTTTTTTTTTTTATCCAGCTCCTTAGTCTGTGCAAATCTGAAAGGATTTGGGGATAGGAAAATGCTTAAAGACATTTTTTTTCACAACTTCCCTCAGCATTCTCAAACCTGCAGTTGCTCTGTCCTGTCTAAGAACAAAAACTAATCAAGAATTTGTGTCTTGGTGTTTTGGGGAGCAGCTTGTCTAAGCACACAAACTAATGAAGAATTTGTCTCTTGGTGTTCTGGGAAGCAGCTTTTTAGGCAGAATTGTTTGGACCTCCAAGGCAGGGGATGAAAGAGAGGTTGTTGCATGGCAGTGACAGAACCTGGTGGAGATGGAAAATGGAGAATGAACTTCCCTAAGGAGCCAGGTGACAGAGCCATCTCTGTGCAGCCTGTATGGAGCAGTTACAGAGTTTTCAGTGTAGCACCAGCAGTTAGGTAATCTGATCTTCTTTCTGCTTCTTTATATCTTGATCATCAAGGCATGTGTGCTGTGTTAGAAATATTATTTTGTTGCATACCATGCGTGCATCTACTCCTTTTCCGGACACACGATTCTTTCATTTTATCTCACTTAATTACAGCTGAGAGAACAAATCACTATTGGGAAACAGTGGAGAAAGCAGTTTAAAATAAGCCTTGGAAAGCAGCTTAAATGGTGCAATATTTGAATTAAAAAGGCTAGTTTTTGGAGTCCTCCATTCTAGTTCAGTCTCTTATTACTCTGTCTTGTCCCTCCTCAGAAACAATCTGGAGGAGACAACAGCCCAGTTCTGTTTACTCCCTTTTCATTCAGGAGATAGTTCCTGACCTTATCGGAGAAATGCCTTATGAGCAGCTTAAAGGTCACTCTGGCACTAGAAGGGCACTGCTCTTTTTAACAGTCTTTACTCATTTGGCAGAGAAATTTCTTGTTAGAGGAGTTACTTGGTGTGTACACTTCTGAATGTAGTTGCTTTAGGAAAAAAAAAGTTTATTATGCTTAAGTAGACTTAATTACTTCGTTTTTTACTTTCCTTAAGATGAAACACCTCGTAATTTACCTTTGTAGGCAAGAATGTATTTGGTGTGAGTGTTATTGGAAGGGAGGGTTATAAATAGCTTATAAGGGAAGGCTGTTTTTTTAGTAACTTCAAACAGGTATTTGAATATGTGCCCTTCAGAATACATGCCTCAGTGTTTCCAGTTATTCTTTGAGAGTAGGAAGATGCTTGCAGGAATGTGTTCAGTCCATTGTGTCATTCCCCTTTCTCTTGGCAGCAGTGTGTAAAGTAGTAGGAGGAGGCCTCGGACTTCCCCTCTGCATGCATCCTAGAACTGGGAGAGATGCTGGAGCAGGAGTTGGCAGAGATCAGGGAAATCAGGGGAAAAAAAGTGGCTTCTCAATGCCAGGCTGATGAATTGCTCCGGATGGGAAATGTACAGGATCCCCAAGTGGCTCAAGTGAATGACACTGTTTTGCTTGAGATTACTGAGTTGTGCTTGCTGCTGTGGAGATCTCCACATCAGAGGTCAGAACAATAAACACTGGTTTAATTGATCAGTTTACCATATTAACCACACTTTCACTTGTTTTTTACAAAGCAAAATAGCTCCAAAAGCAGAGTGAGAGACCCACTCACCCTAACAATAGCAACCTGACCCTTAATACTCATCAGTTGTAGATAGCAATAGATAGAAGCTCAACTTTCAGTTTTCATTTAGGTAAATTATTTATGAGTGTTTCATCACATAGGACACTTCTTAGTAATACCCATATTCAGTGTGGGGGAAAAAGAGAATCTCTCTGCCTTTTAAAGACTGTTTTACAAATATTTCCTACTTCTTGGAGAAGGGAAGCTAGTTTATATTAAGTAGCTACACTCTTGTTTAAAGCTGATAAACCAACCCAAGCAAGACAGACGTATAGTCTGGATTAAGTTTCTCATGACCGTTAGCGAGTTGCCCTCTTAATGTTTGTGTCATAAAAATTAAAAACTAACAGGAAATATCCTTCAGTAATTGTAATTGCCCTGATGAGGCCACTGCAAGGTGCGCCTGTCGTGTAGCTGTTATTTTAGCAATTGCAGCTTAAAAGCTTAGCTGCACTCAGAAAGCAGCACGATCTTAGTACAGGGGGATGTGCTCCAGCCCTGACATGTCTGTGGCAGGTCCAGGTAATGATCAGCACTGGTGATACTCAGGTGGGCTTACAGATCATCTTAATGAGGACACACTGCAGTTGAGGGGGTGCTGACAAAGGCACAAACCGACATAGTGGCCTCTTATAAAGCCCAGATAATGATGAATCTGCAGGATTCAAGGTGCTGTTAGAGACAGAGGGGACTATTCTTCAATCTTATTGTTTCCAGGCACTTCTACCAGTTTGTTCTGCTCTCTTCAAGTTTGATTTCCATCTTTGGGGTAAGACACAACAAATCTGTTTCTATCCATGCTGTTATCTCAGTCAGTCACTAGGATAATAATCAAGCCTGTAATTCAGCTTAAAGGATCTGGAGGTCTCTGTGCTGATAATACGATGCTGCAAAACCCTTATCCATGGTGGCAGGCTAAGCTCACTATTAGCAAGCACTCCAGCTTCTAGTATGTATTGTTTTTCTAGTTCTAAAAACCTGATGATAGATTTTAGTGTGCTTTTTTTTGTCTTGTAAACCAGTATTTCTTTCCTCTGGCTCATTAAAAATAATTGAAAATTGTTTCTTAAGTAATTTATTGCTCTTTTCAAGAAATATATAATGCCACCCTGCAATTAAAATACAGTTGCAAGTATCTAAAATACTGTAGACGGTGTTCACAAAACCTAATTTCCTAATGCTGTCTTCGGTTAATAAAGAGATGGGGGAATGAGATCTTAACTTGGATAAACACACAACTATTTTTCTTGCCCTTCCCTTTCACCTTCCTCTCCCCTTTTTCCGCTTTCCCTTGGTTCCTCAGGAACAGTACGGATAACTCATGTTGTCCACATGGGAGGAGACATGAAGATAGGCTTTGGTCCAGCATCATAATGTTTTTTTTTGTTTGTGTGTTTAATTTAGTGTCAATGACTTGATTGTCACTTGAAATCAAGTAATCTTATTTTATAATACCTGTTCTTCCTTGTCTCTATCTCTCCACCAGTTATTTTGTAGTGAGAAGTATCAGGCGCAATTTTCCTAAGTGCATGATAGAATTAAAGGGACCCAGGGGCTGCGGGACAGTTTGTGCTGCTACATGATGTAGGCACTCTTACTCAGCTCATCATTGAAGAATGCACTTTTAAGGCTCCATCTGTTTACTTACTGTTTACCACTTGCAATGTGGTGCACCACGTTTCCTTGCTCTTTGTTGTGAAGTACAAGAGTAAAGTTCTCCATCTGATGTTGGTTTTGTGCCGCTGCTTTAGCTTTAGCTGATACTGTAGTGGACTCCGACGGAGAGCCTTGCTGAACCTCCATGGCCAATGTTCGAGAGTGGAGTTACTGAATCGTGTGACAATATTCCCTTATTGTTGCTCACTACTTGCTATGTTTTTGCAGAAAACATTTATAAAAATGTCTGAAATAGGATGCCTTATTGAGAAATATGACCATCTGATGACAGCTTTACTGCAAGAGTGTACCATGTGGTACAAATCTGGCTGTATTATTATTATTTGATACAGTGCTTGTAAATCATAGAACAAACACTCTGTCTAGACTGGTAAGGCTTTCCTGCCATTTGTGAAAATACGGCAGTTTGTGGTTGCGTTCCTTTTAAAAGCAGTTGTTAAGCCTGCAGATTTGGAACACATTGTTACTTCAGTAATACACGGGAAGTTACAGTACAAAAATCCCTTGTTGACCTGCTTAAATTAATCTCTCCAGCATTAGTTATTTCCTTATTTTCAGTCTGAAAATAGCAGAGTTAAAATGTATACGACATATTGAAGTGTCAAGGTTGGTGCTCATAAAAAATCCATGTAGATTGAGCTAAAATGAAATGATTTTAACACAAATGAAAGGTATTTCTGCTTTGGGATGCTGCTGTGTGTATTGGCTGTATATATGTATGTGTGACTGACTGCTGAGTAAACTGGTGTGAAAGAAGATCCTAGCCCTAGATTTAACTCTCTGGAGTATTTGCTGATGTTTGAAGCTGGGCTTTTGTATCTCCACCATTCTAAATCTTTATTCTGTTTTAGGAAGACTGTTTATTTTCCTCAACGATTTTCTAACCTGATTTTCTCTGCAGAAATCCTTTGAAATGGTTTATAAACACACATACCGAATGTCTTTTTTTTCTCATGTAACCTTATGAGTCTAACTGCTCTAAACTCTAATAGTTTCAATCTGAGTTGTAACCGATGCTGTATTTTTCTTTGAAACATCAAAATACTGAACAAGGAAACAAGGATTAAGACTTTTTTTGATTTGTTGTCCTAGATGTTATGCTTTAGTCAGACAAAAATGTCAGGTTGAAATGAGGAATTTAGATCTGCATTCCCATTACATGTCTGTTCCAATGAGTGCACTTCTCTGTGGCATGACAAAACTCCTTGGCTTTAATTGCATTGTGAATCATAATCTTATGGTCTGTGAGTATAAGCAGAGCTTGAAATTTTCTTATCCTGGTTGATAATGAGTAGGAAGCTTTTAAAGGATGTGCCTTTGATTTCTGCAGAATGTAGGCTTCAATAACTATGTAACACACTCCCAGTTCAGAGGTTAACTATGAGCACAGCTTATCTACAGCAAGATAAATATCATTTCCCAAGAAACGGGAAATCAGCATTTCTAATGGTTGCTGCAAGTGCAAACTATGCACTGAAATGTCCCATGGTATAGATACATGCATTCGTTATAAAACAGTTCTACAGACTGACGTTAGGGTAAAATTCAGGATTGCTTTGTATTGCCCAGGTCTATATTGGCACAAATGCGTTGCTGGTTTCAGATCAACGAAGCTCCATTAATACTGCTGCAACACAGACTGTCATTATATATATATATATTTTTTTTTTGCATAGTACTTAGCATAGTAAGGTCTTAAAAACTTAGCTGTACTGTGTTGCTGATTGTTGCTTGATAAGCAATTATTTTGTGATGGATCTGAATACAAAGGTCTTAAATTTTTAGTGTATTTTTTTCTGTCTTACAAAAATAGCTAAATTAAGTGGCAGATTTATTTCAAAACCTGTTTGAAAAGAAAAAAAATAGTGTTTTGCTGTTGATTTGAAGAATGTTTATGTGAATATGTTTTTAAAAGCTCAGTTTTAAAGTTTCCATGGAGACCTAAGCCACAGAAGATAGCTGTATCCTAAAACACAAGTGTTTCTGAGAAAATAACATTTTCATGCACTTTGAGGTACTTGAGGACTGTAATTATACTATTCTTAGCTGCTGCCCTTTCTGCCATCCGATGAAAAAGTTCCATAGCTGAAGATGACACAAATATTTTGAAATAAATCCAGTAAAGTCTATGTACTCGTAGGTTCAGCCAGCCCTGGCTAGCTGGCATATCCAAAGCAGCTCATTCCCGTAACAACCAGAGCATGGCCGGGATGTTCAGGGAAGGGATCATCTCCCTGTGTTTGGCCTCCATTAGGCTGCGTGTAGAGTCCTGCTCCCAGCCTTGGCTCCCCCAGGACACCAGGAGGCCTCGGGGACCTGGAGCGAAGGCTGCTGAGGTGGCAACCGAGACGGCGGCTGCGCCTGCTCTGTCAGGTGGCCCCTGCGGCTGTGCGCGGGGGGCCTCCACCAGCCTCCCAGCTCGTATGGAGATCAGCAGTATCTGTGAGGAGACAGACTCTTGCCTGGATACAAGGGAAAACTTAAGGACGATCAGGAGTTGGAACGGGCTGTCCACGGAGGCTGAGAGCCTCTGTTGCTGGAGATTTGCAAGACCCGACCGGATAAAGCTTGGAGCCAACGTGGTCTGACCTTCTAGCTGACCAGCTTGGAGCAGGAGGTTGCACCAGAGACCTCATGAGATCCCTCTTTGCCTGGATCATTCTGTGAACAATTGATCCAGATTTTGTGCAAGTTGAATGTTGGTGCAATAAAAATTTAATTCATCTCTACTGAATTGGATCTCATCCAGCTGCATTCCTAGCAATTTTCCAGATGCATTTTTAAAGCTGTGGGTGGCACAGAAGAGTAGTAAACCATGTTTAGCCTCAGGGATAAGCAGAAGAGATGGGGAAAAAAGAATAAAATTAGTTACAATAAAGGATTTTTTTTCTGTTTTGGGTGTCATAGGGCAGGGAAACTCAACTGTCGGGCTAGTGGGACTGGGAACGAGAGGATGAAGAGTAACAGCGTTTCTACCCGTCTTATGATTACTTCTTCATTGCTTCATCTTCCACAGTTCTTTCACTGCAGACATAAGATTATTACATTTCCTGTGAGGTGTATCTCGAAGGAAATTATTCAAAACATGGAAAATGTGTTTTTTCACAAACTGGTCATGTGCCAAGCGCACTTAGAAATTGTCCATATTAGACCTACAGTCAACTGAAAATGTTTCATAAAGTGATTTATGTTTCAAAAGGGTCTTGTGCCCTCTTCTACTCTAAAATAAGAATTCCCTGCATCTCTCTACTATCAGATGCAGTATTTGTATTGACTGTAGTGTTATAACAGCCTACAGTAGATTGCATAAGAGAATTCTGAAAATGTTTACCCACCTGGAAGTTACAGGACTTTCCTAAGACTGGTAAAACCTGTGTCATCTTGAGATATATTTTGATAGGGTTATGTAGTAGAAAATATTCACTAAGACATTTTTCTCCTATGTCTGAAAAATAATACTGGTTGACTGTTGAGAGTGGTTGTCTTGATATTTGTTCATCAAGAATCGATACCAACATGCCACGTGTTGTATTTCAATTTTAGGACAAATACATTTTATTGTATACAATTATGTATGTGATAGGATAAAAAATATAGTTCTTCCAAATTATGATCAATCTTTTATTTTGTATCCTGTTTGTAGTGATTTTGTTAGATATATAAGCAAGTGTCCTCTCTCCAACTGTTCTTTCCCATTTACATTGGTAATGGTAAAACCTTTAGAAAGAATTATTTGATTCTTTTGTATCTTGAGGAAGATCACATCTGCCAATAAGATCAAACTGAGATCTAATTTGCTGCAGCGTTGTTCAACATGTCCTATTTGTTTTCTTACAGTGAAAGGTTTTTTTTAAGACTGAACAGGAATGGTTTGCCAAAATGTCCAGAAAAGCCTGAAAGACACTGTTCTCTCTTTGTGGTGAGTTCTTGCCATTCTCAGGCTTCTTTATGCTGGATAGATTAAGTTATTTTATTAATTGATTCAGTGCTGCTCTAAGCTCTGAAATTGCTATGAATATGGAGTGTAAAGGTTGGCTGAAGTATAAATTTGATATTTCTTTTTTTCTGACAATGTATGGACCTCATTTCTAAACTTGAAAATGTGCACGTGTAGCAGTCTTCTGAAGGGAAGGTATAGCCTTTTTCCTTGTACATTTTTTACACGCAGAAGTACTTCGTGTACTAGGATGTGCCCTAGTGCATCGTTGTTGTTCAAGACACACAGTCTCTTGTATCCTTCTACTGTCTAGTTTTGCTTCATTATAGTATATTCTAGCCCAGTTTATATTTTAGAACATTAATTTTGAGTATTTTTGCATGACCCACAGTTTAAAATGTTACAAGGATAACTATTTAATGCTGTGTAAATGAACAGTGAAGTCATTTATCACTTTCACTAGCAGGAAAGCAATCTGGAAATACCTTTTTAAATGCCACATTTTAATGAGAGGTCAGAAATAATGAAATTCTGATTTTGTGCAGGATTTGGGTAGCAGTGAACTCAGGAAGGACATCTACATCACTGTGCACATTATCCGAATAGGTAGGTATTACAGACTTGACTAGAAATTTTACATTTCGTAGGTGCAGGGCAGTAAGCAATGACAGCAAGAAATCCCGCTCGAGGTCAATTTTGTGTTTGCTCTGTTCAACTAGCTATACTGTTGAATAAATTTGGAAACATAAAGGCTTTTATCCTGATGTCAAAATTCTCTGGAATTTCTTAGTGCTGTTTTGGCTACTTTTTAAATTAATATATAATGTCTGAGGGAGTATATTTGGATGTGAAATCGTTCAGATGAATTTTGTCTTCTGTCTTCCTTCTGAAAAGAAGGAAATTTAAGGAGATCTCACATGAGTTTTAACTCATGATGATGCAAATAATTACACTGTTCTCCAAAATGTAGCTGAAGAGATTAAAAGTGCATATTTTGTGTTACGTATTTATTTTAAGAAGTTGTCTGGGCTGTACTGATCTGAAACAAATTTTAAATGTGAACTCCAAGATATATTCAATTTTCTCTGTAAAGCATCTCTGCAGTTGTAACAGTGCAGTACTGACTGTATCTTTTTTTTCCTATTTTTGAAAAATATATTGGTTTGAAATACAGTAGCTCTAATATATACAGACTCTGGAAACATCTTGCTACAAAATAGGCAATATTTTAAAGCTTTAAATATTTTTACTTGCATTTTTATGCTGTTTTAGTGTTTCATCAGAATACCAGCTACTGTGCTTTGTTTTTATTAGTAAGGATGGAGAAATAATTTGATAGCCTCTAATGTAATGCAGGTAAATTTGGAGAGAATAAATGCTTCAAGGGAGAATAGAGAGTTGATTTTTTTTGTACTGAATGCTTTTCAAATATATTCTCAGTCAAGATTGTAAGTGAATCATTGACATATTAAAAAGTTAAAATCAGATTTATATGCTGTGTGGTGTGAAGAAGAACAATTACCCTTGGAGCTGCAGTGGTGCCTGAGAGTCCTGGGGGGAGGCCAGTGTCCCACAGCAACTGCAGCCGGAGGTTTTTCTTGTCAGAAATGAAGACTTTGTGGGAAAGATGCATCACTGCCAGTACACAATTGAATAAAATGGTTAGAAAGAGGGCTGTTTCATACGCCAGGATTGCAATGAGAAGATTGAGCAATTCTATTTAAATCAAATAGAAAGGCTAAGAAAAATACTTTGTTTCCAACTTTGTTTTCCTTGGCTGCTTGCTTTCTTTCTTTATCATAGTTTATTTTTCTGCCCCTTGTCATCATTCCTCCCCATCTTTCATCTCTACTTGTGATCCCTGCAGTTCCTCATCACCCCCTGGTTAGCCCGTTGCCCATTTAGAGGCACCACTTGATTACTAAACTGTAATGGCTCAGTCAGAACACCTCTCACATAGATCACAGGAAGGATCATCAAGTGTTAAGTGATGTGTCACATCTGAACTCAGAATTTAATTTGGTAATATCATGAACAAGGGCTTCAGAATCACTGGGTTTTAGAAGGAATTGCCTAATGAGTGGAGGTGGAGAAGGATGAGGAGTTTCTTTGGCCTGAGGCCTTGCGAGGTCAGCACATGTTTGGTGACCTCCCTTTATCTTTTGTTGTTGTAACAGGGTATGAGGGGCGAGGGACTTGTAGATTTGCAGGCAGTGCTCTTGGGTTGTCTGCCCAGACCCATCTCATCGGAACTTGTACTATTCTGCTTCCATTCTGTGGTTTCAGAGGGAAGCAGTTCTGTGACTTACCCATATGAAATGTATATTTTGTTTGGCAGGTCGAATGGGAGCTGGAGAAAAGAAGAATGCTTGCAACGTCCAGTACAGACGGCCCTTTGGCTGCGCCGTCCTCAGTATCGCAGACTTGCTGGCAGGAGATTCAAAGGATGATCTCGTCTTAAAAGTATACATGTAATGAATGGTTTCTTCTTAATTTTTACAAGATCTTCAAGTCAGTTTACATAACAGCAGTGGTTTTAAATGCAGGGTGAATAAATAGCTGTAGCACTTTTATGTTGAAAAAAATGTGATGAGTTTTTTTTTATCGCTTTTTTTGTCACAGTTTAGAAATTTCAGCTAGTTCTACAGACTTTTTTATGAAGTGGGCTAATAATGAAAAAAAAGAAGACTGCATTCTTCTAAATCTTCCTGTGTGTTTCAGCATTTATAACATCCTTGTAAGAGCTTCTGGAGCTCTCTTTTTATGGCAACATGAAGTGCTTTTAAGACTAGTTTGAATGCCTTGTGCTGCCTAAGCAGCTACTGGAAGTACATGATGACTCCAGAAGAACACAGGCTTATAACTTTTATGGAATAAAGTGATTATATAACTGGCATAGCAAAAGTATAAAAGGCAGTACAGGAGAATGAAGAAATCAGAAATAGATTTTTAAATGAATACTTGATTAAATAGTTAAATGTTGGCTGATACTACGATGGAATAAAGCTCAATTTTCTAGCTGTAGCAACACAGAAAATGTAACTTCCTGCTGATCTTGGATGCACTGTAGTAAGGAATGTTTTGTGGAATGGTCTGTTCGAAATACCTAAACAAGGGACTCCGTTTGGAGACTGTGCCCCACTCAGGGCTTAGCATTCCAATCTTGAGAGCACCAAGGTCTCAGGTTGCCTGTCTCCTCTCTTCTCTTCCCCTCTGCTAAATCAGAGCTGCTGGAATCAATGCTACTGAAAAGCAGTTTAGTGTGAGAGTGTCCATGTGGGCTGACTTGTATTTAGACTTCCAGGATGTTCAAGTCAAATCAGTCAAATATCTGTTGGATATTGGATAACCAACTATCTAATCATTCTGTGTGTTAAAACTTGCTTGTTTGTTTTTAGAGCAACAGAAGATCTGGAAGGGGAAACATGGATCAAAGACAAATTGATGCTAAGACTAGCTCCAGTCTAAGTCATGAAAAGTGTTCATTAGAATGTGATCAAGTAACAACACTTTTCCTTGAGGAAAAACAGGCAATTTTTAAATGGACACTGAAATGTAATTTGCTCTGTAATCATGACCTTCTAAAGAACACATTCTATTTTAAATACCTACAAAGTATAGAGTAATACAAAGTGCTGGGTTTTCTTTTTGCCTGTTAAGACCTGCTCTGTAAGAATCCCGTGTTTCTTCTTGAATGTCACAAGACAGATTTCTGTATGTTTTACAGATGAAGGAGAGATCTGTACATACAATGAACTTGGTCACAGCTGAATTCCTGAGCAAAACTCTTCATATTCTTCTCCCGCTCTTTCTACACAGAGGAGGTCTTTCCATCATGCACCTCTTTCCTGTTAAGAGCACTCTCATTACTCGGCCTTTCCATCAGGACAGGCAGTTTGATGGTGCTTTATTGGCTCACATATAGTTATTATTTTGAACAGAAGAGGATTTATTTAGAGATATGGTGAAGTGGGTCTGAAAAACTTGTGTTCATGTTTCAGATTTAAGAATACCCTCATTTTTCTAGGTGCAACACAGAGAGTGACTGGTATCAGATCCATGAAAACATCATAAAAAAGCTAAACGCACGTTACAACTTGACAGGCTCTAATGCAGGTGAGTATGTTGCAACAGTTTTATTTAAAATTTTAGGGCTTTTTTCAGCTTGCATATGAAGTGGCTCTATTTTAGATGTATGAAAGCAAGATTTTTTTGTCATACAAAAAAGCATATTCTTATGTTACCTATTGCCTTTCATGTCCCTGAATTCTCTTTAAAAAAAAAAAAAAAAAGCATTTGTAGTTTTAGCTTTTACTTTAGGCTGAGCTGAATAAAGCTCAGCTTTTGCCTGGGAGTTCTGCTCCCAGGCACGCACAGGGCTGATCAAATTTTCGTATGATCATTACTCATTTGCACTGCTTGATGATTTTTACTTCTGCTTTACATTGTCATCAGGAAAATAAAATAAGCCAATGAGGTTGTATTTTAAACTTCAGAAAAGAATGCACAGGGAACTACCAGTCTGTTATCTGGATTCCTACTGGCCAGCTGAGTGAGATGCAGAGTTAAATATTTAAGGAATTACCATTAGTCTTCTGTATTCAGCTGTATTTTACTCTATCTTCAAAATAAATTTAAATGTAACCTATATTTTTCAGGTTTTATCTTTATCTTACTTCTTTTGAAATAAAAATAGTTTGAGGCTGGTAGAAAGAAAAGTATTTTATATTTTAATGTTCAAGTGGGTCTACATCCTGAAATGAAAATTGCCAAGAAATGAGAGGTACCTTCCTCTTTCCTTGCTTAAACTAAAGGAATGAAATAGCAGATACCCTTAATATCTGACAAGTGGTTCCAAAAATGGAACCTGCAAAGGATTAGTATAGTTCATTTGAGGGCTGCTGCTCCAGAGCCATGGTTGGCCGTTTACCAAAAAGCCTTTGAGACTTTCTTCAACTCCAACACAGTGTTGGATTTTATTGCAAGTTGAGCTGGTATTCTAGATGAGAGCTTCTAGTACCAGCTGTTTCTGGCTTGTGTAGCCTACTAGAAGGAGTTTAAAATGAGCTCTGATCTTCCACTGAATCGTGTCAATGTTGCATGCTCAACAGCTCCTGAGCAACGGCCTAGGCCTACTTCTAGAAGCATTAGGTACAATTCGTACATATTTGCAAGTCCTCGTTAGGGGAAATTTCCCCAGTGCCTCTTTCACTTGTCACATGTTTACCCTGTCGAACGCTGGTTCTTGGTTGTGCCATCATCACCAGGGCCTGTACCATGCTCATTGCATTGCAGCCGTAACTTGCATTTGCCTCAGCTGCCTAGTAGGTAACTTGAACTTACTGGCAAGATGCATTCCTTTAAAGTAAATTAAAAATTAAAATACATTTGTTAATGCTAAAAGGGAATTTTGTGTATTTTAAATAGCAAGTGAGGTCTTTGATTTCAGTTACTAATGGTCCTTGTAGAGAGATGCATATGTTTGCAAGAAATGCCATTTCTGGCTTATTTTTTTAATTCACATTTTTACCTTATAAGACCTCTAAATCTATACATGACAGAATTTTAGTGCTGTAGATTTGTGAAGAATTTCTTCTAAATTTAGGGAGTACCCGAAAGGCGGCTTTCGTTGTTTGTGTGCTGTAGAGCATTATTGAGCCAGATACTGGAATAGCCTTAACTTCTAACAGAGGCTGAAGATGTCAAATTTAACCTACGTGTCTCTGAAAATTTTCCACACATTTTTCAGTTAGCTACCTAATCTTATGTTGTATGTTTTAAAAACATTTTGTTTCATTCAATATGTGTATTAGGCAAGGGTTTGTGAGACAAAGGGGAAAGTTTTCTTGTGTTTGTCATTGCGTACTCAGCTACATATTAAGAAAGCTGTTGGGGTAGGATAATTTTCCTAAGGCATATGCACAGTCTGAGTTCTGACATTGCCTAGTATTTGAATGCTTGGCCTCACTGATCTAATTCCAAAAAATGTAGTAATTTAGTGAATGTTACTTATATCATTGTGCTCATGTTCATCGTTGTTTAGATATGTTAAACAAGGAGGCGTTTCATACTAGCAGTACCTCTCAAGCTAAGCAAGTTACCCAGAAGATTAATTTGATTCAGTGTTCTTGTCTCAGGGAATTTAAAACTTCAGATTGATTAATTTACTGAAAATAACTGTATTGCATACAGATAGAGTCTGACCTTCATGGTAGAAAGCAGAGGTAAGAGCATCTTGCTTTTGAGGAATAAGAGAAGGAAAACTATCCTCTAGTAGCTAACATGGAAATCTTAATATGCTGTTTGCTGTGCTAAACTGTGTGACTGACCATCAGGCCGTGCTTACCAGTCAGCTGGATGCCAGTGAGCACGTCTCCTTGTGTTCAAACTATTTTCACATTGCGCTTTTGCTAATAACTGCACTGTTTGGAAAATTAATGTGACACACTGAAGATTCAAAACTTTAATCTTTTTACTGCAAACTGAAAATATAGCATATCAAAGGGTCTCATTCTGTGTTTTTTCCATTTAAGTTGTTCTCTGTCTTCAAATAGAACTCCTTGAATTAAAAAAACAAAAAAAGAAGGAGCTGAAGAATGAGGTCTTTGATATGTATAGTGTATGATTAGTGTAAATGATTATTGTGACTACCAGGAATCTGGCAGAGTTTTAGCCAGTGCTGAATGTTAGGATGAAAATCCTTATCCCCTGTATTGCTGAAGGATAGTTGTTTCTGTTCACGTATCAGCCCTGAAAAGACTCGTTTATACTGGTAATGTGTCTTGTGGTCCTTACACATGGTAAAGGAAAGGTGGGGTTTGCTGTCTTAAAGGCAGGATATGTAATATACTTAGGAGAAAGGGGAGGTTGGAAATGTATTGTGGTGGAGAATTATCTCCTTAAAAGCATTAATGTCCTTTTGCACTGCAGTATGTGCTTACTCTGTGATATATCCTTTATCCTTTTCCATTCTCATGAGATAAGAGTTCAGTCTTAAATACCCAGCTGTCCTAGGAGACCTCTGATAAATTTGAATACTCTTAATTATGTGAATATTCAACATGAAAGACATGTGGGACATGAATTATTTTTCCGGATTACAGGGAGCTGAAAATTGAACCTGGCATAATTCAAGCTCAGTTATGTTTTGAAAAGCTCTATCTGGGAAAGGAGGCAATGAGGGAAAGGGGCTCAGAATTCCAGCAGTGCCTGCAAAGTTGGAGAGAGGGAGAGGATGTCAGTGGTAATGCCTCTTTAAGGAGAGGAGTGAGCAAATAAAAAGATAAACCATGAAAGGTTATTTACATTGCACATGTGAAACTTATTCCTCTGCAGTTGCTTAGCAGCCAGGAAAAACACTTGTAAGGCTAGAGCAATATGTTCAGATACTTCTGCTGACACCTCATGGAAAATGCTGTAGTTACACTAGTGTATGTGGAGTGTCAATTGTATTTTTATTTACTATCTTTTTGTATAATTAAATGTCTGGTTCTGAAGCCACATTAGTGTGGTCTGCTGTCCTGTAAGTTCCCCCCAAAGAGGAGAAAATGTCGCATTACCAGAGCCTTTTGTTTCCTTCTTGTGATGAACCATTGTTAATATGAACCAAAGGTAGGAAAAGAATTTTGCTTTATGTTGGGAATTCAGTTTTCTTAATCAGGCTGAAAACAAGAGTGAGAAATGAATCAACAAACAACAACAAAAATACCTCAGGCAGTTGTCTATCTCCTGGGCCTTTCCCACATCCTCAGGGTTCTATCTCCTAGCGCCTGTTGTTCTTGTTCAGTCTGGAAAGTTTTCTGGAATTTTTGATTTCCAAGAGCCCCAGAGCCCCGAAAGCAGCTACCCTACTCTGGCTTGTAGTGCTTAGCTCGTGTGCACACACCTCTGGCATCTTATTCTCTGCTTCTTATAACTGCAAAAAAAAAGATAGAAGAAAGACACATGGCAGAGCCCAGGCAGGGGCAGGGGCCTCGTGTTTATGGACAGGCCTTTGTCGGTCGTGGCAGGTGCAGCAGTGGACGGGGAGAGCCTCGTGGATGAGCTGTGCCCACGGGGAAGCGGAGTGTGGTTCCTGCCAGCCTTGTGTGCAGAACAAGCTCTCGAACAGCAGCTGTAGCACTGAAGCAGATTGTGGGTCAAATTCCCATTCTCCACTGCCCTTTGTGGCTGGCATTGGTAATCAGCTTTGCTAGAGCCTGGATAACTGATATGGGTGGCCAGGGCATTAATTCAGGGCCAGATTTTATGGCTTTTGCAGCATTTAGTAGTGTGTTTGTTATTTTGGGCTTGTATTAGTTGTTGAATAAGTACTATTTATATCAGAGTACTAGATACAAACCTAGTGTCAGTAATAGTTGGAGTAAGGCTGACAGTAAAAATTATTTTAACTATAATATTTTTTCTCTAAAATAGAGGCTAGCTACTTTGGTTTTAACAAAAAAAAATCTGTGGAAAAACTCATATCTTGATACAGAAATCACACCTAATTGCACTAGTCTTCCAAGGAAGATAACACATTTATAATCTGTGTCTGGAGGACCACAAATTAGTGAAATGTAGCCTGCAGTTGCAGAAAACAGTTGCTAGCTTCTCTGAAAAGACACCAAGTTGCTCTCCTCGCTCCTCTCCCTGCCCCCATGCTGCTGGAGGTTGCTTTTGTTTTGCTGCTTTTTTGCAATTCATTCAAATTGGGGCAGTTCCAGGTTATGCAGCTGCTGCACTAAGGCTGCAATAAAGGTTGCGACAGAACTTTTTCACACTTTTTGGTCTTAATTTTAATCATCTGCATTTCAAAATGCAAGAGCTGTAGTAAACATTATAGTTTTAATTCTAATGTAAAAATTAAAAAAAAAAAAGTAATTTCAGAGAAATAAGACGCCCATTGCTTATTATGGCAAAGCCCTTGCCAACAGTGTATTTCAGACAGTGAAGAATTAGCTTGCCAAAGTCCTTGCTTTTGTGTCAAAACTTGGGATTCGTCCAGATATTAACGTTACTTCGCAGGGTTGCAACATGGGCCTTGCTTGGTGATCTTAACTCTTCAAGTCTGTGTGTGACACTGTGCTCTGTACCTTTCCTGGGACTGCGGGAGAACAGTACTGCGTGTGGGCTGCTTTTTTCTCCTCTAGATTAAAGCTGGCACTGATGCACAAAGTACCTTGTAAGCTCTTATTGATCATGTAATAGCTGCTTCATTTGCCCAGGGAATTACCCTGCCATCAGTGAACCTGTTGGTTTTTAAAATGGTATGAAGTGCATGCTAGGACAAGGAGCAAAACAACAAAGCCAAATCTGATTGTCATTAAACAGGGCTTTATTTAAAAATAAATATGTAAAAATCAGAGAACAGAATCTGAATTTTACATGCTCATATAGCCCCATGATTTTTTTTCTTCTGATATTTTTAATAAGAATTGCCACCAGTGCAACTTCATATTTTTGTGTAAGGCACAGCATTGTTTTAGATTTCAACTTTTGAAAATTTAAATACAACATGTTATGGTGGATAGAATGGCAGTGTAATGAGTTTCTGCGAGCTTCTGCGCTCTATTGCTTGTCCATAATCACCCACTCAGGACTGTGAGCAAGTTACACTATAATGACTCTAAATGCCATCAGCATCGGTAAAATCAGGTGCAAGGTCTTTTCTCAGGCACCTGCATCTAAGGTAGCTTTGATTTTTGCCATTGCTTGAAGTTTACACCCAGGAAGCAGCCCAGTGTGCTCAGGGTACTTTCACTGTCACCGTCCTCTAGATTCAGTCTAGGTTTAGCTGCCCAAACACTAGAGTGGAAGGAATGCTGGAACTGCCTGTTGAGACTTCCCTGATCATGCTCCTTCAGGGGAGATTTAAGTCCATATCGGACTTACCATAAAAAATACGAACTTCAGTGTTTAAGATGTACTTCAAAGAAAGAAATTGCCTTGGTTCAGAATGATTTGGAAAAGGATCTTTGATGCGTCTCACATGTCCCAGGTGAGCACACTAATGCGTTTCAGACTTCCCTGCAGCAACTATTCAGATCTTCATACAGTCAGGAAATTCGTTATGCCATGAGGAAAGAGAAAGTGGCTCTAACATCTGCTGAGTAGTTTTTGGTAAGGATGATCTATATTCACGTCCTCTAACACAGTCTATTGCTATTAGGAGGAGAAATAGAGGAGAAAATTTAAACCTTGCTCTCCAGTGTTATGTGCAAACACTCTCCCTATTGGGCTTTTAAAAAAAAAATAATAATTAAAAAGGCACTGCAACTTCTTTATTTTTCCCCACTCCTTTAGAGCGAGAGTAGGTGATTTAGTTTTCCTGTAAAGGTGTCTGAAACATTTGTGTGAATTTTACTAGAGGTACCGAACATTCTTCATAAATTGAGTTTTAGGAGTTCAGAGGCGTCCAGGTAACTTGACTTTTATTGTATTTCAGTGCCTTTGCTGTCTTTAAGGATTATAAGGCACTCAGGTGCCTTAGTGGCTATGATCATAGAAGTATATCAGAAAAATGAGTAGACCTGACCTTTTTTCAATATGTAGCTTATTATTATTTCATTTATCATCAGCTTACAATGTTGCAGCAAAATTTGAGGATTGCTGTTTTATCTGTACCTCTGTTGTAAACATATTAAATCTATATATGTAAAAAACTATTTTTTGTGGCATTAAACAGGGAAAGCTCATGTGTAAATGTTGATAGCAGATTTCCCTAAGTATTAAAAAAGCTACATGTGCCTGATGCAGTAGTTCTTGAGAGATAAGACAAAGCAGGTCGAAATCTTTACAAATCTATAGAGATTAATTTCCTGGTGTGAGAAGTTACAAGGGCAGCTATCATCTGTTTTGTGGCCGTGGGCTCCCAAGAATGTTTCACAACAGCAGCAGATGAGGGGGAGATCTTTTCCTGTACCACTTTCTTGGAATTCTTTGAATGAATTAGATAAAGTGGTGGACCCTAATTGCTTGTTTGCTGAATGCAGTGTGGTTTTCTGTGGTAGTAATACCAAAAATGCATTAACTTTGACAGGAAGAGCTAAAATTTAGAAGAGACCCATTCAAAAAAAAGGGATTTCTATTATTGTTCTTGACTCAAGCATGATTTCTTTTAACTGTTTTACTTTCAGACTCATGGCAATGTTAATTTTCAGTTGTTCCACAGGGATCAAAATACAGCTCTTGGGGAAACTGCATAAACCATACCCTTTTGTATACAGTTTAGGACATAAAAAGAATAAAATTGGAAATTACTGTGCTGTATCCAGTAGTTGGCAGGAACATAAATCTATCTTGAATATGACAGAGACAAGAACTAAACCTGGAGCCTGCTTTTAAGGCAAATTCAGGATGTGGCTGAGTTGCAAAAGAGATGGTCTGAAGTCTATCAGCCACAAACTTTTTTTTTTTTCTTTAGGAGAGATTGATCTTCATACAGGTTCTTTGGATATATAGTTTACAGTCTTTAGTAATTCTTGTCTTGTTCTCAGGATACCCATGCAAAAAATTTGTTTTTATTTCTGCAAGGGATGTTGGAATATGAAAAAAAAAAAAGTGTTATTAAAATGTCTCTCCAGTTGAATAATAAGCATGACAGCTAAAGAAGCTTACTTTCAACAGTGTTGAAAGTGTTGGGCAAAATTAGATTTGTGGAGTATTTTATTCCAGAAGTTTTATGTTTGTAGAGGTAGTGAAGACTCTGAATTGTTTTAATTTAAAATTAGATTCTTAAGCTACTCCTTATACCTCACTAATTTACTCTTGTATTTGAGTTTAAGTTCATCCCAAGTTATGCAGGATAACAAGAGACTGCTTAGGAATTGGGAGAAATCCATGGTGCCCTGACTGCAGCTTGGATGTCTACCAGGATTCCCATAATGAGGGAATAAAGATAACCATCAGTAGAGAAAATCTTTCATGGTATCATCTACCATGGTATCGTATTCCATGTGTTGGAAGGGACCTCAGGAGGTGATGTGGTCCAACTCAAGCTCAAAGCAGAAACAATTTCATAGTGGATCTGACTTTGAAGTTCAGTAAGATTACTCTTTCCAAGTTAAATTTCATGGCACTGCTATCTTAATCCAGCCAGGCCAAAATAAATTCCACAAAGCAAACTAGCAAACAAATCCAGAGGTTTGGGAATCTGTGGTTAACTCACATTGTGACTCCTGCCGCTAACGGTTAACGGATGCTAAATGTCAGATGAGTTCCAGTGTCAGAAAAAGTACTAGTAGGCAGGCCCATGAGGAAATGCAGGGTTTGAGGTGCTCTGAGACCAGTCTTCAGTGGAAGTATTTGAACAGGAGCAGTTGTGGATGTTCAGAGGCAGCCTGCGACTTCCCACAGTCCTCCCTGTCCTCCAGCAGTGTCCTGACGCTGCACTTGGGCTCACTGCTGTACGCCTGAAGATCACAAACAAGAAGGTAGAAACTGACAGCACTTCTGCAGTTTCATCTACTGTTTCATCAAAGCTAAATTCTGTACTTTATGGCTCTAAGGGAAGACAGATAGATTCCACCTAAAGTTGTTATTTACTTTGCAGTGGGGGAACTGCAGAGGCCCCGTGAGCTGATCTCGCTTAGAAGCATCATTTTTGCACAGCTACAAGGGTGAAAAACTGCAAGAGATCAAACATGGCAGAGAACTGGTAGCTCAGTAAGGAGTTTATAAAGCACAGCATCCACAGAATGGAACAGTGGTAACTTACAGGGAGCATTTTCTGGCCCCAAGAACTAGTGTGGATGTGTTTGCTTGATGCTGTTGTATCAGGTAGCTGTTCTCTACTCGGCTGTTGCAAGGAGTTGCCTGCGAGTCAGTGTGAGGGACAGGAGGTGGGAAATACCTGTCAGCACAAAAAGGGCTTGTGGGCTGACTTTGGAGAGGGGAGTGGGAACCATGGCTAGAGGGTAGTGAGGAGGAATGAGGACAAAAAGGGGTTACTGGGGGCCAGGGGCTATCAGTGCCAAAAATGTTCTGCTGTGTTGTGTTGCTCTGTGGGCCTTACCATTCTGTCCTCTTCCTGGACACCTTTCTTCATGTACAGAAAAAAGAGTAGAACAAAACTAAATACCTCATTTCTAAGTAACTCCTGGGCAAGTGATTTATTATGTAAAACTACTCCCTGCATCTCTGCTCAGCAAAGAGAACCCCTGCCTGCTCTCAGCAGGGTTCACAGTTGTGTCAGCAATGCTCTGCTCTGAGATTCTCTATCTACACATCACTTACATTTATGCAGCAAGTGCATTTGCCTAATTTCTTTGCAGTTCAGTGACAATTTATTAATCTGACAGTTTTAATATTTTATTACATTTTGTGACAAGGAGATTATAGGGATTCTATTCTGATGTGTTTAGAAATTAGTTGGCACTGAAGGCTGCTATTTGTAATAAATATAAGATAGGAGTAGTGCTCATGCTTCATTGTAAGCACAAAATGAATTAAGGCATTCCATTTTGCTCTCAACAAGTGCTAAACTGAAAGATTAAATATTTATAGAGAATTTTGTACTTATAAATTATTACTCAAGGCCATTTGGTCTTGAATTATAACTTTGAAGTATGGAAAAAGTCAGCTTTGGAGCAGTTTTTTGCCAGGGCTTTTTATAACTTTTCATTTTCAAATACTTTGAATACAGACTTACTGATACTGTTCAACAGTCTCCTGTTAAAACCTTCATCCAATTTAGGGAGTAGACAAATCTTTAAAATTTGTAGGCTAATCTAACGTATATCAATGGTGATATTTTGGGAAAAGATTAATTCTTGAAGGCAGACTCAGTGATGAGTCACATGAAATTTCATACATTTATACAGAAGTTCACACTTCTCTTGTTGCCTCATTCTGACTGTTTACTCAAAGGATCTAAAAATCAAGTTCTGAGTAGTTTTTCAATGTACTTATCTGTGTGTGCCCTTCACATAGCATGATTTGGAGATGCTCTTGGAAATGAGGGCTTTGTTAAGTTAAATTCAAACTTGCTTTTAGAAAAGTGAAAAACCTGTTTTTGTGGTTCTTTAAGGATCATTTTATATCAGGTCAAAACTGGTGATTTGCTGGTCTTCTCAGTCTGCAGTTATGCATGTGATTGAGGTTGGAGTTTCCTTTGATAATTGAAAGCAATCAGAGTAAAGCCACTGACAAGGTCTGCAGGGGTTGAATCTGCCTCTGTTTTTCTCAGTTTTTAAAATGGAATTTGTGAGATTTAATCATAGATTTTCCTATCAACCAAATTTCACAAGGTGCATATGATTTTTTTTTCAAATAAATTTTAAATTGCTATTTAATTAACTTAGCTTGCCCATAACAGTATGGAAATCTGCTGGTTTTGCCTTTGCCGTTATAGCTTTAGAATTTGAACACCTGTATGCTTTCAGGATTATTTCAACAGCCTTCGGCTGCTTTGTTTGGACAGATGCCTTATTTTATTACCTTTCTTAAAATACAAGCAGTGCTGGATAGCGTTCTGTCTACGCTTTTTCTGTCAGCTTCCTGAGCAGCTGCCAGGCATTTTCTTTTTAATATGATCTAGGCTTCTCTGCTGCCAGTAGATAGAAGCTGAATATAAACACTTTCTCCTCCCTGCAGAAACGCAAATGCAAATAAGTGGTCTCTAAGCATAATGAACAGTTGCTGCTTTCTTCCTACCTATATACAGAAATCAGTAATACACTTCAAGAGCTGTCTTAACGTGAAATGACAGATCTAACAAAAATATGGAGTGCTTATTCAGCAACTTGTCAATTTTGGTATATCATCTTTCATCTGAATGATAAAACTCATCTGTGGTAAACTATGGTGTAAGTTAATTGTAGGAAATCTCTTGTACTTAAAAAAGTGGATAGTAAAAACCCTGGCAGTACTACCACTGTTTCTGAAAGCAGTATTTTCAAAACTGGAGCAAGTAGAGAACGATAGCTCTCACAAAGGGTTTTAATTACTACTAGGGAGATTTTATATGAGGGGATAACTGCAATTTTGTATGAGGGGACAAAACTAGACTATGTACCTAATTAAAGAAAATGTGTCAGTCACTCAGAGACTGGATAATCATTTTCGTTTTTACAGTATAGCTCCTAATGCCCAAGACGTGACAAAATTATTGTTGCAAAGTACTTTGTAGGCTCCAGCTTTCATAAATGATGCCACAATCCTATCAGCAAAAGTCAAATACAGTGCAGGCTGGCATTTTATATAGTTTTCTATTTTTTTTTTCTGTGCACGTCTATTCCAGCAGGCAGACTTTATTTTTTCTGAAGCTGAACTCTTTTGAAATTAGCTTATAATTGATAATTACAGTGTCTATAGCAGGAACTCAAGACGAGAGAGAACTGGTGTTGACATACATCACTGAAATGGGGTAAATTAAAGGAATTTTGCCCTTATTATATGTCAGAAGTGGAGTGTATGCATTCACAAGAGAAGTATTAATGAGTGACCTTTGGATTTCTGTATACAATTCTTTTTATGACTGCATTCCTTTTCCTTGAGTATCTTCTCCATTTCTCTGAGTACTACTGGCCCCTGTTACATTACTCTCTGATGATAAAACTGCTTTCTCAGAGCAATAGTGGCAGAGCACTTCCCTTCTTCTCCATAGAAATAAACACCTGAGAACTGATATCAGGGGCTTTCTGGATATTGCAAAGATACACAAAATTCTTAAATTTTGATGAGGAAGGTAGAATCTTTCAGCTAGTTGCTTCTTCTTCATCCTACTTTTTTTTACAATGTATTTAAAGCAGTCCATACTTAGTTCAACTGAATGTGCAACCATATAAATATATGAATCATAGAATCATAGAATGCCTAAGGTTGGAAGGGACCTCTAGAGGTCATCTAGTCCAACCCCCCTGCACACGC
>JAWLRI010000319.1:1397689-1477707 GCA_034781795.1 Crypturellus tataupa
TCCTAAAGAGCACATAGCCCTCCATGGCAGCGCTCCAGTCGTGCGAGCTATCCCACCACGTCTCCGTGATTCCAATGAGATCATGGCCCTGGGACCACACATAGATTTCCAGTTCGTCTTGCTTATTGCCCATGCTTCGCGCATTGGTGTACAGACATTTCAGGGAAGTAACCGAGCCTGCAGGTACCCCAGTAAGAGTGAAAGAGTGAGCTCTAGAATCATTTCCTATCCTAACTTCCCCACTACCGTACTCCCACTGGACCCTGTCTGAGCTTGGCTGCGTAGTACTGTCTGATGTGTCTATGTGACACTCCCCGTCCCCCTTCTCTTCTAGTTAATTGCTTTATGGAGTTTAAAGTGATGTTAGTTAACTGATCATCAACTAATTTCATGTGTAATTAGGCAGTAAAGCTTAGTCCCTCAGATAATGTACTCTCTCTCTGTATCGTAGTGATGAACTTTGTCAAGTTCAATAAAAGTCCTGGTGAACTGCCTCATGTCTTGTATTTCAGATGTTACTCAGTCATGAGAAGCATCTAGTGTCTTCAGCAAATGCATTGTTGTGTTAAAGGTG
This sequence comes from Crypturellus tataupa, assembly GCA_034781795.1. Taxonomy (NCBI): domain Eukaryota; kingdom Metazoa; phylum Chordata; class Aves; order Tinamiformes; family Tinamidae; genus Crypturellus; species Crypturellus tataupa. The sequence continues at coordinate 1,398,264 of JAWLRI010000319.1, forward strand.
CATAAATATGGAGTTGTAGTTTGCAGGTGGCCACAGGCTTTGTATTTAGCTGACAGTACAGGCTCGGGATCTTCTGGGCTACGACTGGATTTACTTTGACCTGTCTGGAGATTTGCTTTGGTTGTAGCAGCAATTACGTTATGATCAAAGAGCAAAGTGTGCTTTTATTTTCACTTTTGCTTAGCTTTGTACCATTGTGTGGCCTAACACATAGCGATATTTATGTATATGCCCTTTTCATTTGGCAGCTGGAGCCGCAGTTGCAAGAGTGTTGACTCGGAAACCTTGGTCTTTGGAGATTCTTCCAGTTGCCCTTCTGTGCATCTTTTCGCTCTTTCTCTCCTGTTTTAGTTTCGCTTCTTCCTCTTGGAGACTAGAATGTTCTATTGCAAAAGATTTTTCCTGCTTCTGATGAAGTTTTGCTATCCTTTGTCAAATATTCTTCATTAATTTATTCTGAAGAGTTTGGATGTGTTTTTCATATGTGCTTATACATCTGATATACATACAAGAACTTATATCTGTGTGTATATGCATAAAAATATTGTATGTACTGTAAAGATATATTAAATGGTAAATTATAGGTAAATGACTAAAGCATCTTTCATGTGTGCTCACTGAGAGATTTTTTTCAAGCTTGTGGAGATAAAATGATGACTCTTCATTTCTGAACAATGAATGCTGTGAAAGACAGAGCTCTAACACATTTCTTCTCTTGCATGAGTAAGTACTTCACATCATGACAGGCAGCTTGTTTCCGGGTTAAAACTGTTTTGCCATTGAGAAGCCTGTTGACATTCATCTTTCGAGCCAGATGAAATTCTTCAAGCAGGTCAGGGAGCTGAGCAGTCAAGAATAGACTCTGGTACTAATTGAATTTGAGGTCTTGAATGCAAACTTGATGTTCGGAGAGCATAGTACTATTGCACAGGCAGGATACAACATCTGATTGTTGGTGCTCTTTTCTGTTTGATAGGATCTGGGACAAGGACAAACCTTTTCTAATTTTCCAAGGAAATAGTGCAACAGGAGCAAGTAGGAATATGCAGTCGCATTTATATATATTATCAATATAAGACATTTTATGTTTTTCCATCTCCAGTCTTGTTCTTCTTATAGTTTAAGTGAATTATATGCAACATTTTCAGTGTTGGAGTTAAATGACTTTTTTGAGGAACGTTTGCCGTATGCAAACAGATATAATTCTAGGATCTAAATACATAATCTCAAAATACATAATCTACAAAATCTTCAACTGGAATGTGCTGCAGGAATAGAAACTAATATTTAAAAGTATAACTTGCTGTCACTGAGGGAGGACCAGTGTGAGAGAATTCAAGACAGTTAAAATTAATCTTTTCTCAATTTGAAGATTTGAGGAATTTGCTACTTCTAGAACCCTGATTTGTTTCATTATTGGAAGCTGAGGAGAGGAAAAAGAGGCTTGGACACAGCACAGGGCACCCTGGCTGATGGAAGGAGACCAAATGATTCTTTATCCAACAGAAGCAATAGAGGAAAAGCTGATGATACAGTATCATTTGTGCTACTACTTTCTCACTCTACATTGAGCCTGGAACCCCAAAAGAAGCATCCAAAAGTTCCAGCAGAGCTTTAAAGCACATTGCTCGCTTTTTTTCCTCCTTTCTGTGACCTAACCTGGGCTCCTTAAGCTGATGTTTGCTTCCCTGCCAGGCTAATACAGCTGCTATAGGGATCTGTAGAGAGAGATGTAGCTTCTCCTATCCAGCAGTAAAAAAAACCTTTTCATTTGTGCTAACACAGTCTGGGGTTTCTCCTGGTTATGAACTGTTGTGGAGAGATGCAGGCCGTAAAAGACTTCAGGACCATCAGTTGGCCAAAGTGTGGCTTATTCTTTGGTCTACATTGGTTATAGTTGTCAGTCCTCCCTAAATTAAAATGATAAACACAGAACAAATTCCCACTACTAAAATAATTAATGTCCATGCCATTCATTTTTAAAGGAGACTTAGAATAGACACCACTGGGTATTTTTTTGTTCATGCACTCAACCGGAGATATTTAGCTCACCTGTTTTTAATGTTAACAGAATGGAAATCTGGTCAAATAGTCGTATTATTTATCTAAGCTGAAATTAAAATTGATTATGAAGCTTCGGAGTTGTGTTTATCTCCAGTTCTTCTGTGTACATGAAGCATTCACTCTTCTTGCTCTGTGTGTTGGCATGTGATCTGTTGTAGGAATTTTCAGGGTCTGGAAAGATTAATCTCTACAATCATCCCAACATTTGTTTCCATGATTATTTTTGAAATAACCAAAAAGCATGTCTGTTGTTTGTGTAACTTCAACTGTAGTGAAATATGGTGCTTGAAATTATTTTGTATCCTGTGGGTTTGATAGGCAAAGTTATTCTTTCTTGGTTCTGGAGGAATAAATATTAGAAAATAATTATGCAGCCATCATTTTGCATTTTGCATTTTGCATGTTTCCAGCAAACATAGAAAAAAGAGCATAAAAATGATTATATCTGATGAATATTGGAAAAATGTGTTTTTAGGCATTATTATAATGAATTTACTGTTGGATACTGTAAGTAGAAAAATATTGATCTAGATGGTTTCATAGCTTGCCTTTTTTTTACCTTCTTAATGAATGATTTGTACAATATATAAGGTGAAATGATTCATTGTAATGAGACTTCTGCATTCTTTCTGTAGACAGAGACCGCTGTATTTGCCTCTCTCTGGCATACCAACCATTGTATTGAAGTAAATGAGAACATAAAATACCACCAACTGCTGCTTCTCTAAATTGGCATTTCTCTATTTTGTTTTCCTACTTAAGGCATCAGTAGATCTTTGTTAGGATAATTTTAGTTTGATGTATCATTGTAGTTTTGTTACCTGTAAGTAAAAATTTGATATTTTTTTTTATGACTCGTTTTCTTCCAAACTTTATCGATTTCTGGTTATTGTTACCCTTTCCTATTGCATAAAAGCTCTGAAATGGATTGGTGACCTCCTAGAACTTCAGAACTCCATCTGAATTCAGTTATGTCAGAAATGATTACATCTGTATAAACACATGCAATTTAAAAAGAAATATTCAGGCTTTGGTCATCCTGACTGTCTTACTCAATTTTTTTTTTTTTTTTTTTTTCTCTTCATTTTTAGGTCTGGCTGTTTCTCTTCAATTGCTTCATGGAGACATAGAGCAAATTAGGAGAGAGTACACATCTATGTTTACCCACGGCGTATCCATAACAAGAAAACTAGGCTTTTCCAACATTATCATGCCTGGTAAGTTGAAAAGAAGAAAATGGAAAGCATCAGAAAACTAAGTATTTTCTTATTAATTCTTTTCTCTGCTAATGCTTATTGCCAAAAAGCTACTGTATTCTAAGAAATAGAAGAAGAAGAAACTTCTGGGGCCTTTCACATGATTTTTTTTTCCCCACTGCACTGTGCAGTGAATAGTTACTGTGTCAGTGCAGAAGGCATACAGCCATAGCAGTCTTGGAGATGAAACCCCACTTTATGGAAGTGAAGATGAGGAAATGCAGGGTTGCTGAGCTGTAACTAAAGAAAGATATAACCAGCAGAATATTATGGGGCATTTCCTAAGTGATGGTACTTTTTAAAATAAGAATTCACTGGATTTTGTGTAGAAAACATGCAAGTACTTTAATAAGGAAGGTTGAAAGAATGTATTAGTATGAATGTGAATAAGCAAGTAGAGCAAAAATGTGGATTGCAGTAACATCTAAAAACCCTCTTCCTGAAATGAAGTTTTGGAAAAAGTTTAACAATTTGCTGAAAATTATAAGGTGAATTTATTTTTAAACTAAAATAATATAACCAGACTAGTTTTCCTTGATGATGTTGATGTGCTGTTGCTGAGAAATGTTGCAGGGAGAAGCTTAGTTCCCACTCTGAGTCCAAACAAGAAGCTTTGACTTTGAAAATCGTCCTGATGAATAAATTGTCTTCATGACCTGCAGATTTTTAATAGGGACTACTTGCTTTTTATAAAGGTGTGTCTTGTTTTTCTGTATACATAAAATAGTACAATAAGATTTAAAGAAAAGAATACATAAACTTAGATACTTCACCATTCATGGAAGTCTTAAATATGTACTTAAAATGTACTAAATATGTACTACTAAAATTTAGCTTTAGCTTTGGGCATATGCTTTCCTGGGACTTCTGCCGGAGACTTGGCAACTGAAAATGCTTCTGTACATTCTTGCTGCCAGTTAAATCTACCCTGCGGGCATCCTTGGTCAGGAATTAACTGTTTTAGAACTTCATGGAAATATTCTACTGATATTACTGCAGTATCTAGAAGGATAAAGTGAATGAGTCATGTGCCATTCAATTTATATATATAAAATGCATTATAAATTACATAATTTTATATATGTATAATGTATATGTATTATTCTGTGTGTATGCATGTAAAGAACATCTTCAGCTGAAATCTGAGGATTAGCTCTTAAATCAAATGTATATTGTAGATAATACAGCAGATAATGATGGAAGCAGTTTTTACTGAGCACAGAAGCCTTTCTACATTTATTATTTATCTATGTATGATTTAGTGACCTTATGCTCTGTGTTATCAAATTTTCAATGGCTTCTGTAAATAGCTCTCTTATCCCTTCATTTTCCAGTTGTGAAATAATGTGATGTGCTGACCTGCTAAAAATACATTATGGTAGAACACTATGTAATCAGCTCTTAAAGGAATTTCTCAACTCAGTTTCTAAGGATTGTGCAAGCTCAGTTTAGCACTTTTTTAGTTTTTAAAAAAAGTGGATTTTGGCATGCTGCTTTCTCAGATCAATTGTATGCATATCTCTCTCTGAAAAATGTACAACTTTATTCTGTGTTTATTGGCATAAATAAGATACTTCCTGAGGAAAAAAAAAAAAATGTTTATTCTTCTAATAACAAGATCCAAGGACAACCACAGAAATATGCTCTAGGTGCTGAAATGGCAGCAGGAACCAAAATGTGTGTTTTCTATTCAAGTTCCCCTTTTCTCTTTCGATTGTCTTTCTTCATAGATGGATATAGAATATCTTTTGCCACGGGAAATGGGCATGAATTACATCTTTTTTTTTTTTTTGTCTTCTTCCTATCCATCCAAATTATTATTCTTCTAGCATTAGAAGAGGCTAGAGAATTGAGAAGTCCATGTGGTCGTATTGTGTTGATTGCTGTTTTCCTCACACATCACTTTAGATGATAGTCTATGATGCTGACATGTCAGTCTTGGCTGAGCTGTTACTTGTTTCTAATCCTGGACCTCTCCTGTGATAGTACTTAATAAAGTAACTGAAGGCTGCACATGAACCTGCAGTGTTAATCCCTCCAATGAAATGAAGTACTTCCAGACTCCTTCCATTCTTCCGTAAAAAAAAAAAAGAAAAAAAAAAAAGAAAAAAGTTGCATTTTTATCCTCAATGCTCTGGCATTTTAATAATTTATACTAATTCAGCAGATAGATTGAACTGTTCAGAATATTGCAGTACTTTCAAGTTACATATAAGCTTTTGTACACTTAACTTACAGAAAGTAACTTTTTATAACTATCAAATCAGTATTGCTTTGCATCTGTCAACATTTGTTTATTGTGAAGAGTTTCTTCAGCTGTCCAGGTAATTCTCATCAAAATCTTCTCTATTCTATTGAATATACTTACTACTACTTTATTTGGATTATTAAATGAGCATTTGTGCTTTTCACATGCAAGAATTTACTCTCCAGTCCCCTTATGTTCCCTTTTCAGGAGCTTTTAAAATGAAATTAAAATTAAAATCTTTGTCTTTTTATCTATACAAATAATCTTTTAAAATGCTATACATGTGATAACATGGATTTTTCAGTGATAGGATTTTGAGAGGGAGAATGTGCTTTGAGCCAAAATTTATAATAAGAGTCTGGAGAACAAAAATGTAAAGAAAGCTATAAAACTTGTTCTTCATATTAAGTGTTTGTGGCTGCATAGTTGTCAGAAGGTTTGTATTTAGTGAAGAACTGTTGATTCTAGAAGGAAAAAAAGTATGTTTGACACCTAAACATTTTTTCTCCCACAAGGACTGATAGGAATTTTTCTAACCTTCCTCATTCTCTTCGGGGTACAAGCAGTGTAAACTTTCACCTGCCTCTGCTTGCTCTTCTGATTTTCAGGAATGCAAAAATATGTCTTTTTAATTACATACCGCAATATTGCCCACATGTGTTAGTTAAACAAGATATGTTTAAGCAATATTGTCAAGTAAAGACACCCTGAATTTTGACCTTTCATAAAACTATAGTAATCTGTTGGGGATATCCTCTACCATCCAAATCCTATTTTAATACTTTTTTTAAATCCTTGGTTGTATCAGAGGAATCATCATTTCTACAAGAAAACAAAGTTAGTAATGCCTAACTACATAGTACCTTAAACCAGTGCAAGAAACTTTTGGATTGTTTTCCTTCCCCTTGTCGTAATCTGTTTTACTTTCTTGATTCATTGTGAAATGAAGGAAAAACAGAAGACAATGAAAAGGGAAGAAATGATGTAATTTAATAGAGCTTCCCTCAATTAAAGCTTCTGCAAGTAGAGGAAGGGGAAAAGGGCCTCCTTCAGTTTATAGTATTTGGAAGAGTAAGTTGGTTTTCTGTTGAGTGTAGAATATATATATATAGCACTGATGTGTGGGAGGCATACACAAATGAAGTCTTGAAAGTCTGTCTTTGCTGATTTACAAGAGTAAGTAGCATTAGCAAACAAGCAAATGCTTCAGATTTTTAAAATGGTCTCTCAAAGTTATGTTGGAACTGATTTATTGACAATCAGTAGGACAGTCGACAGGTAAAGCATTCATAAATCCTTTATTACGTATTTGTTCAAATTAGTTTGCTTTAAAGGGAAGCCCAAGAAGGAATTGCAGAACACATGGGTCTCGCACGGTAGATCTGTCTGCTGTGTGAGATGTAGCAGTGCTGCCCTTTGAGAATCCCTCTCCCAGAGCCATGTGCAGTCGCCTGGTGGCTCTTTGGCAAGGAGGAGCTCACCAGAGGTGCTCGTCGCGACTGCTCCATCTGACACAGATGCTCCCTGCCAGCTTCAAGCACGGCTGTGAGGTTTGCTCTCCTCCTTATAGCTATCCCTAGCATCCTTAGTGAGCTTCAGATGTACTCCCTTCCAGAAGACATTCACAAATAAGTGGCAAGTCACTCCTTCGATATCTTCTACAGTGACAACGAAAGAAGAGAGATTTTCACCAGTGGGATTTCACCTACTAAAGTGATTACATTTCTTGTGAAATTTAATGTGCCTATATGTTCCTGAACTGATCTTCTTAAAGATCTTCCTCTTTTGGATCCTTCTGCATAATGATTTTCACATAAAAATTATTTTTTTTCTTTTTAATTAAATACAACTGTGTAGTTTGACTGTGAAATCCTTGTTATATTAGAAGGAAAAAAGGAAAAAGACCATCATGTTTCTATTGCCAGAAAGACATCAGAGAGAGATTAAGTATTGGTATGTTATTCCAGGACTTTATCCTTTTTTCTTTTCAGTAAGTATTATTAATACAACACATATTTTGATAGTTAAAGTGTCCTTCAGGATTCTTATCCAGCCTCCAGATTGTGGCTACAGCAGGAGCTTGTCATCTAACATATTAAAATTTAATATACACAGTATTTCATTACCTGGTACTCACTGCTGCCTTTCCCAGATAAGGGGCCACCTATTTTTGATTTGAACTCTTCCACTGTGTTCCTCATGTTTCATTTTTTTTTTCTCATGAGACCTTTCACTGTCCTTTTACAAGTCTAGTGGGCTGAAAAGAGAGTGGAAGATTTTCCTGTCCTTCTCTTTTGCCTTCCAAAGTTTATTTGCTAGTGTCAGCAGGTGCATATTAATATCCTGGTTTTCAGTGAGACACTGCGTGTATTTATTTGAGGTCTTGATGTCATGGTGGGCTAAAGGTCCTGGCCTTCTCTGCAAGTTATAATCGCCTGAGAAATGTTTTTGTTGGTGTGGTTTGGCTTTTTTTTTTTCTTCTTCTTTTTTGAGATCCCCTTGCTGATAAGGGTTACACATTTTCCCATTCCACAAAGTCTTTTAAAGACTTTTGCTTGAAATGATATTGTATCCACAGGGTTTAGAGCCTGGATAAAACCATTTCATCTGTGCTGTGTTCAGAAATGCTCGGTCTCTGCAACTGAACTTGAGAGCTGTTCAACCTGCGTTTAAGTTATCAAACAGAGCAATTTGTTACCTTGTGTTTTACGGAGATGTGGATTAGCGGGATCTTTCTGCAAGCAGAGTAAAGCTTTCTGCTCCTGTTAGATCGGAAGTGTCTCTAGTCCTAAACGAAGCTTTCAAGTGGTAGCTGCTATCAAACACTCCTAGTGACTTCTGCATAATTATTTTTAAATTAGCTGCTGCTGTCAGGGGTAGTTTAGATTTGTGGATTCAGAGTGTGTTTTGTTATAGTAGTAAATAGTCAAAGTGGAATTTCTCTGTAAAGCTTCCTCAAGGATGGCTGGCAAATGAAACTGCCTTTTTGTTTCTAATGAAGACAGCTGCCTTTGATCTTTGACAGCTATCTTCACCTTGAAAGCCTTATTCCATATTAATATGCTACAGCAAATGTTTCAGTTCTAAATGTGATCGGAATAGGAGAATATCTTATACTACCTGTGTCGTCGTCGTCGTCTCTGCGAGGCACCTGCAACTCACAGCTCCCTCAGCACACATTCAAAAAAAGTTTTGTGATAAAGGATCGCTCTTTTTACAGATAGGCTAAGTGGAAACATTTCTAGAAAGATAAAAGAATGAACAATTATTTCATGGAAGTCTCCTGCCTTTCTCTGGACACTTGCTCTGGTCTCATCTCCTCTCTGGTGATTCTGCCAGTTGCTCCCGTGAGCCGGGGCTCAGAGGGCACGGGTGGGTTCTGCGAGCCGGGGACAGTGGTGGGTACCCTGAGGGCAGTTTCACGGGGCGCTGAGCCGGGGGTGCACCCTGTGACCAGCAGCAGCCCCGTGTGTGCACGTGGGCTGCAGGGCTCTGGTGACCGGGCTGCCGCCCGTGTGGGAGGGAGTCGGCGGGCAGGCAGTCCCTCTGCGGCCTGCGCGGCTCTGCGGCCTGCCTACCTGTGCCTCCTCAGCAGGCACTGTCCTCTCCAACCCACAAATGACTCCTGCCTCCTTTTTGGTTATTTAAAAATTGTGTCTTGTAGCTGGAAGGTCAGGGGGCTGACCTCTGTTAGCTGAGCTGGTCCTCCAGCAATCTGTCTTGCAGTTGTTTTGCAGGTTTAATTGGCCTTTCCTCCTCCTGCTTCTCCTGGTAATTGCCTCTTACTTGTAATTAATGCTGAGCAGGTCTCTGTCCTCCACTCCAATTCAGCCTTTGGATGCTTTGTTGCTCATCAGGTTGAAGTCATTAAGTCTGCCCACAGCTGCTTCTGTTTCTTTTTCTTTTAGAAATCTGGAGCTGTATCATGCCTTGTTTGCATCTACGTTTTGGGCAAGAATGGTCTGGTTTTATATATTTTCTTTCCTCTCACAGCCTGCAACTTGTGCTTTCTAGCTGCTTTTGCCAGGTAAAAGCTGGCATGCTTTGACAGGACCATATGAAGATGCAGGTGCTACTGGATCTGTGTTGTACAAACTCTGATTTAGCAACTCAGACATTTCAATTCAGCACCATTCAAATACAATTAAGTTCACTTCAGCAAACGTCCCTGCAATGTGTGTAGCAAATGCTTGTGCTCCATGAGAAAGTTAAGGCTGAGCAATCATCCGCATCTTCGCAACTTTATGGCCCTTATCACCTACTGTGGAGCTTCAGACTTAGCCCTCACCTCATAGTAGAAGCTCTTCTAAGGATTTTGGTCTGTGGCTTTAAATATTTGGAATCTGCTTTTGATTAGTCAAATGGATGAAACCATAGTGTGATGGCCAAGTTGTGTCAAAGCACTGAGGTCTACAACTTTTTTTTTTTTCCCCTAATGTATTATTAATCTTCTTATATCTAATATACTGGAGCCCTGCTGAATTTGGAAATCTTAAGACTATTTGTAGTCCCTATAGGACTTGAAGGATGGAGATGCTCTTTTAAACAGGCCAAAATGAGTTGCACTTTCTTTTAAAAGAAATTCCTTCACAAGGTCTAGATCTTTCATACCATACAACTTCATTGTTGGTAAAGTAGACTTGTCGGCTTGAAGTTGATCATCATTTTCTGTATTGTTTCCACTTGCTTATTCCTGTACAAAGCCTTAGTCTGAAAATAACCATTGGAGGTTTTCACTGAAGCAGAGTTGGAGAAAGCAATTTCTGAATGTGAAGCTGGAATAAGTGTGTTCCCCCCCCCTTTTTTTATATATGCCATGGTTAAAACTTTGTAATATTTTATATTTAGATTTAATTGCATGTGAATGGTTTGGACCAGTAATTAAAATCCAATGTACTCAAATAACTAGGGCTTGCCTTTGCTGTTTCTGCAAAGATTTCTCACATTTGGTCAAGTATGAATCTTTAGAAAAAATCTCAGCATGCATGCACCTAGGCTGGTTAGAATCGGGCAAATGCTTCTGCTGAAGGTACCCTCTGTCTACCAGATTCCTTAGAAATTAGGTATTGAGCAGGGCTTACCTTTCCATGCTTCTTGTGGCTGTAATTACCTCTCAGTAGAAACAAAGGCAAAGATCCTATAAAAAAAAAAAAGAAAAAACCCACATTATCTTGTAATCTGGTGCTTAATTATCATTTAAAGCTCATTTAAAGGAGTATAGGTATCCTACATTCAAGTATATGATCAGGAGAAGAAGTTCTGAAAAGATGGATCCAACTCTATTTTTGTTAATTCTTATCAGGATTTTCCTTCTGTGTTCTTTTCCAGAATGATGTTCACTTCCCAGATCCATTTTTTTTTCAGTCAGCAGTTTTGTTTTCTAAAAGAGTTTTTTGTGTCATTTTTTACAACCCTATTGACTTTTTAATCTAATGTTGCTATTATTTGTAGTATGCGTGTATGAAATTGTGCTAAAGTTTTGTGAAGAGCGTGGTTTTATGGCCTGAACTTTTCACTATAACTATCTGAACTGTGCAAATTCAATACAGTTTTTCCTATGTTACAGTTGCAAGTGATGATTTTGTAAAGCGATAGTGAAACATATGCAAGTACGAAAGCATGAATCCAAATGCTCGAGGTGAAACTGAAGTGAGAAACGAATTCTTTAAAATAAATAAATAAATAAAAGAATTCGTTTCTGGCTTTAGTTTCACCTCGAGCATTTGTTAATATAATTGCATACTATATATATGCATATATAGCATAGATATAGCAATAAATAAATTGCTTTATTTATTTATTTATTTTGAGGGAGAGAGGGGAATACAAGATATCAACTGTGCTGTATACTTTTATACTTTGAGACAGGAATGTACCCTTGATACATAAGTGATAGCTTACTTTCTTCTTGATTAATTTTCCAGTGTATTTGTTATCTCCCTTCTGCTTTTATATACATCTGTTTCCTTCCAAAACACCATTGTTTCTCCTATACTTTGAGCAACTTGTTCTGCTCTTTGACTTAATTTGACTTGCATGATTTGGGTTTTGTTCTTCTCCCTTCAATAAGACGACCCACATGCCTTGGTCTGCTCTGAGACTTTGAAGATGGAGTAGAGCTTCCTGAATGAATGTAATCAGGAAAACATTCTCTAAACTATCATATTTAGCAGCCCAATTGCAACTCCTGCCCTGATTCTCTTAAGAGAATAAGAAGACAATAATTATGAAAGCACATCCTCTTCCTTTGTGTTTTTTTCCGTGTGATTTGATTTTTTATAACATCTAAAAAGTAAAACTTTTTTTTCTCCTAAGAGCTTAAAATGCAGACACAAGTACTGAAAACCTGCTTAGGTTTTGTGAAGCTAGAATTACTTTCTTTTAGATTCTCTTGTTTCTCATTCAAATTCTACACAGTTTGTTGTGTTAAAGAATAAAAGTATTTCCAGTGTTTTGTCTATCTGTACTAAATACCTGTCTGTACAAGGTAATGAAGTTTGTGGTGCAAAATGTTGTAACATTTCTGTCAGACACCATGGAAAATGGAAATAACTCCTTGCTAATAAGTAAACATCATGTCTAAAGTTATCGTAGTTGCTTCTAGAATTCAAGTTAATCTTCAAGGAAGTAGAACTTCTATTACAAATTGTTTGCTAAAATCAGTTATATTTCAAAACTTCTCTTTTGGATTTAGAAGTATTGACATTTCTTTTTCTGCATTTAAAACTATGGCAGTCTTAAAGCGGTGAGATTAAAAGAAAAAAAAAACTTGAAGTGATGTTTACATGGTGTTTTTTTATAGGTGAAATGAGGAATGATTTATATATCACTGTAGAAAGAGGAGAATTTGAGAAAGGAGGAAAAAGTGTAGCAAGAAATGTGGAAGTGACAATGCATGTTGTGGACAGCAGTGGTCAAATTTTAAAGGTATCTGTATTTAATTTTGATATACATTTACATAAGTAAATAAATATTGTAAGTATCAATAAGTAAAACAATATTTTTGTAAGTAAATCAATATCCTTAATATTGCTCAAAGAGTAAGAAAATGCTTTGGTAAGCTTGTGATCATGTTTATCTCTTGTTGTCTTTAAATATTCAACAAATATTTCCACTTTTACTTAGGATTTTTACAAAAAGCATTTTTGTTTTAATTCTGGTATCAATTATGTGATTCAGTTAAACAGCTGCAAGCACCAACCCAATAAGTAATGTTCCCATTAAAATACTGAAAAATGTTGAATCAATATCAATTTTTGGAAAGTTTTGATTTGATATGAACTTTTTTAGTAAAAATGTGCATTTTCTCATGCCCCACATTTTAATCATTTTCCATTTGTTGCCTGGTTTTAATAAATCAGAGCTCTTTGATGCAATAATTGCCAAGATGGGGTAATAAAAAGATAAGATTGTGTTCCTTCCTTTCTCCAGGTTTGATGGTTGCTGCTGTTGATAGCTTACTGGTAGGCATTGTTCATTTTGCATTTTATTGTGACACGAGAAGATCACTATTTCTCAGATTTTTTTGCACCAAAATATTTCTGCTCACCCTCAACCTCTTCCTGACACAGTTTTTCCTAAAATAATCCTCTGTTTCTCCTCTATGTTGATGATCTTTGCTATTTTTTGTAACCAGCAAATAAAAAAAAAAGTGCTAGTATTTTTGTGGGTTTTATAATACATAGCATTATACCACATATAGCACTTAGAACAGTGTAATATTAGGTAGTACGCGCTGTACGAATAGTCCTTGGTGACGTCTTGCCAGGAAAACCCAGCAGTCCTTTCACCTTTAAGCACTGTTTTTTCCCTTTGCCAGGATTTTATCTCCTTTGGCTCTGGAGAGCCCCCAGCCAGCGAGTACCATTCCTTTGTGCTGTATCACAACAACGGCCCCCGATGGGCCGAGCTGCTGAAGCTCCCTATCCCCGTGGACAAGTTCCGAGGGGCGCACATCCGCTGCGAGTTCCGGCACTGCTCCAGTAAGTGGCTGCAGCCTCTGCTCGTCTGCCCGCTGCAGCGCTGCTAACACCAAGAGAGCTGCACAAACACATCCGCCTCTGCAATGGCTTTAGGACACAGTTTTTCAGGCTTGTGGTTCTCCTTGGTGGACCTTTTGTGTTGGTAGAGCCTAAATATCAGGAGGAACTAGTCTAGTTTTATTAAAATAGGAATATACACTGTTACAGCTGTAAAGCATTTTCAAGAAAATTGAAAATGAAAATTTTGAATGAACCTGGTGAATTACCAGAATTTAAACCTGCTCCTTGGTAGAAGTTTAGCAAACCACACAATGAAGAAGTAGATGCAGTATGGTCAACTAATCTAATTCTTGTATTGCGTTTGTTCACTCTTACCACTTCCCCTGCAAAAGCCAGACATTCTGAAATGCCCTGGATTTTCTCAATAATTTGGAGATGGGGTTAAAAATGATACTGAGTGAGTTCTGGATCAATCTTTTGCATACAAGACATGGAACACTGGTTTTGTAGACATGTTACCAAATGCTTTTGACCTAGTATGGAAAGGTGGATAAAAGTGTATGTCTTTTAAACTGCAACTTTTCTTTGACAGGAAGAAAAGCTTTCTTTCTATCTGTGATACAGATATTGCAAGATTTCATTATTTACACTGTGTTTGTGGAAAATGGTGCCTACATGGGTGACAGTATCTTTGGACTTTAGGTACAAACTTAAAATGCAGGGAAGAGATAATTAAAGAAAAATAAATCTCAGTTCTTGAAATCCCAACTTTTAAAAATTTCTTTCATAAACCTGCCAATTAATAAAAGAAAAATGACAATGGCATTTGTCAAATGGATTTATTATGTATATTTGTGCAGTCTTTCCCATGCTGTACAAACTAGATCTTTTTGCTGCTGTTTGGTTTTCTCTACCATGCCAGTGGTGCTTAACTTTGACTCCAGAATTAATTAATTCATATGTATACACTCTAATTAACTTCAGTAGTGCATTCTCAGCATTTTGCACTCTGTTTTCTGTTTGGGTGATGCATTGGTTTCAGAATTTACCTTTAGGCATGAATTTGAAAATGTTATCTGAAGTCTAACACCGTGTAAAGCACAGTAGCATTTTCAGCCGTTTCTGTGGAAGTAGATGCTTTATTTGAAAACAAAAGTGCAGTGTAGTTTGAGACTGGGCTAAAATAGAAACCGGTGGGGAGGACCTGCTATGGAGGATAATTAACGCACACAAAATAGATTTTTTCTCATGTTGGATGGGCTGTGTCACAGTCCTTTGGATCTCTATACATTGCTAAGACTACAGTTTGAGGCCTTGATTATTTTTCTGTAGTAATTATTAATTCGAGAAGACTGCTTTTCAACTGACAGTGAGATAACAGAAACCATTAGAGGAGATGATCTGAAAATCTCCTCTGGAGGTAGAACATGTTTTCCTCTATAAATGCTGGCCCTACAAATACCATGGCATAGTGTGGTCTAGTGTGACAGATACTGGGATAAAGATAAATACTTTAAAAAATATATAGATTTAAAGACAGAATGGACGTGCTAAATTTACAACTCTTTCACTCCTTCAGATGCTTCATGAAGCAAGTTTTAAGATGTAAACTGAAAGCTTGCTCCTGTTGCATCCTTTCAATGCAACTAAAGCCTCAAAAAAAAAGTCTTTTCTCTATTTAGTATCATAACCACGAGCATCTGCTAAACTTCCAAAGTAGCAACTGTAACTGAGAGATGTGGGGCAGAAGAATCATTGCACTTCAAAAAGAGGCAGATTAAGCTATTTGTGCAGCAGTTCTTGCCTTGTCAGAAAAAGCAAATGACTTCAAGGGAGCCTTGCACATGAAAACTAACTAAGCTGACATAAAGCACTGCAGGGAGAGCAGACCTTGCTTTGACAAGCGTTCACAGGATTACAGAAGAACTAGGAAGGCTAAAGTTAGATTTATTTGCATCAAGAAACAATGCAAGATGGCTAACGGTTGTTTTTTTTCTGCTAGGTCAAGTGCAGGACAAGTATCAGCCAGTTGGGATATATATGCCAAAAATATTCTCGCATGAGAGTATGTGGGCTCTGTCTCAATTGCAGGCATAAAAGTACATTTTTTTTCAATTTTAGAATGCTTTTTAGAACTATTATAGAAGAAGAGAAGGCTTTCCAGCATGATAAACTGTAGTACCTGGTCTTGCTGTGGTTATACCTATTCTTGGTACTCACCTCTCTTTGTCCTTCTCATAGCCATTTTCTAGATATCCTGCAATCTGTAAGATGTTTCTTTGCTCATTTGTATGTGTTATTATTTCTTAAATCTCATTTAAAGCCTGATTCTGTGAGCTGTGAACAGACAATCTCTGGTACAGATGGCCAGTTTGTCAGGGGGCTGTAATAAGGTGCAGTTTGGAAGAACTGTGAGTTTTCCATTGTGAATAGTCTCTGTGAAGGATCTTGGCTGCCAACTAGCCTGCAAAATATCACACACACCTTTTGCAAAAGTTTATTTGCCATTTTAGTTCATGATTAATAGCATGAGAAGAAACACTAGGTCTGTGAATAAGCTCAATGTGTGACAAAAGCCTAAGGGGAAGGTGTCAACTTCCAGTAATTTTTCTCAAGGGTCAGATGCTCAATTTCCTAGAACGAGGGTGTCAGATGCAAGGTTTTAGCTTGGCCCATCTACTATGTAGGATATTATTAGAAAAGTGTTTTTTCATCTCAGAGCAGGAAACAGACATATATTTAAGGAAGTCCTACTTCCACCTATCTTGCAATTGGCATCAGTCTGAAGAAAAACTGGCAAAACTACCTCAGTAATTTATTTATTAATCTATTTTTATTATCTATTTATTAATTTATTAATCTTGGGAGTTATTTTACTTGTGAAGAAGCATAAATTGGATTTAAGATGTTCTTTGTTTGACTAGTTCAACTAGTTTCCAGTATACTTTCTTATCCTGCATTATAGCCATTCACTTGGTCTAAAACATATAATGTCAACTGTAAGTGCTGTTTTTGACCTGTATATTTCAGCAAAAGAAAAGGGTGAGAAGAAGTTGTTTGGCTTTTCTTTCGTGCCTCTGATGCAGGAAAATGGGAGGACGCTGCCAGATGGCACCCATGAACTCATTGTGCACAAGGTAATTTGAATTAGAGATCATTAACAGTAATGATTCCTCTGGAACTTACTGCAAAGACCCAGAAGGAGGAAGTCTATATTCTTTGCCAAATGAGTGATAATCTTGTAACTGCTAAAATTATCCTTTGCTAGTTGTTTAATATTATGGATCTTGTTAAAAATTGGTTAAATCTCTGTGGTTGAATCTAGGAATGCAGTGCAGTGGTTGCTTGTATTTATGAAGTGCTAATATAGTACATTATATTCACAGTGAATTTCACAAAGCTAAGATCAGTTAAAACATGAGAAGTGTGTTAAAGTGCATCTTCTGCTATCCACGAACAAATTGCTGAAGGTGGAAAAACAGGCAAGCCTGTCTCCTTTGTCACTCCTGGGCATCTACACCATGGCATCTTTTTGTACAGATAGTTCTACAGTTTCTTTTCTTGCTTACACATTTAACAATTACCTTTTTTTACAAGATTTTGATATGCTCCCAATTAAATGTTGATTTTAACACTAAAATTTGTAGCTACTCATTTGATATAACCTATGCAAAATTATTAGATTTTAATATCAAATACAAAGCTGCAATCTGAAAGCAAAGATGAAAAAATAGTTCCCATTAATGAGAAAATGAGCTTAATTTATTTATTCATATAAAAATTTAATCTAATTTTCCCATCTGAAACAAGAATATTTTTAGTTAGAGAATGTGCTGACTCATTTTGTCACTAGGGAATAGTCTTCATAACAGTGGCATAGCTCTTATGCAAAAGAAGAATAAAAATTCGAAAGACATGTAAAATATATATATTTTGCATGTTAGGCTTTATGCTAATAATGTACTGCATGATCTGTGTATACGTTTAAGATAGCTTGGTATTAGTTTTTCTCTGTTGAAAACGTTTAACTACCAGGTCTCTAGTACATTAGCTAATCTTTAAGTCTGTTCTTTTTTTCACATGTGTTTAAACTTAGTCATAAGACTTACTGAATACATTATAAAGCATAAAGGTCCTGAAATTTCCTCTTTTTTTAAAAAAACAATCATCAAGAAATACAAGAAATGCAATGCAAACTTGTGTCTATCCTTTTTTAAACAGAAATTTTATTTGACAGATTTGGCATGTCAGAATTCATTTGTATAAGGTCTTCCCATAATGAAAACTGTCTTTCCTCATTTATTGTCAAAAAAACAGTAATAATTCTTATAGTTTAGGAATCTGGTCTTTCCTTTTTATGTAGTGCAGTGATTTTGTACTGTTTTTTTTTCACAGTGTGAAGAAAACACAAACCTTCAGGATTCTAGTCGCTACCTCAAGCTCCCCTTTTCAAAGGGAATTTTCCTAGGACACAACAGCCAAGCAGTAAAAACCACTAAAGAGTCCTTCTGGATTACGTCCTTTCTCTGCTCCACCAAACTCACACAAAATGGTAAGATATGTTAAATATTTAAAACATGATGCATTCAGTAAATGTGATAGGTAGCCTTTTCTGTACCAAATAAGCACAGATATACTCAAAAAAAAAAAAAACCAAACGAAAGCTTACATTGTATAACCTGTACATCTTACAATCTGATTTTTGTTTCCTAATTATTGGTATCTAGATGTAAACTAGTGTAACATGATGAACTACTGATTTTAAGTAGCTCAAAAATGCTTTTAAAATTAAACGAATATTTGAATCAAATATAGCACTTTTGGAATCAACTATCAAAACGCAGCTGCTGTGCAGAAGCTCTTAATCTGTTTTGGAGTTTGCTATTTCTGAATGATAAAAACAGTCTGATCCACTTGATCTAAAGAACTTGAGATATAACTACATGTGCATTTGAGTTATTTACATTTGCTCTATAAAATTCTTAGTCTTATTTGTTTGCTAAACTAAGTACAATTTGTTAATAACTGAAACATTTTTCTAGAAACTTCCCAGCATATTTGCTTGCTCATGTGTTTCTGACCATTCTTTGATAGCCTCATGATTTCATAATATTTCTTCTCAGCTGTTTATCATAGTTTTAAGAAATTAATTAGCTATCTCCAATGTGAAACAACTGTGTATTTTCCCTTTTTATATTTATTATGATAAAATTACTAATTGCTCATAATTTAATTGTACATGTTTAACAGCAACTAGAGCAGCTTTTTAAATGGAAATAGTTATCTTATTTTTCACCATTTAGTTTCCAAAGTAGAACTACGGGCTGGTAGTAAGTTGCCTGTTTCTCTATGTGCATCCATTCTGTATTCCCATAGCAATTAACATTCAAGTAATAAAAGTTAATCAATTAAAGATTTTCAGCAAAAATGCTAATAGACAATCATAGGCTAAATTTGCTCCCCTTAAAGACCTTGATGACATGAATGTACTGGGAATTATGTGTGCACGAAAAGTGCTGCCCAGAAATTTAGCATTTCACTGATGCAGACCCCAAAATGAAGTGTTCTTCTGATTCTGATCATAGAAATTTCAGACCATTAATTTCTGTTGGCAGTTCAGGAGTTATTTAATACTTGATATAAATAGATGTGTGAGGCCATTAAAAATGCAGTTCTTCTCCACATACAGAGTAAGAGAGTGTAGAATATCTGAATAATATTGATCCCCTTTTCAACTCTGAAAGAGTTGACAGTTACTTCAACAGTACTTCAGAGGGTGGAAATATTTTCAATAGACTGGCTCATAGTTTCTCCAAGGATCTTCTTTGAGAAGTTCATCTTGCTGAGTTTCCAAATCCCCATTCTTTTAAATGAAAATTTGCCAAATTCTATTGCATGCTCAGGAAATGAATGTAGAGCAAAGCATGTGATTTTTTGGTCATGTGAGCATTACTTCAGTTATCCCTGGGAAGATGTAGGATATTTTTTAAAAATCGCAGGGTTAAAAAGATCTTTATATGTATATTTCTATTTAGTAAGCATTTGTATCACTGTGTGTGAAAATTGCTGATTATTTTTGGTAATCTTTTTTTAAGTTAGGAGATTTTGCTAAAGTTATCAAAAATCTACATGTGACTGCAAACAGCAAGATCCAGCTTGAAAATCACAAGTGATGACATTGTTCTGGCCGGGGTGGCAATACTCCAGGCCAGATGTGCGCAGCATGTCCCTGAGCTGGGCTAGGGTAACCAGGGGGAACAATTCCTGCTCAAGTGTCCTCCTTTTGTTCATTCCTCCAGATCTTTGCTGTCTGCTCTCGTGCATGTGGGGCAAGGAGGTGCTCTCTCCTGGTGTTGGGTCCCCTAACCTCCTGGCCCTGGATGCTTTGGAAGTAACCCTGGAAAACCATGGCTTGCAGAGGGTGTCTGGCAGGAGTCTGTGCTGTGAGGACAGCATTGTTTAGGCTGTCTGACAGTTATCCTCCCCTTAACTTGACCTCAGTTCCTGGATAGTTACTCAGATAATGCTAACAAAACAAAACAAAAAGCATTTCTGCTTCTTAGTTAGCTGTATTTTGTTATCTTAAAAATATAAAAGTAAAGAGGGGGAACACAAGAGAAAAACATATATTTTTTTTCCACTGAGGATCAATATAATCTCATTTATTTCAACTTCAGGTTTTGAGTTTTAGGAGTCTGCCTGCTAAAGATTCCAGATCCATCCAGCAGACCCCGGACCATTTTAGCAAGCTGGCATCCCCACGGTTCTCACTACGAGTCAGCACATGCCTCGAAAGCACCAGGTTCAAAATAACCAGCAATTTCAGCAGCAGAGCAGGGCGTGCAGCTCTGTCTCAGGGCCAAGGTGTGACCCATCTAGGTGATCAAACAGAGCAGAGATGGTGCTAAGTAAGAAAACACAGTGACTGGCAGCTCGCGAGCATGCTGCCCTGGGGGAGCACTGGAAACCCCAGGAAGAGGCGCCCTGTGGGAATGGGCTCCCTGGCTCTCCCTCTGGGAACTGGACTTTCCCGTGTGCAATGCCATAGTCCTTTCTGTAGAAGGGCAATAGTCATGGCTCAGAAGGTAGGAGAAGCAGTTAGAAAGTCAATCCCAAGCCCTTTCCTTATGTGCATGATTTAAGTTAATGTCTTGGAGAAGGTGTGTTTTGTTTGAGCTGTAGGATCAGATGTGCCCTATTTCTAAAGTATAAATTAAATCATGATAAAGAGAAAGCATTTTAAATATGTATATATATACATATTTATCTTTAACAAAGTTTATCAGCAGCATTTTCTTCTTTTGTCTTCCAAAATCAGGTCTTCCACTTCTTTCGTCTTCCAAATCATTTCTAGTGGGCCTATTTTTCAGGACAGTTTTATTTTCTTATTTCTCTTAATATTTGGCACTTTACTATCCCTTTTCCATGAGGTTCATATGTCAGATTTTCTATTCATGTCGTCTGTGGTTGGGCTGTTCGCTAACGCTGTTAGCAGTGTCTTTCCTCCTCTACATTTTCCTTTAAGTAAATGCTTTGAAGTGAACATTTTACATTTACTTTCTTTTTCTCTTTTTAATCCCCCAACAAATCCCTAATACTCAGTGAGAACTCTCTACCACCAGCTTTTTCCAGCAAACTTGGAAAGATATATTTTTCCTGCTGACTGATGGATTGAGCTAGTTTCCCTGGTCCATGACTTGTAGCTTAAACAGAACCCAGTGTCAAAGTCTGTTTAACTATTCAAAAAACCAATAGATTCCATTAGGTATTGGTAGCCCTTGTTTCTTCAAAATTCCTTATAGGAGGAATAATGAGATCTGTAATTTAACCGTGATCTTTTAAGAAATATCTCTGACACAGACATGGGATCATAGGGTCCTTAGTGTGCTTAATCCAGAGCATTCTGTATTAGTGCAGTGTAAAAGAAAATAACAGCAAAGTTATAAATACATGAAAACAATTTGTGCAGAACACTGTCATTTAAAGCAGTATTGCTATTATTATATTGCTAATATATACTTAGTATCCTAAGTATGTTTCAGAGGAAACGGTCCTGGGCAATGTTTCAGTTTAAACTGATTAAAGCATTGGACTGTTGTTTTTAAGATTTTCTGTTTTGAGTGGTCAGGCACTGAGATATTCTGAAAAACTGACTAGTGAAATATGGAAGGAGCCAGCTTGAATGCAAAGGAGCTTTGGGATTTATTTAATGCAGAGGTTCCAATACGTGTCGAGCTTCTGTGCTCAGAATACAACTTGAAGGAACTGCTGCAGACCTGCACCAATGGGTAGTGTATGAAACATGGCAGGAGTCTACAGTGAGCGTCTACAATGGAGGGAAGAAAATTAACAGCAACGTGTTAAGAGTTCAGCTATTGTCAGGCAAAAGATTGAGAGATTTGCACTCTTTTTTCTTAATAATGAATGGTGTGGGACGTGGTATTCTCAGTCATACAGCAAGGTTTTTATTGTATCTGTGAAGCTGCGAGATGTATTACTTGACTCAGGAGTAACAAGTCTAGTACTTACAGTTAAGAAAGGAGGAAAAGCAGGAATGGTATCTCAGCCGTCACCCTCTGATCAGCTTTGTTCAGATATTTACAAGACAGTGTGGATGACAAGATTTTCATGGACCGGTAGCAAAATGGAACATGCTTTAAAATCCAGGATGGATTTATTAAAGGTTTATCATGCCAGAATAAACACTTTAACCTTTCTCTTATCCGTTTTTTTTTTTTTTTTTTTTAGTATTATTCGGAGAAAATGTATCAGATCTAAATCATCTAGAGTTCAGTGACACACCACATGGGAAATAAGAATAGATACAGATTAGAATAAGAATTTTAAAGCCTGTAAATAACTGGCAAAAAGGAAAACAGTAGGTCATGCTGTAAAGGGACCCCTGAAGGGAAGGCAGATACTGTGAGATCTGAAGAATGAGCTCTGGGATTGATCTGGGGGCATTGGGAGGCGAGAATGTCAGATGCAGGTTCATGAAGTTTGTTGGTAGCTAGTTGAGAGGCCTCCTCACTTGAGAGGCAGAATGCGATGACGTTAAGAGGACAAAAAGAAAAGCGGAATTAGATTATAATGCAGAATAATATAATGCAGAAGACTGGTTGGGAGTTTTACTATAGCAAGGGGCTGAGCAGTGGGGGAAAAAGGAGAAAGAAGCGTTGGTTCCGCACCACTGGGATGCAGTCTCAAAAACGTTCATTCTGTAACATACATGGCAGCTCTTTAGAGTAGATGTATGATGTACTAATGATGTTTACATTATTATTTTTTAAATAATCTTAAAAGCATTAAGCTTTTTTCTCCAAAAATGTACTAGAAGATGTTGACATAAAAACACGACTACGTGTGAGCTGGTAACTAGGGGGTTATTTCTGGCCATCAGAGGAGTGAGACTCTGGAAGGTATCCTGCCATGGGGATACAGACCACAAAATGATGACTTCCCTCAAGGTGTAAGCTGACAAATCGGAGCAAAATTGCACAATATGATTACTGGAGGAGACTGATTGTAATGACTCTGTGTCATGTTTCCATGTTCCTATTGGTGGAGCCGTTATAGGATAAAGTGGGAACATTTTGTTGGCAGATCATTTTACTGCAATTCTTGATGTTTCCTTTTGTTTTCATGAAGCCAAGTTTTGCTGAGTTGGTTGTAATAGTAGAATTTAAAATCGTAAATTCGGCTTTACTTCCAGTTTTAATCTTACTTTTCTTTTGGCAGGAGATATGCTTGACCTTCTGAAATGGAGAACCCACCCGGACAAAATTGCAGGTTGCCTCTCAAAACTAAAAGAAATTGATGGTTCAGAAATAGTGAAGGTATGTAGCATTCTTTCTTTCCTTTCCTTTGGCTTTAAGCAGTATATAAAGAAATAATTTACTTGCTGGCTAAAAATACATATTTAATGTCTGCTTTCTTTCTATGCAGTTTCTTCAAGATACATTAGACACTCTATTTGGGATTTTAGATGAAAATTCTCAAAAATATGGGTCAAAAGTATTTGATTGTTTGGTGAGTTTCACTTTGTGGTTATGAGTAAAAATATTCTGAATATTTCAGAATTCAATGAAAAAAATATATATTTTTATTTCCTCTCTCATAGGTTCACATTATAAATTTGCTGCAGGACAGCAAGTTTCACCATTTTAAACCAGTAATGGACACTTACATTGAAAGTCACTTTGCAGGTGCACTTGCATACAGGTAAAGTCTGTATTTTTTCTAACTGATTTGAATATTGAACAATATGGTACTAAGCAGAAGCGATCATCGCGTTAAATTGAACTACAGTATGAAAAGTAAAATGTTATATGAACGTTATATGTTATGAATGTTATATGATAGTTATATGAATGGCAAATTTAGACCATTAAAAAAGAAAGAAACAAACAAAAGTATAGAAGGATTATTTGCTAAGTCTCTAGCATTGACTTAATTTGTATTTCAATGGCTTTCTTTATCTAAATGACTTTGAGCAGCACAGGAGCCTTGACATCATTCTGCTGCACTTGTTTGCTGTCTGTGCAGTGCACTGCAGTGAAGTGCACTCATAAGCATCACTTACCCCTATGTAATCTCTGTATTTATTACTTACTTAAAAAAATGCATTTTATCCATTGTGATTTAGTAAGTCTATTCATGGAATTCATGGAATAGCAGGGGTGTGCCCACCTGGCAGATACTCTTTTGCTTAGCTGAGCTTTGGTATCCTGTTGAAACCATTCTAGTGCATATGTATTTACTGTTCACTAGAGGACCATTATGTAATATTACGGCAGATTGACCGTGAAGTGTATTATGAGCTTTTTGTTACTATCAAAACATTGCCATATAAATTATATTTTTTGAGTGTTTCTTATTTTATAAGAAAGATAGATGTTTGCATTTAAATGTTATCTCTTTTTACACCTTTATGTTCTAATACTTTTGATGTTCTAGAGATCTTATAAAAGTCCTTAAGTGGCATATTGATCGGGTCACTGAAGTGGAGCTCCAAGAACACATACAGGAAGTACTAAAGGTGATTGACAACTATACATATGATATGATGTACATATTTGTACAAGACTAGCAGATTGATACTAGGAAATGTAACACAGTAGGTATAAGTGACAGAATTGTAATGTTAATTCTAAGGAATTATATACTTTTTTGTTGCAGTTTATTTATCTTCCTCTTTTGTCAAAATTGATCAGTGGAGCTTACTACCACTAGAGTCTGGATCAGTACATTCCTTAATGAATGAGGATATACATGAGCAGGAGTTCTAAAAAAATCAAAACTAGATTACTCTGGTAGTATTAATGTCTGACACAACTGTGAGTCTAATGGCAGCCAGCACACTGACTTAATGGTTTAATAATGATGACAGGGAGATCTACGGAAAACGGGGACTTGTTTGCAGTGTTTCTTCTGTTTTGCTCCATCAACAGAGCACAGTACAAAGACAAGCTGATTTGCACAACGGAATAGTCCTATTTGGGATAAAATATCAGCATGATGTCTTTTTCTTGTGCTTTCTGTGCTGCTGTTAGCTTAGTTAGCTTAGTTAGCTGTTAACTTAGTTTAGTTTTCTGCGCTGCTGTTAGCTGTTAGCTTAGCTAGAAGCGGTTGTGTATTTAATTTACTCTGATCAGTTTTGCAACTTAAAGCTTTATTTGTCATTACCTGCATAACAGAAATCACTTCTTAATAGATGAAGTTCAAAAAAGTCCAAAGGCTGCCTAAGCCTACTTTTATTGGCCTTACATACCGTAGCAATACTTGCTTCTGTAGACAAAAAAAATGAGAGACATTGAGAGGAGGAGAGAAAAGGAAAAGGAACAGGGGGAGCGGAGATTTTGCAGTTTACCATATGTTAAATAAAGTGGGTAGGTTTTTTTTGTGTATGGAGATTCCAAAATGCAACTAAAAAGCATTTTTAAGAATGTGGTTTTGAAAGGTTTTGAATGGTTTGGCAAAAATTAAGTACCATGGTTCAGACAGTTGTCATTACTTGAGTGATATAATCATAGCTCTTTTTAAAGATGTCTGCTTCATTTTTTTTCAGTTATCTATGCTTTTGACACTTGCAGGCACAGGAGTACATATTTAAATACATAGTTCAATCTCGAAGGTTATTCTCTATTGCCACTGGTGGACAAAATGAGGAGGAATTCCGCTGCTGTATCCAAGAGCTGCTTATGTCTGTGCGTTTCTTCCTGTCCCAGGAAAGCAAAGGAGCTAATGCTTTATCCCAACTGCAAGTAAGTTTTCAGGCATGCTTCCTTACTGCTTTCCACATGCACTGGAAAATGTGCCCAGGCCCTTACTTCCATTGCCCAAGTAAGAAAATATGATTCTTTACAACAAAATGACATTTTTGGCTCGTCCTCATACTTTTGTCCTATAGTGTGAAATTTTCATACCATCAGGTTCTAAATATTAGTTTTAGGATTATCTTTGCCAGGGATGTTTGCTTTTGAATTATAAATAGTTCTTACCACATTTTTTGTAATTCCAGTCAATTCCAGACATGCCAGACTTGCTGGATACAAAAAAAAGTATTCTCTCTTTTGACCATTTTACAGCTTGGTTTAACTGCATAGGAACTAGAAAACTTGCCCCAACAGAAAGGCTTTCTCAGTTTGAATGATTTTTGTAAATCTTGCTGAACTCTGTGGTAGTACTTGGCTAGTGTCTTTATTTAAATCAAGTCTGCTAAAATTGACCAGCCCTGAAGGGCAGAGGCAAAACACGTAAGAAATACTTTTCTCTGTTAAAAGTTCTGCAGAGTTAAGCAAGTCTGTGAGTCATCGTTCTCCCTCCTAGGCTTTACCCTGTCTCCCTAGCCCATTTCCCTAGTGGCTGCTTGCAACCTGTTGAAAATTAGTTGTTTATTAAGCCCTCTATAATATTACTCTTCCAAGAAATGGAAAATCATAGAGAGCAGGATGGAAAGATGTTCTTCCATCTGATTTCACTCAAACTCATTTCACTCAGATGTGAGATGTTTACAGCAAAATCACATAGAAAAATCCAAAGACACTTTTCTGTGCATGTTCAGTGTTTTGTCTCCACATTCATTTTTGATGAACAATGGGAGGTTGTTTTTCCTTATCTTAAAAACTAAAACAGCATAAAACAAACCCCTCAAATCATGTTCTGGTGTCAAGTGACTTATATTATCCTCTGAAAAATTCCTCTAATACATAGCTCATGAGGCATATGAAAATAGTAAATATCTTTGTTCTAAGTGGTCCTTTTGCTTCCATTTTGTCATGAGCAAAATGAATAGTCATTAAATAATGTTTAAAGCAAAGTAGTCACTAGTGTGAGCCCATTAAAGGATGTTGCTTCTAAAAGTCTGACTGATTTTAATGCTACCAACTGCCCTTGAAATGTAAAAATAGACATTTTGTTACAGTTATTTACATTTCTGCAGTTATTTAAATTTTGCAAATGTCAAAGCTATATTGCAATATCTGACTGGCTTGTTTTTTCCCTTTTCCTCTAGGCTGTATTTCTCAACTCATTCCCATCTGTGTACTCTGAACTTTTGAAGCTCTTTGATGTAAGAGAGGTGGCGAACCTGGTTCACGATGCTCTGGGCAGCCTGCCGACCGTCATACACGGGGATGAAGCTCTTCAAGCTGTGAAACTTCAGAGCATTGGGAAAACAGTGGAGAGTCATTTATACACTAACCCAGGTAGATCACTCCAGGCTGCTTGCACTTGGGGAGCTTTAATTGTGTGTTTGAGAAGCAAGTCATCAGATACTAAAGAAAATAATGCCTAGCAGTCTAGTGCTTCCTAAGTAACAGGCTTGAAGTATATTTATGTATGGGCAGTTGATTGTATTTTATGAATATAGTTAATTAATTTTGTGGTTTTATTTTTTTTTTAAGTTAATTTTTGTAAAACTATAGTTTTGATCCACTGCTGGCAATATGCCTAAGGAAATAGGCCTGTGAATGTAATTACAAAGGACAAAAATTTACTAATTCAAAACAATTTTTTTCTCCTTTGAGAGCAGTACTGGAAACTGATTCTCACTTTATCATTATAGTTTTATCTCTGTAACTGTTGGTAGCTCAGCACTGTTGAATCCTCTATTTTCTCACCATGACATAAAAAAATCTACATAAAGGCTAAAATATAATCGTATACTGGAAAGAATGGAAAGATTCCCTGGGGAGAGATGCGAGCGTGCAGTGTATAATAGTGTAGTTGTCTGCTATGTGAAACAGAGGAAATGGCTGACAAGCTGTAGCATAAATGAAGAGGCCCTAGAATATTACTAGAAATGCTTGTGGTAATTTGCTTGCTTTGCTCTGATGTGGTTACCTATTTCCCTCATGAGCTTCCACACTGAACAACCAGCTCTGCCAACAGCAGATAGATCAAACCTTTGATGCTCTACGTAGATGATAACATATTCATGGAGTAATCCTAAGGATGCTCTGACTCATGCTTTCCATTTTCCAAGCTTCTCCTGGTTCGGTCAGCCTAACGGGGGGATCCAAATGATTGAAAATAATTGTATAACTTAATGTCATGTAAATGTGCATTAAAAAAAAAGTGTTAGGGGTTTCTTGGAACTGTAAATCCGCTGCTCAGCTGTATGACCAATTTTGCTTTCTTTTGTACAAATGTTAACTTGTTATTTAAATCCAGTTTTATAATTAAGAAGCCATTAGAGTTGGTTTCAACTGTAAAAGCAATGAACGTTTGGTGGTAAGTTTCACATGGAGGTGCTTGTACACAAATGGAATATAAAATTTCGCACTCCACAGGGTGGTTGATGTGGAAGGTATCAGGCAATAATGTAGGTTGTCCGTGATATGAAGCTTAGGACAAATGCTTGCAAATATCTCATACAATGTAATTTCAGTTACCATTAAGCCCAGAGGTCTTGGGGAGCTCAGTTTCTTGCTTTCTTTGCCCCTAGTGTTTTAAAATAAATAGCAATAATAATAACAGGCTTTGCCTCAGTCTGTTCCTAGAGGGAAGGAAGACCTTTTAAAAACCTCTTGGGAAAACAGATACTGCACTAAGCCATGTTCATGCTCAGTGTTAACATACATCCTAACATAAAACTGAGGCTTGCTGCTCGGAAAATAATCACATTCTGCCTCACAGATGAAGATGGGGAACAGTTTGAGCTGCAATTCCAGCTAACCCCTGCAGGCTAGGTGGGAGAAAAAATAAAAATTGGGGGGCACTTAAACAACCTTTTCTGCCTTCTGGAGCTTTGAAGCAAGCAATATTATTGTAACATCGGAGTCCTAGACATTTTATGGTGCCTGGGCTTAAAAACTAATGCAGTTCTTTAAACAGTCCTTTCAGGTCCTACTGCTGCACAAATCAGCTGTCACTAAACTTGTGTGTTGCTGGAGATATATCAGGATATATCAGGAGATATATTTTGGTATTTGTTAAAAAACAGAAATATCAGATGTAGGGGATGATTAAGGAGCCCAAGCACAGATGTTTTAGTTGCATTGGGGTGCCCTTTGGGGTCTCTGTGTGCCGCTGTAGAGAATCTCCAGTTGGCAATATATGGTATTTGGAGGCCTGAGCGGATAGGATTTCACCTTGAATCTATTTGTATTTCTGTAATTTTACTAAAGCTTTTGCTGTGGGTCACAACTACAGGCGGATTAAAAGATGCAAACAGCCATTAGCTACCTACCTCCTATACATAGTAAGAAACTATGTTACTGTAGTCTTTTAGTACTGAATATAGAGCTGATTGTAGACACAATCAGTGAGACTAATTTGATGTCTTGTACCTCATAGAAAGAATGTTGTTACATGCTGGACAGTCATTACTGAAAGAAGTTGCTACAAATCCTGAACTAAATTCAGTTAAAGTACATTCAAGTACTAATTTAAACCTTACATATTAGCACAGATTTCAAAAAAAAATAGCAAAACCTTTTGAAGCATAAGAATTTTACATATTGATTTATTTCTGAAGTAGTACACTAGTCATTTTTCCAGATTAATTCTTAATTTCTTTGTTTGACACACAGTCAGGTATACTGCTCCTCAGAGAAATTTGTGTGTGTGCTTAATTCAACACCTCTGATAAGTAAATTTTTATATGTATATATAAAATAAATAAAATTTCAGTGTGTATTAGTACCTCTAAAAATGGAGAACATAAAATATTTTACAAAAGCTTTGAAAATATTGCTTAACCTCTGTGGCTTTTTTTTTTTTTTGGATGGTGGAGGCAAATTTCTGAACCATATCTGTGTTTTTTTTCTTTATCACTATGGACAATTTTCTTTTTTTAAGTGAAACTAAATGCTTCATTAAGATGAGAAATTGACTACTCTGAGAACATTCATGTGGTCGTAGAACAAGCACATTTGATTTTGAAATTGCAGGTCACTTGGCTTCACCCAACTGGCTTCATTTCTTCTAGCTACCTGGAATCAGGCCCTTCTTCCACACAAGCAAACATAAACTGTCCAAGCAAGGCTATCAGAAATAAAAGCAACTTTATTGTTTCTTACTGCCCAAGGAGAAGGTTGTTTTTTCTTCACTTACGATGTCCAAACAACAGAATTCCTTTTCCATACCCATTTTGGCCAGTTTTATGTGTGCAGTTACTTCTTTGCTGACTAGAAAGCAAGATGGGAATTTGTACTGTTGGTTAAATGCTTAATGTTAATGTAGCTTGCATAGGGAAATTATGAGGATTGCCCAGAGTAGTCTGTCTTTTTAATTATGCCAGACATGTACTTGAAAACTCAATGTCATGAATTTTTTTTTCTATTCCTGTATAATATTTGTAAAGGCAAGCATTAGCATTTTAAACAGTCAGCTAATTTGGCTTCTTGCACAGAAGAAAAATTAGGACAGTGACTGATGGCTAGGCTTGTAATTATTGCACCATTCTTTGCATTCATTAATTTTACTATATACAATGGCTGACATTGCATCTGACATTTTTAAGAAAAAAGAGAAACCTGAGGCAAGTGTTAAACACTATTTTCTCTGAATTTTTTCATGTAGTCCTGTGTTTGACTCAGTGGTGATGTCTACTACCCTCTTCACATCAAGACAGGTATTTAGATTAAGGGTTTATAAGGAGTATATCCAGTGTTGTGTTTGCAAGGTGGCTAATTCAGTGAATGGCCCTGTTCTTTCCCAGATGTAGTTGCAAATCACTGTAATGTGTTTTTTGTTAATCCACTTCGTCTTGGTGAAACAAAGCTCATTATTGTTTTAAGCATTTTTGCAAAAAAATGGGATACTTGGAGCATTTCAGTGAGGATGCTCGGTTACACCATGCGCAGTTTAAGCCAGATCACGTGAAGTTGTTGGTCATTGACCAGCCAGGTGCTTTCCCTGCTCTTCTAAACAGAGTTCCTCATGCCGTGCCTCAGGAGTGTTGAGGACCTCAGGGCATGGGGCTCAGCCCATGTGCTCCTCAGGATGAGCTGAGCAGAGTTAACCAAGAAGAAACCTTGGCTAACCAAGTTAACCGAGAAGAAACACTGTAGCACAGGGCTACAACAGGTTTTCCTGATATTCTGGTGCAGAGGATTTGAGGTGTAGCAGGGTGATTTGAACGTTTGCTGAAGAACAGTGCTCTGAGCTTATATACAGATTCATATCTCCTGCCTTCCCAAGAGACTACTGAAACCAGAAACCTGCAGGCTGGTTTCCGCAGCAAGCCCTTCATCTGTTCTCCAGAAGCTGGATTACTAGTTAGACAAGAATTTGATCCAGGCGTGAAGGAAAGCAGGGTGGGAGCAGCCTGCCTCTAGCCTAGATGTTAGCTCTTTTATTTTTATAGGAATGGGGACTTCTGATTTTTTTTTGGCCTCAGCTGCAGACACTAATATTTTTTTTTCATCTATCAGTAACAAATAAACAGATTTGGCAGCTGGGATCAGAACTGGGCACTGTCATAAACACGTATCTGCCCTTGAGCTATCTTCATGGCGGCTTCCTTTCTGACACTGCAGGTCTTGCAGGGATGGGCAGTCTCACCTGTGCATGCTTTACTTACCAAAACTACTTGTAGCTACGCTTGCCTGTGTCTCTAGGTCATGAGGAGATAAAAATTCCATTCTGGTTTGATAGAAACTGCTGCACTTCATCTGCAGTGCTACAGACAGACAAGGACTCTGAGGCCCAACTGGATGGAAACTTGAAGAGGCACTTGCAAAAGGAAGTAGCAACTGTACAGAGGTTATTTGTTTCCCAGTTTGGGGTTTGAATACCTCTTGTTTTAGATTCACTGAAGGGGTTTTATTTGGCTATTGCAATACTTTGTTTACATTTTTCTTCAGCAGGAGAATAAAGAAACAACTACCTAGATAATAAGCATGAAACAATCATTGAAAAAAGAGCAGCAAGATTTTTTGGGGGAAATAAGATATTTAAACCTTGTGTATAGACCAACTTCTCCTTATGGTTGGTCTTGAATAATTAGATGATGACAACAAGGGAATAGAGTAAAAAACCAAGATCGGTGCTGTATTTCAACAAATGAAAGAAAAGTTCGAGCAATGAGATCTCACTATATATATATGTATATATATATATGTGTGTATGTGTGCGTATGTGTGTGTGTGTATATATATATATGTGCATATATTTTTTTTCTAGAAAAAAAATAAAAGAAAAAAATAAAATAAATTATGCAAAGACTAAGCCAAGAACAAAGTGTAGTTGGCCAAATGATTTTAAAAGAGTAGTTTTTATGCTAGAAGAACTCACTTTTTAGAAAATTAGGAAAATTAGATGGCTATTAGGATATTAGTGAACAAAAGTACTGTAATAGAGGTGATATATCTAGATAATGTAGCATGTAATAATCTTTAAAGTTTTACCAGAGAAATGGTTCAAGTAGATCTAAATGAGAATGTTATCTCTTAATTATGGAAAAGATGTAAAAGCGACAATAAAATGGAAAAAAAATGCATTAAATTTAGCAGATTTTAAATAGATGCTTAATGTGGCATTGCAAGTCTAAGGACTCTTCTTATTTAAAATTTTCATTAATTACAAAAAGAGGCAAGAAAATACAGCATGTTAGTGAAATTGTTTCATCATACAATTCTGAGAGAATGCAGAACTGAAAGTTTTAAGCATTTTAAAGATTTGTGCTTATAAAGAAAACACTTTTTAAAGAAAAAGCAAATTAATCATGTGGACAACAGTAGTCTAAATTTCTCATACATGCTAGGGGAGGGAAATCTCAAAAAAAATAATCTCAAAAGAAATCTGAAAGTATTGTGGCCTGTAAATTGGAACTCATTTGCAGATGTTACATCATAGTAAAGTCCGTTGTGACCTTGGCTTGCAAAGGGATCAAGGAGGACCAGACAATAATTACACATTATTTTGAATTTAAGGATTATTATGCTAGTACTTCAATAAATATATAATTTTAATCATATGTAAAAATCCATACGGTGCTGTTTGACTGTATGATATACTGCTTTTCTGAATATTGTTCATTCTTCAAGTACTTTTCTTCATTTTTAGAATATTTTGATTTTGAAGTAAAAACTTCTCATTAAAGCAAGTAAAAACATTTGATTGTCAGAAATACAGATTTAGACAGAAGACACATTTGTATGTCTACATCAAGATGAAATGATTCTCTGAGAAGAGCCTACTCATAAATCTTTTCATTTATTCCAGATTCTCGATATATCCTTCTTCCAGTAGTTTTACATCATCTCCACATGCATTTACAAGAGCAGAAGGACCTTATAATGTGCGCACGTATCCTTAGCAACATATTTTGCCTCATCAAGAAGAACAGCTCAGTAAGTAAACACCATGTCTTGTCACCAAGGTGTTGAACTTTATGTGGCTTCCAGTAATGAAATAAACTGGACTTTAACCAAGAAAAGCATTTTAAAGTCTTCTATGCAGCGATCCTCCGTGAACACATCAATTTGATTTCTCATCAGCTTTATTTTTTTTTCATGCAAGAATATTTTAATTGTAGCACGTTGTGTTCTGCCAAGCTTTGACTTTCTCTGAGTCTTATGTGGAAGTTCTAGTTTCTTTTTTTAGGGAGAAAACTAGAGGAAGTGACATTATTGACATTGACTGAAATATTATAATGTAATATACAACACCTTTTCAAGTCTGAAATATTGTAATATACAACACCTTTTCAGACATTCAATTTTAGAGATGTGAAAGCTCAGAAAGAGGCTA
The DNA here is from genome assembly GCA_034781795.1 of Crypturellus tataupa. Taxonomy (NCBI): domain Eukaryota; kingdom Metazoa; phylum Chordata; class Aves; order Tinamiformes; family Tinamidae; genus Crypturellus; species Crypturellus tataupa. The sequence continues at coordinate 1,432,013 of JAWLRI010000319.1, forward strand.
TCCCCTGTGTTATAATCTAGAGAACTGCAAAGATACTGCTGGTGAGCAGTGTTTTTCCACTGAATAGCTAGGATCCTCTTTCAGTTCTTGGCCTCTAGTTTTAGTAGCTTGGTTTAACTACTGACTTCTGTGGATTGCTGGCTGGTGACATTTTGAATATGTAACAGAGGAATCGCTTGAGCTGGAGGATACACACAGATAAAAGAGATGTTAGAGAAGCTTGCTGTCTGCGAGATGGTGTACTTCTTATCTTGAACACTTGGAAAACAAAGGGATTCTGGAAGGCCATGGTGTTTCGTAGTTGTGGAGAGACAACAGAGGGGAATCTGCAGAGGGATTTAGAAAGAGTCATCATCTGAGATGGGTTTGTGTCCCATATAATATTGAATTACTACCCATCAGTCTTGTTCATAGCTATTTGGGCATTGTCTGGAAAGGACTAAACTGTCAGGCTGTGTGCTGTTTTGGATGCTAAAGAAAATACCTACTTTCTTGTAGATGCATTTTATTTGTAGGGCACATTTGGATGATGTAGGGAATGGATTAATGCAAACACTGCAAAGAAGGGTCATACTGGGTGTTGATAATTCTTGGACCTGCTTCCCATGCTTAAATTTGCAGACTCCTTTGTGAAAGCTACATATGAGGGCTAACCTAGGTAGGTGTATTGCAGATATGAAGATGACAAAAGTTTGAACAACCAAAAGGAAACAAAGCCATGAAAATAACTTTGCATATAATTGGTGCAATATTAGCAAATCAAGGCCAATATACTTTGCATGGTAATGTGTTGGTAAGAACTATTCTGTTTAAGAACTATTCTGTTTCTTGATTTCATCCTGCTATTAGCAATTAAAATCAGCAAAGTCAATGATACAGATAAGAGCTACAAATTTGGCACAGTAGGGACATTATTATTTTGGCTGCTCTTGGATTAATATTACGTCATTATGAGATAAAATGACAAGTGATAAAGAATAGATGTGGTTTGAAGTTGGAGACTTGTACATGTGATCTCAGTTTCAGGAGGTCTTCCCTTTGGGCTGACTGAGTTGTTCTGAACATGAATGCCAGAGATGTGTGCACTGTCAGATTGGTGTCTATGTAAAACCCTCTCTGTAGCATACAAGATATGCAGATACTGCTCTTCAGTAGAATAGCTATCAGTATGAACAAGCTGATGACATTTGCATATGTAATCCGTGATATTTTGTGCGTCGGCTCAGAACTTCCTTTCTTCCTGTATGACCAAGACAGCTTGGTTAAACAAATTAATTTACAGACAGCTTTGAAGATTACAGTGTTTTTTTTTTTTTCTGGTTGGTTGTTCTTGCAACCATTTTGTACAAGAGTCCATCCATGCTGACTCTTTCCAAATACACTGAATACTGTCCATGCTACTCCATAAGTAGCAATGTTCTACAGTTGTTTGGTAGTACAAGAAGTAACAAGCACTACAGCCATGATACCAGACTCCTTTTGAGTCTAAAGAGGAATTCTGAATTTTGTTACTTATCATATGCTTTGGGTATGTAGGAAGCAGAAAGAAATCTCATTCCTACATCTGGATGTCAGCAAAGTCATGTGATTCTGTTTGTCAGCTGAGTTTTAGCTTGGCAGTGTGTGTTTGATTGCAGAGGGAAGTGTTTCTTTCTGTAAAGAAATCTTGTCTTAAGTTATGGATAAAATTGCTTAGATTGAGATGGTGCCGTCTGCTGTCATGGAAACTGAATGCAGTGCTGAAAGTAGGAAACATGTTTGATTCAAAAAGAAGAAGTAATTTTACAACTTGACTTTATCAAGTGTTTTCTTGCATATAACTAAGGGATTAATTGCGTTTTTTGTTGATGGATACTTTGGTTCCTTTGTATTAATACTGCGTACAAGTAGTTGTAGTTTGACCTAAGTTACTAGTCTGTGCTACTTAGATGAGGTAGCTGGTGCTTACGGCTGGAGGAAGTCTTGAAGGTTGAGCACCATCTGCTTGTTTCTGGTGATGTTTCCAAGTGTGAAAACAGAATTCAGCATTTTGGACTTTAAGTCTCTCTTGGCAATTTCCCTCCTAAAACTCTAGGGTGTTACCTGTGAAAATTTTGACTGAACAGCCCTTGTATATTTTTTACTACCTTTTTTAAACAGTTTTTGAAAATATAACTATGTTACTTGGAGGAATGGTTGTATATTCAAATTCATCCTCATAGTTGTCTTCCATATTTCAGTATAGTGGTTATTAATCGAGACCTGTTAATTAAAATCAATAAAATTAAAAGTGTATCTTAATTCAAGAATGGTCCTTGTTTCTCAACTGAAACATTCATAATAAAAATAATTATTATTTGTTTCTAAGGAAAAAATCTAAAGGAAATTCTGTTTGTGGTCATCTGCTTATTTCAAAATCTGAAAGGTTTCATTTATTATTTCAGGAAAAATCTGTCCTGGAAGAAATAGATGTGATTGTAAACAGCCTGCTGGATATTTTGCTGAGGACCATACTCGAGATCACAAGCCGACCTCAACCATCAGGTTCTGCTCTGCGCCTCCAGTTTCAAGATGTGACTGTGAGTGTCTTATAATAATTCAGCAGTGGCTGGGAGGAATGCTAGTATTGTCTGTGTACTGTAATTCACAATGTTACATTTCTATTGCAAGTACAGCAGAGAATTGAGGAGAATAAAGAAGAACTTTCTTGCATTTTACACATTTTCCATGAAAATAATAATATTTTTTCATTATATTTATTTATAAATTGTGAGTATAAAAAAGAGGTAAAATTCCTTTTAACACTGTTTCAGATTGGTAACAATTTCATTAAATCTTCTCTGTTAACAATTTAGTAACTTTCTGAAACTCTCTTTGAATTTGACTTCCTGAAAATGAAAGAGTATCTACCAATAACATTTTACATCCTCAAAGGTACACATTTTTATCCAATCAAACAGCTTCCTGCAGAATAAAGGCTGCTAATCTGTCCAAATCCAAACTTATTGCTAGAATGACATTCCTATATTTGGGCTGACCATTTGAGCTTAATTTCTGTGGCAAGAACAGAAAATCTTAGAGGCCACATTTAACAGATAAATAAATGATCAACACATTCTTGCAAATTAGAAAGCTGAAATGCAATCACTTGTAGGAAAACCCAGGATCAACATTGAAACAAGTGGAGAAAGTGGTAGTTTGTTGCAGCAAAGTTCCCAATTTGCCTTGGACGGGCAAATAACAAGCTGTGATTCAAATTTGAGGTGAGGGATTATCATTTTGTGAAGAGGAAGTACTATGCCTTCTGATTTGCATACTCATTATATAGTTTTTGATTAATCACCTGATTTTACCCTGTAACCTTTTTTTGCTAATGAATGGATGGTAACTTTTCAAAGCAGTTTCCTCTGAGATCAGGCATTTCAAAAAACATTTAATATCTGTGGATTTTTTTTTTTTTTTGCTTTATCTCAGAGAGAACAAACATTTTGGAATGTTTACCCACCTGACCACACTTTGTAATAGGCTAACACCAGGCTTTAGTCACTGCAACTCATTAAGACTGTGCATCTGAGAGTTTGATTTTTTCTTCTTTTTGGAAATTGCAAAATTATAAGTATACTCTGTATACAATGCAAAAAAAATCTCATCTGAAGTGTGGGTTGTAGCATTTAACTGTTATTGTAGCAAACCTCTGAGCTTATTGGTTTCTTTTGAAATATCCACTTGCTTGCAGATTAAGTTTTCATAAAACACCATGATAGTCTAATTCTTTCACCCTGTCAAAAAAGTAAACTCTGAAATTTCAAGTTGCAAATTTTCTTTTTATGCATCAGAAAAGCCATGTCATCATCACCACAGGTTTCTCACAGAATACTTAATGTGGAAGTGACTCACAGCACAGCATAAGGCAATTATATACATTTATGTGGAAACATCATGCAGGATGGGCTTATGGCAACACACTGAGCCCGAGTCTTGGAATTCTTTGTAGAGCAAGTATAATAAAGTATAATAGTCCCCCATGTGAGTACAGCAGTTCTGCTCCAGTACAGTACCAGAGCTTGCATTAAAGCTCCATGTATCATAAAATATTCTCTGAGAGATGTACATGTGCTCATGGCAGCTCACTGATAAAATTGTCTTACTTACTTTCATCAGATACCAGTTTACTCCTCTAAGTAGTAGTCAGCTCATCTCAGTGTGATCTTGTAGGTACAAGTGTCATTTTTTTCCTCACAGAATTTATAAAGCAGCAGCATAAGGCTGTTCATGAGGGTGCTGGTCCTCTCATATAGGGTAGTTCGGGTGTCCCAGTACCCTTGCTGCTTGCCCCAAAGATTCTTTGTAGAGACGAGGGTGAGACTTTAAAGTGAGTGCCCAGTAAAAGAGTGGATTTTCAAGGGCTCAGTATCACAGTGCTTTCACTAGTAAAAATTGGACTGCTATTACAAGTCCAGATAGGCTGGATAAAATAGAAGGAAGATGAAATAGAAGGAAAGTTCTACGTTAATTCTTCTAGGATATCAATGACTTAGGCCTTTAGATTTTACTTGGGAAAATGCGTTTGTACATAGGTTGTTACCAGGAAGTAAGCTAGTTAGAGCAAAGCTTTGTTGATTTTCAGTCTTGGAAGTTTGATCCTTCAGAAGTTCCCTGAACTTCAGTGAAGTTGCCAGCTCCTTGTGTTTTAATGATTGGGCCTGTATATGAGTTTGCTTTTTAAACAGGTATTGCTTTTCTGTTAGATGAGAACATGCTTTGAAAAATTCTCAGATCACTGCAATAATTTCTTTCCTGTTGGAGAAACAATAACATTCTTCTGAGAGTTGTTGCAGAATATTTCTGTTTATACATTTTTTTCAAAACTGAGTTGACTATGAGATGGCAATTTTTGCTGTCTGTTTAAAAACAAATATAGGGGACAAGCCAGTTTGGGGCTATTTTAGCTCTTCTGGAGCTATTTCAACGAAATTTTGCTGAGTGAAAAAAATGAGTTTGAGGAAAAATATTTCTTTAAATGAGAAACTCATACCTAAGTTAATTTATTGTCACTACATATGGAGTCTAACAAATAGTGTTTCCTAATTGTAGCACTAATTTCCTTTGCATTTGCTAATTATTTTTAAATGCTTATGAATTTGTCTTATGTATCAGAGTGTAGTAAGACTTCTGTTCTTGGCCTGTGTGACTCAGGGGGAGTTTGTTTCCTGTTTGCTGTCACTATTACGGCAAATGACAGATAGACATTACCAACAGCTTCTTGACAGCTTCAGCACAAAGGAAGATCTGAGGGTAAGTAACAGAAATGTCTTTAAACATGTTCAGGTCTCATTTCTTTCCTCTTTGTCTCTCTCAGTTATTCCCTTGTTTTGATGAAACACATCAATATTTAAATGCAGTCTGTTTTGCAGATTAACTCATTTTTACACAGCATTTCATGTTTATTCAGGAAGAGTGTTATGGTGAGGCTACTATTATCTTGCTGCCACAGCAAGACCCAATAAAATAGGAAAGGAGGGCTGTATAATTTCTTTAAAGCCATAAGCTTAGCCTCAAAACCTGTTTAAGATATCCATCTTATCCATTACTTTATCCAAGGTAAAGTAATCTTTCTTGATTCTTTCTGTCAGCCATTTTTTAATTTTTAGTATGATAAATGGCAATAGCAAATACATGGCTTGAAATACGTGTTCAGCAAGCTCGCTCCGTTTTCTGAACTAGAGACAGTCTAAGTAATGGAGAAAACCATGATAATGCGTTTACAATGTGATGTGCGGCAGTGCACAGTTAAATGAAATACAGCAGGATTTGGGTGTCAGTTTGATACTATTTTTTCTTTATACCATATTCCTGAGTATTCCAGGTTATAGAAACATTTACTAACTTGTGTGCAGCCTTGACTCGTGTTGCCTATAGAAGCAGTGCTCTTATTTGCCCTCTTAATCACAACATCAGGCACAAACCAACTCTGTGTGTTACAGTTTGTCTAAAACCCAGACAAACCATCCTTGGAGAGCATCCTGTTTTATTTACATGGTTGGAAAGTATAAGCTTTTACCTACCCATCTGTGAAGTACTGAAGGCTATGGGAGATTTTCCCATTAAGTGCAGTCCTTAGCTTGCGGGTCTCACTGAATTAGAGTTAGAGAAAAAGTGATCACATCCCTTGTGGTCACAGTGTTTGAATCTGCCTTGTAATACCTGCATACTTCATTGAATTGGAAACCTTTCTCTTGATAGAGAATGAAAATCATTATTGCTCGTGCCTTAAGCTCTGTGAAAATGTATTAGCAAATATGAGTTGAGGATTCATGGCAGTAGTCCATGTGCTATCACATGAACCTACTAACTGCATGGCAAGACCACTGGCAGGACAACGTGTCGCCTCGTGCAGGCCCTTCCCAGCACAGTCATGGGAGAGAGAAGCTGCCAGACTCTGTCGGGGCACCTTCTGCCAATCTCATGGATGGAGTTGTCATGTTCATAGAGCTAAAGCATTTTTTTCATTGCTTTTTGCATCAGGGATGGATTAAAAAGGAGGGAAGAGGGTAATTTTGTTTGTTTCAAGGCTTCCTGCTTTAAGACTTCCATGAAATCTTGGTAGGACCACATTTGACCAATGCAAGGATTGCTCAGTGATCACTTCTGCCTACTGTTCAGCCAGAAAGCCTAAGTAGAAGAGACAAGATGTCCTAGTGTGCTAATGTGTTTTTAATGTCTTAAATTAGCATTTGATACACTTTTGTACCATAATGTTATGTACTGAACTGTTATGAACTGAGTCTAGTCATTAATTTTTATTAGATTTATGTTAGCCATTTAGAGCTATTCTGAGAGAGAGTACCATTCAAGAGTATCTTTTCTTTGCAGTGAGATGGTCATGTTGCGTTTGAAAGACCGAAAATATTTCTGAGAATTTCTCTGTCATGAATCAGGAATGCTACCTAGGAGTTATATAGATTTTTTTTTTCAACTGGAACTACAGCATCTGTTTTCACCTAGTGTAATGGTTATACTTAGAAAATTTTTAATAGATGCTCTGGAACTGAGCGATTTTACTTGAAATACTTATTTAAATTCTGAGAAGATGTAAGTTCATAGGTTTAAATTTTTATATTTGCTATATTTGCTGAATATATTTATGAAGTACTTAGTTGTTTTTTCAAACTTTCTGATTCCAGAACATGAGAATCTCTAGAATTATTCCTGGAATGGTGTTGATTTGAGACAAATTTATATTCTCCACAACACACACCCCTGCTATTATACAGAGACACATGGGAAGCAGCTGTAGCCAGTGCTGTCAGCTATCAAAATACAGGTCTTAAGAAATCAAGTCCAGAGTCTGCTCTTCCCATCCTGCTCTTATTAGTAGAGCCACAGCTCTACTAGTCTTTCAGTGGCAGTAGGTTTGATCCAAATTAATGCAACAGTTCTTCTCTTCTGAGTCTGAAATAGAGGAATAAATTATCTATTTTCCCCTCATTTGTAAATACCAGATACCACTGAAATATGTAGCTGGAAGGTAAATGAGGGCTGGTTAGGCTGACACTGCTAATGTTAATCATACAGGATGACTGAATATGTCTTAGGCTACGTAAATAGACCCTGCTGCTTTCTTTGCCAGTTGTGAAATTTCTTTGGTGTGTTACACTGTTTTAATCCTTCTTAGGAAACATCAACTTGAGCGTATCAAGATTTAAAAAGTGTTAATATCTGTGATAAGGCATATTTGGCAGAGGTGTTTTTAGAGACTGACACAATTGCCAGTTTTTCTTGTGGCTAGCTGGTACTTTGAGATCTAAGTGTCAACAGCAGCTGCTATCAACTTGCAGTGTTTCTGAACCCCCCTTTTCCACCATGATGAGTGAGGTCAAGGTGGGTTGGGTCTTCCCTGGGACACACTGCAGATCACAAGTGCATTTCAGTTTTTGCCAAAGACTTGTCTAAAGATAAATTAAACTTTTGAATTGCTATCTGTTGTGCTTTTTGCTTTCGCTAAATTTGTTTATAACCAAATGCCTATTCTGAATGTGATGGGCACTGAAATTGCAAGGTATTTCTTTCTTCCTGACTGGTCCTCAAAGTGACTGTGTCAAATGCTTGCTTGAACACGTTTGCATAGCATTTGTGACACTGCAAAAAATACCTCCACCAAACCACTTCTGTAAAAAAAAATCGCTCATGTTAGTACTTGTAAGAAGAGAACAAAAGTTTCCATTCATCCTATCCAAATAAATTTGCAGTTACATTTTTTTTCTTAAACAATCTATGCCAAAACTATTAAGATTCTTTCCAGCTCGTTAATCACAGGATAGCACAATAGAGAGTTTAAAGGAATGGCATCAACTGAAAAATGCCATTTATATCTGCACATGTTTTCTGACATGCTTCTGAGTGATGCTTTGAAAAAGTGGTTGTTTATAGAAATATCTCCTCTATTTTGTAAATACATTTTTAGTTTTAGTAATTGACATGGTGACTGTTTTTATTTTAGTAGTTCTTCAACAGATTCAGATTTTTCACACCAGAGAAGACATAAAAAGCATTTTATATTTGAAAACATGCAAATACAGTAAGAAAGAAATGACAGGGGTTCATGGCTGAGTGCTAGCCCCAGAGATTGTGTTTCACTCCCTTTTTGATGCGTTGTATTTAATGGGCCATAAGTTTAAAATGCTTCTGTTTTCATTGATCTTTGGGTATTATTTTAAAGCTTATTATTTAAAGTTCTTTTTGCTTACCACAAAATACAGCACAAATAATCTTTTAGTAAATATATTTTATATCAATTGAGTAGTGAAGTACTCTTCAGTCTATATGATGTAATGAGTAGTGTAATATACTGCTAGAGTTTATGGATACAAGGTAGAAATATTAAGACACGGTATTTAGCTGCCTGGAGGAGGAAAAATGATATAATTATTCCCCTGTCGTCTCTTAAGACTGAAGGCATATGAGGCTTTAATTATGGCTGTACGCAACCAACCAAATGTTAGTTAGCTTATAGTGCTGGCAAAGACTTCTTTAAATGTTAAAATCTTTAAAATCTGTTACCAAATCATTATGATATGTTCAGCAGAGCAGATACCATGGTGAAAGACAATACTTTATTGCAAAAGAAACAGTTCAAAGTACACTTACAAAACTGATTTACCATGACTGGTACTTCGTAGTAATGTCTTGCAAAGTCTTTAGAATATATCAACCATGAAACAAAAAGAGCAATTCCATCGTGTAAAATCCCAGGCATTGTACTACTGATCAAAAGGTGTCTTGGAATTGCTATAGAACAATTACAAGGTTATTCCTCTTGACATTGAATACTGGCACTGAATATTGATGAGTAGTGCTAGTATATGACCACGTACTAGCATATTAATAACACAATATCAGATCCGTCAACTGGCATTTTATTGTTTTACTATTTTCATTTTTATCATAGATTTCTGGGGAAATATGCTATCAGATATACAAAAGCTGTATCATGAAAAATAAGCTACTTATGATTTAATTCTGCTGATAAAAGCTTAATAATTGTATGTCTTTCAAATCTTACAACTGACTATACATTTCCAAGGATGTTTGTGCTTTATCTGTTTCTTTCAGTTATAGTTTAGCACTGAACTGTTCCATTGTTTGTATAGTTTTGACACATTTACTGTAAAAATGGAACATCCAACTTACTGACTTTGGCATTTTTAATATTATTGTGTTTTTAGTGTCATTCACTGTGAATTGACAAAACATTTTTTTTTTATTTTCCAGTTAAAATTAGAAAAAAATATATCATTGTATTTCATATTCAAAATCTAACACAAGTTTTGATACTTGCTTTGTTTTAATGATTACTCAGAATAAGGAATTTATTCTTTTTTTTTTTTTAGCCTAGATGCCTCAAAAGTGAAGCATATATGCTCTCTGTATCATTCTTTCCTTAGCATTTTCTGAATAAGGAGGTAAATTTCAGAGAGGTTTGACAGTGGGCTGTAGACCTCAAAGGCAGACAGTCTTACAACCATAATTAAGGGCCCTTGGATTTGCAGAGGGCCCTTAAACCACTTGTTTGGCTTCCCAGCAGTTGGATCCTGCAGGTCAGGTAGTGAGCTCCCCGCCAACAGCATCCCGCTGTGCTTCTGGACCAAAAATGGGATGGAAATAGGATGTGGGAAAGCTGGAGGTGTTCCTGTGAGCACGGGGGACAGCAGAATTAGGCACATGCCAATATTGTTGCAAATATAGCCCAGAGCTGGGGAGATTCGAGCAGTGGGAAGGGAAATTTAGCTTCTATGGAAAATAAGGGTCAGATTAAATTGTTGGAATTTAACTTAAAGACAGAAAACTGTAGGAAATTCCAGTCTGGAATAAGTCTCATGGAGCTACTTATTTACATGTCAAGTTAGTCACCTATGTTCAGATACTGCTTTATCTAGAGCAAATATTGTTTATACTCTGATACAGAGAACTTCTTGGCATCTCTCTCAAAAAACAGGTTGTCTCTTTTATGTAATCTTCTCCAGTGGGTGGGTGCTGGGATCTCAGATGCCATTCCTAGCGCCTGCAGTCTTCCCCCTTTACAGTGATTTTCTAATGAAAGACATCTGTTGTGCAATGCCCGTCATTTACACTTCGATATATGCACTTGAGAATGTATTTTGATATTCAAACTTACTTAGTATCCTCTGGTTGTATCTTTATCTAAAATGTGTTTAGGGCAACTCGACACAAGTGATGTGAGCAGAAGCAGCTAGGAATGTTTCAAGGTCAGATACAACATTGATTATGTTCAGTGAATTATAGTGGTTGCATCCTGCTTTTCACGATGTGAAAGGCTACATTTTATTTAATTTTGTATAAAGTTGTATTTTCTTTTATTAAAATGGGCCACCAGAAATATTACCCTTGCTGTAAATTTAGTTATCAAAGATATCTTAATCTGTATAGAGATAAATTGTTTAATTTAGTTATTTATTAGTGAGTAAACTGACACAGGAGAGAATACTAGTGCTCAGCTCTTAAGCAGTGCTTTCTGCATTCAGAGTAGCTCACATATGTTTGCTATTTTTATGGGTTCACAAATGATGCAGAGTGGTTGAGCGAGTGACCTGCGTGTAGCCAGGCAGCTGGAATTGGAGCTCAGGAGTCTACATATCGCTACTGACTTCCCTGGTCTGTGCCAAGCCATTGAGGAAATCATCCTTACGCTCTCTCCTTCCCACCAAATAATGATGCTTTCGGAAGAAACCTTGACTGTGATGAAAACCAAGCATGATTAAAGAGATATTTGAAAATCCGTAGTGTTTTTAAAGTGCTTTTTTGATTTGCAAATTGTTCTCAGGATCACATTTGTGGAAGTGTATGGGTGGAAACCAAATGTATCTTTGACATTTCTCTTATTCATTGCTGTCAATCAAATAGCACATTAAATTATTTTCTTCTTTTTACAAAAAAAACCCCACTATTGGCAGCCTTTGGGGGGGAAAAATGATAAAATATTCAGGGATGTATCTATGTAGAAAAAAAGTAACAAATCTGCTACTTTTGTCATCTTATTTTATCTCTAGTTAATGTATTTTAAAACTCATTTCTTTTTCCAACCTGCAAAGGCATAAGACTGTCTTTTCCTTATATAGGATTTCCTGCTTCAGATTTTCACTGTATTTCGGATACTAATACGACCAGAGATGTTTCCAAAAGACTGGACAGTGATGCGTTTGGTGGCAAACAAGTAAGACACTTTCTAATGGTAATTACATTCAAAAAAAAGGTCATAATATAAATAGATACAATTATATGATGTAGGGAATAAAAATGGAAAATGTGTTAGTTTTTCTTTTTTGAATGATGCTTTCCATTTAAGAACACTGGACTTACTTTATACAACAAATCAGTAATATAATCTGTACCTGTTTCTCCTCTGAATTTCAGTAACCACTGAAATACTGAATACATTTACAAAAAGAAGATGCTAATCATTAATAGCTTTGTTTTCCAAGTAGCAAATGACAAGTCTCAACAGAACTTCATCCAAATCTGTTGAAATACTGAGTTGGTAAAGATCTGTTTGCTCTCAAGAAAAAAATATGAGAACATTAACAGTGTTTTAGCATTTTTGTTAATTCAGTGCTTTTCAGAAATACCACAAAGTCAACAAACACAAATCAGGTACAGCACAAGCAACAGTAATGTGGGGCTCTGCATCTCAGAGCACGAGCAGGTGTTATTTAACCTGTCTCTGAGCTCTTCTTTTTGTTCACTCCTTATATTTACAGAACAGGTTCCCAGATTTTCTGGAAAATCACTACAGCTGTAGTATTAACAGTTTAATAGTTTATTTTTAATTAAATGAGATTTTGCCAGTTACTCTAGGCTTAGTTTTCAATCAGATAATCTATATGAAAAGTCAACACATAATTAGATAAACGTTTGCTGTGAGCAAGGGAAGGGGACTATGTTGGGCACAGACCTAGGAATGCAGCATTCACAGCTGGCCTGAGCTTTCCTGGCGCTCACTGCAGTGCCTGATAGGATGTAACACATCTCTGGGTTTTGAGCTGAACTGTATCCATGTGTAAACATACAGGCATTATAGAATTTGTTCAAACTTTGTCATGATTTAAGAGAATAATGCTGTTTTCCTCACCTTTATTACCTTACTTAATGCCAACTTTGAATTCCAACAAAAATGTAAACAACCAAATAATGGAAGTGATTTTTTTTATGCATGATATTAAAGAAAGTACGGCTGATGAAAGAAACCTATCTGGTAATCATGCTTAAGAAATAAACTGAGAAATTGAGGAAACAGGAAAAACACCAGACTCTTAGACTAAATATATCATCTAAAAAGTGTGACATCATCCAGAAACAGCTGGCTTGGCAGGTGGCTCAGCAACAGCTTACGTGTACAAAATGAAGATTTAGGAACGACCTTGGCACATGGTTCTCAGGCTGGTGATGCTCACATATGCTAGAGATGATTTCTTAAGCTCAACGAAAAGAGTGTTTACCTTGGTTAGTATTTTACTTAGCATCAAACATCTCCCTTTCTTAATGTTTGTCATGTTATTTGTGGCCATCTAAGGGATTGGTTGTATGTGCAGTTCTGTCAGGCATATGGCACTGGCCAATTCTCTATAACAGTCACTGCCAGTTTCTGCCTATCAGTTAACGGTCAGTTGAATGTAAATCAATATAGGATATGAACTGGATTTATCAATCCAGTGTTTGCTAATTTACTTTGCTAGGGATATATTCTTAGACATATTAATGGAGGAAATTCTGTTTCACTATGAAACAGGGTTTTGGCCAGGCATTCTGGCTACTTTAGTGGTAATGGTGTGAACTTGACGAGTCATGATTTCTACAGTACCTGCCAATGGCTTTGTTTCTGTATCTTTTTGAGGCAGCAGAAAAAAAAGAAATCCATTTCACTCAGCTGTAAAGCACTAATTTTTTTGGAGCTTCATTTCCGAATGGGGATTTCCTCCTTTCATGTGTTTTCTCACTCCCATTTCAGTGGCTGCCTTGCTTGAGTTTTTCCAGCCCAGAATCTTCCTAGTGCAAAAGGAATGGCCTTAGAGGCAGGATGACACACGAGACCATTGCCTGAGCTAAAGACTAAAGTGCCTGGGAGCCGTTCACCTCTGGCTTTGCACAAATGCAAGCCTGAATGCTTCCAGAGCTCTGAGGCTCTTCAACCTTCAGTACTGTCCAATATGTGTCTAAAAGGAAAAACTTCAAGAACTTGCCCATGTTTTTAAGAACATTATCATGTAAAAATATGTGTCTCTTCTAATTCTTCTTTCTCAGAAATCAAGCTGCTATTGTTTCTTGGGTTGGGTGGCTTTCAGCTGTCAAGGCTTCAACCAGAGAAACAGTAGCTGCTCTTAAGTAGCTGCTCAAGAGTGTGTCTTGGGACCTATGCTCATCACAGCAGTCATGTCACCTGGAGGACTGTCTTTTCTCTCCCGCATCCCCAGAGTATTATAAAAAATCAAACTGTCTAGTATTTACAGGCAGAAAGATTTAACCTTTTGAAGCTAGGGAAGTGAGGAGTCCTATCAGGGGTTTAATCGGGTAACTAGATAGTTACCTCTATCAAGGTAGAAAATTTATACCAAAACACCCAAATTTTATAATAAAAGTTTATAATAAAATATGTCAGACTATAAGCTTGAAGCTTTTAGATAATGCCTTGATAATGTCTCTCACAACAGGAATTAACTATGGAATGGTCACTTGCTTAATTGTCATAAGCTTAGAAAAAAATGTTTGTCTAGGGCTTTGATTGACGCTTTTGAGAGCATTTAACAGACTCCACTGAATCCCTGGTATATCAGGTTTCAGTAACAAGTGAGATAGCAGAGGGTGAGGTGAGATTCCTATTGCTGAGCCAAGGTTTGACATTTATTTGTGCTCTACCTATGTATTATTCAACAATGAGCTAATTTTCCACTGCTCTTGCTAGTTTTCATTTTTTCATTTCATTGTAAAGATCAAACCTTTTGTCTCGCTATGATTAACTAATCTATATCCTTTGGCCATTTTGTTGAATGGTAGAGGACTAGATCATCCAATTCTCAATTTGAAATCTATAAGCATATAAAACAGATGTATGGATATGCATATTTTTTGTAAAATAAGTGATCTCTAAAGAAAGATTTGCTATACAATGTAATTTATGCTAAAATTTTAAATGTACCTTCAGACTGCTGGGCATAACAACTTTAAATTGAAAATCCTTTTGGTAACCTATTTCAATAACAATTGAAAGATTATTATTATTATTATTATTACTGCTTTTTAAAAAAACAGTTTTAACAGAGTGCATGGTAAGGGAAGACATTAAATTAGCATTGGTATCATCATAATGGTTGCTTTGAAGAGCTCTGCTAGCTCCCAGGTTGTGGGAGTTCGAGACTCCTACAGTGAACAAAAATTCTTGCTTTTATGTAATACAAAACATTGCTAACAACTGAGCTTGTAAAAACGCTTCTGTGCAATTCAGTCTGTCACCAAAAGCATATAGATACATATGTACAGCTGTATGTATAAGCTTATACACCTATATGTACAATGGTGTATATATCGGTACATGTGAATATAGACTCCTTTATTTTTTAAAAGTGAGAAGCTTTTTTTCTTTTTGAACATCTCTGTGCTTGGGAAGATTTAATTCTTAATAGCAAAGAATCAAATGCGAGTCTAATGATGTGATCCATTTTATACAATTATCTTCCTGTTCGAAAGACAGGCTGCCAGACCGCTCACTGTCCAAGCAACACACTGGTTGCTGAACTTTGCTTTGTTTTTGTTTGTTTGTTTGTTTGTTTTCAAACAGCTTCTTATGGAGAGATTTACTTGAAAATATGATGAAAATACCAAGATGATTATTGTACTTTTTCGTGCAAATGAAAAGACACCCTGTTAGAAGTGTCCTTCTCTGTATATACCCAGAACAATTTAGTGGCTAAAAGCAGAGGGTTTATATTTTAAGTCAATGGCCTGAGCAAACTTGTGACAGATGGTAAAAAGAAAAGTTTCCCCACCAACTCAGTTTTTTCCAGTGTGACAGTCACATGGATTTTAAATAAATTTTGTTGTTGTTTTGAAATTGCTAGCTGGGAAGCAGCTTGGAATGTGGATACTGTACTGGTTCCATCTGTCCTCTTGCTGGTGTGTCGTGTGTGTGTGTGTTATTAACAGGATCTAAGGAAGTACAGGGAGAAAGAGTACCCGCAACCATAGCCTTGGTTGCTCCCTACCCCATTTTAATTTCTGTTGTGGGTAAGAGTAAGTTTCTGGGTCAAAACCAATGATTTCATATTGCTATACTCAGTCCATTGGTTTATTTACATCTCGTTCCATGACAACATATACTATGGCACTCTCCCAGCTCACATGTTGTCAGCTAATGTGTACGTTAGCTGATTTGTTTGTCTGAATACAGAATTTATTGTCACAGGACATGGTATGTTTATGTCTTTATTGGAAAATTGAGTAGCTCTTTTGACTAATAATTATGAATTTCCACCTAATAAAAAATGCTGTTTTTTTTCTGTTTTTTTCTTCCCAGTGTTATCATTACAACAGTCTTGTACCTTTCAGATGCCCTTCGCAAAAACTTCTTAAATGAAAACTTTGATTACAAGGTAGAGTAAATGTGTCTAATGTAAGAGAAATGCAATAATAGCTGTTACTTCATCCTGTGGCTTGATAGTATGTTGTTAGTCTTAGCTTCAGTTTCTAGCAGCTAGAATGTAGACTTCAGCAATTCCATGTGGTCAGAATTTAAACTTTCTCATAGAAGATCAGCTTTTTTAAAATTTCTTTTTATTTTTAATTTTGTTATTTAATTTACTGTGGTGGACTACTTACTCAGGGATTTTGTATACCAATTTTCTTGATTACCGAAAAAAAATAATATTTATCTCTTATTTTGGGGATATCTCAGAAAACAAAAATATTTCAATTTTTGACTGAACAGCAAATATATCAAAACTATAGTTTTGCTTTCTTTTGAAGTGCTCTCAATTTATATGCTGAATAATTAAAATCAGAAAATGATGACACTTCATGGTGAATGTAGTTCTATTTGTCTATTATTGAGTACCTCTTACAGAGAGGTATGAAATCTACAGCAAGTACTGAATGGGGCCTTTAGCTTTCAAATGAGAAGACATAGGACTGACTCTGAAAATCCTCGTCACAGTGGAAGCCAGGATGGGTATTCCGCTCAACTAGAGACAGAGGCCTTACTCCAATGTCTTCATTTTAAAAATTGCAGATTTTCCTTCTTGGAGGAGCTAAGGAGCTTCTGTTGGCTTCTAGCAGAGCACTGGTTGCTCACATTCCCTGGAAAGTCAGACTCCTGTTGGAGGGATTGGAGGGCAGGGACACTTACCTGCCAGGCACAACTGGAAATAAGGAACCCGTGCGTTAGGAACCTCTGCCAGCTCAGAGCCTAAAGCTGATGAAGGAATTACAAGTAGACCAAACGTCTGTGCTCTGTGAACTTGCTTGCAAAGGGACTGCCTTCCTGCAGAACTGCAGTGTTTGGGATAGGGACCCCCTTACACTACTTTTGCCCGCCTGCACCAGTGGAGGATAAATTCAATTAATATTAGCATATATTTTATAGATATCTTAACAGAGAAAGTTCTACTTAGTTATGAGAGTCATCATTTGATTCTAACAACATTGAAACAAACATCTGGATATTTTTAGTATGTTAACGAATTCACAATACTTTTTTTTTTGTTTTGTCTAGTGAAGACTGCCAAGAAACTTGCAAGTAATGTTATATGTAACTGCAATTCTCTATCTAAATATTCCAAAAACTTATTTTCAATTTAGAAGGTCAGGTTTTCTAGCTGGTCTTTGACTCTGCAGGATGCAAAAAGAAAACCTGGGGCACTGATGCCTTCAAGTTTAGGAGATATAGAACATATAAAATAGATGCATTTCTACTGAACATTTTGGTGTTTGTGAAAAGCTTCATTATATGCAGAGAAATTTAGTCAAAAACAGTTAGATAGTTTTATTAGCCAAGGCTGAAACAATTGATGTGATCCAAAAATTTGCATCTTGAGTGATCATGAAATGGTAGCGCTAAGAAATGTAATAACCAAATGTTATGTGCTTATTTTAGATATGGGATTCCTACTTTTTTCTTGCTGTCATTTTTATAAACCAGTTATGCCTGCAACTGGAGATGTTCACACCTTCCAAGAAAAAAAAGGTTTTGGAAAAGTAAGTATTGCTGTCAGCTTCCAGAAGACTCTCATAGATCAAACGTTTGTCAGAATTCAAAGTAGATTGCTTAAGGGCCTATCAGAAGATCACAGTGGCAGTATTTCCTCTAACTTGGTGAATGTTGGCTTTGACCCTTTGTACAGGTCTTCAGAGCTGACAGCACCTTTTGTCAAGTGCCCAAATTTGTTCAGATATTGGCAACAAAATAGCCATGCTGTAGCAGTGCCAACACTACTTTCCATTTGCATGTATTAGTTAAGTCAGACCAGTTTGAGTATTTCTACCAGACCCAGTTGTTGTCTGTGTGAAATAATTGTATTTAAGCTAAAGGAAATAATTTGTTCTTAGAGAGAAACCTAAAGAAAAAATGCTACAGACCATAATTATTGCCACATAGTCATATTACTGTTATGTAATCTTTAGAAAGAGCTAATACATAAAATATTTAACAATACTGCAAATACACCTGAGTTTAGAAATTCTTTCTTAACTGGGCAAAATAGCAAAAACTTGGAACATGAGTTTGGGCATAGCTTTTTATGCATTACAGATAAAATGTATATTTTCATGATGTCGCAGGATGCTACGTGGTCTTGATTGTCTTAATGTTAAGCTGTTTGCTTTATTTTTAAATGTTTAATAGATACGGTGATATGCGGGTAACAATGGGATGTGAAATCTTCAGCATGTGGCAAAATTTAGGTAAGAAATAAAACAATTCACATGGTAGCTCAAAAATGAGAAAAAAAAAAGATTACTTTGGTTATTAAACACACTTGCTAATAATAGAGAAGTTAATGAAGTTCTCATGAAGCCTTAATTCAAGCTTAGGAAAACTCCTAGTCATTGCAGTTCCCTTCTTTATGGCTAACCCAAGTTTTCTAAGCCCTGGTGCTGTATTTGACCTATCCATATTTCTTCAAAGAAACCTGAAATAACTCTGTAATACAAAATTAGAGTAGAAAGAATGACTTTGGGGGTAGAATTACTGTGTTGGAGAAAGGGAAAAATACTTATGTTCACAATTTTAATTCTGTTGCCAAACAATTTAAGCAGCAGACATATATCTTAGTTCTAAAGCTCTTTTGAGATGCTGGATTTGTATCAAATCTTCCAGGAAGCCCCAGTTCTACTAAAATATAAGGAGATAAATAAACTGGTGAATGATATATAAATGACTGTTTGAACAGCAAGAGAAAAAAATACATGTCTCGATCTAAATTTAGAAACATTTTTATACTTATAAACAGAAATTGTGAAAACTGAAAGTATAAACCTCAGAAAAATGCAATTAAATATTGTTTAGGAACAAAATGCAGAAGACATCATATCTTCTCTGCAGAAGATTTGGACATCATATTTGTCATCTTTATATTTCAACTCATTCAAATTTTATTTCATTAGTTCACATAATTAAAAGGTTCATTAAAGATATTAATACTGTTAGTGATTACTAAGATATTGTCACCTCAGTTCTATAAATCTTTTCCCTGATACATAGTTTTAGAAAAGCATGTACTAGAAGAAATCTTCAAAGAAATAAGTATTAATATTAATATATGCTTATTGATTTGCTGTTGACCATTGTTATGTAGAATATACTACTACTTAGTTCTAGTACTTATTACTGATTAGAGATTTTAAGACTTCCATACTCTTAAGTTATTTGGATACAAAGAATTTTTCTAAACAGCTGTATCAGGTATCCACTCCTGAGATCCATCTCTATCCTGCATGTGAGGAAGAACTTCTTTCCTGTGAGGGTGCAGAGCCCTGGAACAGGCTACCCAGGGAGACTGTGGAGTCTCCTTCTCCTGAGATCTTCCAAACCCGCCCGGGTGTAACCCTGTGCCATGTGCTCTGGGTGTCCCTGCTGGAGCAGGGGGGTTGGACTAGATCTCCAGGGGTCCTTTGCAGCCTCAGTCGTTCTGTGATTCTGTAAGACCGTAGTGTGGATCACCTGCCTAGTCACAGTTTTCTGCTGGAAATGCAGTATGTGGGGAGGGAGAGAGCTATGAGGAATTTCCATAGTGGTGACGACTGTCGGGTGCACTGTGGCGTTGTAGAGTTCTTCTTGTTCACCTTGAAATATTGCAGGCAGCTGATCTCCTATGGCTGGTGCTATGCTACTCAGCGTTATGTCATGCTCTTAGTTTATTCATCCTCAGCCTTGGTCCTCATGCAGCCGCCTTGGCTTTGATGCAGATACGTATCCCAGGAGATTTCCACTAGAGGGAATTTTTCCTTTGCACTAATGCACACACAAAACAATGCTGGACAAATGTTACTGGCCAGTGCAACATCCAGAGGTAGGCTGGGATGGAAATCAATTACCAGCTTGGAAAGTCAATATATTGAAATTCATAATCCTCCTGTTCTGAGGATCTCAGTACTCTTTAACCTGGAGAACTAAGACGAATGGACAATCCTTATTTTATGCCAATTTTGCCTTTTTTGACAGGAACTTAGTTTTATAGCTTCTCCTTTGTTGAATATGGAGAATTAATGGAAGATGTTTTAGCACTGGAATTTTTTGAGAACATCTAAGTTACGACTTCTCTATTCTGCAGGCAAAGCCTGTTCTTCCATCTCTGTTTCCATGAAGTTACCTTTCTTTTTTTAAAAAATTGTTACATCAGGTAGTCAACTGTTTTGTAAGCACAGGACTGTAGAACATAAAAATTAAACCATTGCTGGGAAAAATAAGTTAAATGCCAAGGTAGTGCTTTGCTTCTCTGTTCTTCTCCTGACAGACTAACTTGTACAAATAACTCTGTCACTTCTGAACTCAGTATTGCATTATAAAATCTGATAAATTAGATTGATCTTATGTCTGCAGGTTGACCTTGTCTGCAACTTTTCACTTTGCTTTTTGTGTTAAGAAATAAGCCCTGCTCTGTTAGACCCTAGCTAAACAATGTAGACATTTACAGTATTTTTTTCTTCAGAAAGTTCTTGGATTGCTTGATAGCACACAGGAGGAATCCCAGGTCATATTCAAGTTGATGTACTTTTTCACTTTAGGGGAGCACAAGCTTCATTTTATCCCAGCACTGATTGGCCCCTTCCTAGAAGTGACCTTGATCCCTCAGCCAGACCTGCGAAATGTCATGATTCCCATTTTCCATGACATGATGGATTGGGAACAAAGGCGAAGCGGCAACTTTAAGCAGGTATGTGAAGCTGTTCACAAAACAGGGCTGAAATTCAAATAGTTCAGAGAGTGCTAGTCCCAACTAGTAGTGTGGAAAGAGCAGATGTGATTTTACAGCTGTGGGAGAGGGATTACCAGCATTTTCCCTTTTGACTCTCTGCAGGGGTAATAAGATTTTACGGTGTATATTTTGATTACAGTAATGTAAAATTAAGAAACAATCCATGGCCTGTTCAAGTCAAGAACAAAACTTGAGGTATCTTCAACAAGACTGTGGCATTTTTCTTCTCTAATTTACAGCAGTAGAGACTAATGGTTAGACAAGGATTCAAATAGCTTCCCTTCTAGTTAGTATGGAGAGGAAAAAAATAAAAATCAAAAGATCCTTCAGAGGAATGTTCTTCTGAAAGGATCCGACTATTCTTGCTGCTGAAACACCTTCTTAACAAGCTAGGAAGGAACTACCAAATGTGCCATCTGCTCCTGCAGCTCCTACTCGGTTCTTCCAGACTGCCTCCAGCCTTTTCTCAGTGCCCTCCTTCCTGCTGCTTCACATGAAGGAAAGCAGAAGGATTTGAATTAGTCTCAGGCAATCATAACACTTGGAGTGAGAGCTGTATCTGAAACACAAAACAAAGTATAGAAATGGAGGAATGTATGTGATGTAAGTAGGTGCTTTTTCACTATCAATATATAAGCTTATTGTTAAAATCGCCATAGAAATGTCAAAGAGGAAGGAGAAAAAAAGAATCTATCTCTTTTGCTTCTCTGTCTGTTAAGCTTAGGTATAAATGTAAATTGTGAAGGATTTATTCACTAAGAGAATATATTGATGATAGCTTGATTTCTGCCCTAGATTTTTGATTGCTAATACAATATTGGTAAAAAAGGAGATTTGAAGTAGTAACACACAGGGTAGCCTCTTCTGTATTTATTTATTTTATTTATAAAAAATACAATTAAAAATATGCATCAAAGTAGTGATTAGCCATCAGATGTGTTCTGTAAGTTTCTTTGATAGCTAGCATGTAAATCCAGTGAAATTAATTTCAAATACATGGGCCAGTAAGGAAGGTTAGGAAAGTAAATCTGAAACCCCAAATGTTCTGGAAAGTAAAGACCTTTATAAATATAATCTACAAATTTAAAGCATGGAAGGTATCGGATATTTATTGAAATCTAAGAAAATGCCTTGTGCTTACAGCCCTGCAGTGAGAATTCAGGCAATTTATTTGGTCTGTGTGCTTTTTTGTCTGACTCCATAAATAGATAGCTGCCTTAGCAGCAGCAAATGCTACTCAGCCTGTAGTTTTATAGTCACGTTGCTCCATTCAAATTAGCTCCCCCCACAATCTCCTTGGGTTTGATAACAGTTTCAAAGAGATGAAGTGACCTATCATCAAATTTACATGACTGACCAGAAATTTTAAGAACTGCTTTCAACAGAATCTCTTGCAGAAAAAAAATTATTTTTTCCTCAATTTTATCCAATCTAATTAAAGAAAAGAGAAACTGTCTACTTATACACGTATATGTTGCAGGTGGAAGCAAAACTGATTGACAAACTGGACAGCCTAATGTCAGAAGGTAAAGGTGATGAAACGTACAGAGAGCTCTTCAACAGTATGTGAGTAATATGTTAATTTTTCATTAAATCGTTGGATTCAGTTAGGGGTATTAGATGCTTATGTCAATGTAGAAAGGTAATGCTTAAAACAATTTGAATCTTTTTTTTTTTTTTTCTGAAAATCTGAGGAATAAGAATATTGTAAGATTCTGTATCTGTAAGTTCCGAGTGTGCTTCTTACATCCAGCTATAACTGGGAAAGGCTAAATATATCATAAAAATACCGCTTTTTCCACCTACTAATTTTAAAATAGAGAAAGACGTTTCATAGTTGCACAGGGTGCAGACAGAGAACAAATCTGGTATTTTAAAAATATGGCACGAGAATTTACCAAACCGCTATTCAGTAAGAGATTTTACATTGTCAACAGAAATTTACCTCTTGTGTGTGATGTCACTTGTTGATACCTTGATTGATATATACAATTTTATTTATTCTGATGAGATTATTTCTTATTGTTTTATTTTGTAAATTATTAAGAATATACTGTATTTTAATAAATGAAATCTCATTGAAATCAAATAGCAAAAGCCAGCAATAGTGAAATGCCTAAGGTTGCCCATAATTGATGCCACTGATCAAAGTAAATGACTGTCACAGAGTGCAGATCCAGTATAACTACTGACCTCCGTCTCCTTTGTTGTTCCTCTGAACTCAGTTCCAGCTATGTGGAAGATTTAATTTGTCTCTAGTGCATATAACGAAAGGTACATTACTCCTCCTCAGGCTTCCAGCCCTGTGTATTATTTGATATTACTAAACACTTGATTTTTTTTCCTGCTTATATGACTTCTTAACCATTCCCTCTTATTTAAAAATTGTGTTGTAGTTGTTAAATAACTGCATTCAGATCACAGTGTTTGTGAATGACAAATACATAATAATCAGTAGATGTATTGAGTGGAAAAAAAAAGAATTTCTAAACATTTATCACTTACGGAAACAAAAGTGGTTAGAAATTTTCAAAATTATAGTATTCCATCTTCAAAATTAAATCATTAAGACAGAAGTTATAATTGTAAAATTATGAAGTCTAGATACATTGCCATGTGCAAAAAAGAAAAATAAAAAGCAGATTAGAATGGCAGTCACTGTTTGAAATAACTAGTAATTCTATAAGAAAGCATATTGGTGTGAAATATAGTTCTCTTTTTAAGTTTTTGAATTAGATTTAAAAGGCTGAAGACATTTCATTTTAATTTTAATTGTAAAGTACCTCAGCATCAGTGTACTTTTTATTTCAGTCCAGATGTACCTGAAGTTATAACAGAACTCTTTGGCAAATTTCATATAACTGCCCAATATGCTTCCAGCTCAGGAAGAATTCATACTTATCATGAGTTTTTAATCTAACTCTGGTTTCACTCAGTATGTAACAACTCTCAGCATGAGATCTTGGGAAGATACTAATGTAAAATGGAGGGCTACAGAGTGTCACAGGGTGATTGAAGGGAAATGCTTAAAAACAGATAGACAGTCTGGGGAGCTGAATTCATGAGATCAGTTTGCATGAGATTTTTTTTCTTCTCCCTGTTAAGTTAAACTAAGTCATATTAATGTAGGTAATATAGGTAATATAAGTGATATTAGAGTATCTGGGCACGGAGTGCAGGACAAGCAGGTCCATGCAGGCTGTGCTGCTGCTGGCATGTGTCCATGCCGGGGTGGAAGCGGGGCCGTGGCTCCGAGGCCGGCGGCGCCGGCGTGGTGCTCAGCACCACGAGGGCAGCAGTGTTAGCTGGGCACCCGCAGGCGCCACTGGGCTGCTCGCAGTGGACACGGCTGGGGGCTAAGTGGATGCACACACCTGCGCAGGATACAAGGGGGTGTGAGACTTTCGGTAGTACTTTGTCGTTCTTTATTAGGAGTCTTTTCCTAGAGCAACTCACCACCTTTGAACATCATCTCTTTCAGGGATAGATTACAGACTTAGCTGAAATAGTATGTGCTTAGCAGGCACTGCTTCTGAGGAAATGAGCCTGATGAGATGAACGGGTCAGTGAGAGAAAGGGAGGGCTGTTGGCTGCTGCTCCAGAGTCAGTGTCTTCCCCGGAGATGTGAGTGTGAGGCCAGTGAAGAGCTGCAGAGCGCGGTGGTGGGGAAGAGCTACTGGTAATTGCTACCTGATGCGATCCTGATGTGAAGGATGTCCCAGCTTATACTTACATTGTAATCCTGAGACTGAATTTCTGAGTTAATCAGCATGAGGAAAAGAGTGCTTTTATTCTATTAAACAACTGGTTGATAGAGCAAAATCTTTGAAATGAAGACCAATGGTTGCTGGCAGTTTTTTACTTCTGTAGCTGTATTTGAGTTTGGCATAAGACAAGTCATTTCAGATTTGAAGGGCAGGTGGCCACAGTATTGCAGCACCAGACCTGGCCTGGCAGCCTGCTGCCTGCTCTTTTAGGAGCAAGGCTTCTCTTTTAGGAAACTGGAACTGACTTTCCAGGTGAGCAGGTGCTTAACAACTGGCTCTTCCTTGGTTGAGTTCTCCAGCCATAGGAATGGTCACAGCTCTCTCTCCCTTGCTTTCCCAGCCTTTTTTTTTTTTTTTTTTTTTTTTTTAATTCCTTCCCCTACTTGCCTGACTGAATTTAGTGCTACCCAGGTGCTGTCTGGACTGAGTCTTTCAGAGCCCTTCTGAAAATTTGTGTGGGGTTTGGGTAGCTTCTCACTCATCTCTGAATTGCAGCGTGGTTTGACTTTTCCTTAACTGCTCAGATGAGGAAGCCTCTGGCACTGATGAGGTATCTGAAGGACTTTGTACTCCAGAAGGAAATCCAGATGGATCCCCCCTAGGGATAAGTGCTTGTGAGTCAGTGGTCTGAATAAATCTGTGGCTTGGGCATATCCATTCATGTTGGACTTACTGCACAGTTTAGCTGCCTGGATATGGTACTGAACACAGCAGAAGCTCTTTCCAAGACAGATCTGTTTCTTTTGGTCCCCAGTATCTTATTCTTAAGAACCCAAAATTGAAAAAGGAAAAAAAAAACCTTTGAGGATAGCCCAGCTGTTGGGCACTTTCATTAATACATTTTGCTCTGTGTCATTTACCCTGCTTAGTCCTTCGTGTGACATGATATCTTGGCTGAGCTTTTGGCCCTGGGACTAGCAGGAGTTGTGTGATGGGAGCAGGCACAGCACAGACAAGGAGGAAGTGTGTGTTCATGTGTGCTTTAGGGAAGCTGCTGTGTTTGGAAAGAAAATAGATGTAGGAAAAGGGATCCCACAGGGGTGTAAAACAAAGTGTGTGCACAAATTCATACACAGTGTGGTGGAGAGAAAGAAAGCTTAGCTCAGATGCCAGTCATTTCTTTCCAATTCTGTCTACATATTGCCCTGAGGAAGCCAGAGGGTATATATCTGGGTAGCTCTTTTGCTCTGAGTGTTGCTCTGGTGTCTGACAGAGAAGGGGATGCAGGCATCAGAATGCAGGTCATAAAATTGTTCAACTGAAGAAGTGGATGTCAGTTTAAATAAGTACTTGAGATATATCTACACCACCCATCTGCAGAAATTGTGTGTTTATAATGAATATGATGATGTATTTCAAAAAGAATCTGTATAATTCAAGGACAGATGAAACCCATCTGTTTTAAGAGAGAAGTCAGACTTGTGCCATTTTTCTATGGGAACTGTAGGTAATTATTTTGATGACTTCAGTTTGAAATACCCCTGTGTAACACAGCCTTGAAAAACATTAAAAAGGAAAAACAGTGCAGTAATCAGTGCTTAATAATGTAACAGTCTCAGCCCTTTGTTAGATCCAAAAACTTGCATTGAAAGGAACGTCAGGGGATAAAAGCAAATTAAGTGAGCCTATGCATTCTGTATGGTAAGCAGAGATGCTAGATTAATGCTTCAGCCTCAGGTGAAGATGGGGTCCTCATCTGGCTCTCCTAGCAATGACAGGAACTCCATCCTTGAAAATGCAGGAGGCACACCTGAATGCCACCTGAAATAGAGAAGTGAGCCCAAGATCTCAGTGCTGAAAATACAGAATGAAGATCAGTCAGTGTTTCCCGCCCCCGCTTCCAGCTTGATGTGGGTCCAACAGGTTCAGAGAATTGCATGACACCCGCTGTACGGAGCCAAGCAGGGCTGGAGCTTTACGGAGGAGATATACGGGACTGAACATACCCAGTGCAGAGGAAGGAGCTGACAGCTTGCCCACTGCAGGCAGAACAAATTATTAACAAATTATTAACAAATTATTAACAAATCTCTCGAAAGCTCTGTTGAATGTAAGGAGATATGGCAGTTTTCAGAGACTAAATAAACCATACCTGAATGGATTTTTAGGGGAGCTGCCAAAATAACTCCTGGGGCCTGTCATACTTCTGAGGCCCTGCGTCAAAGCATAGAAGTATCAGAACATGTTTTCACATGCATTTTCTGACAGAGAAGAAATGTGGGAAACGTGATTCCAAATGATTAATATTTGCTAAACATAAGCAATATGCCAGCACCATTTGCAATTCTATTTTAAAATTTATTTCACTTCAGCTTGTAATCTGAATTTACCTTAGTTCTACAGCTAATAGAATTTACCACGTATGATGGTATGTTCTGTGAAGGAAATACTAAGTGAAAATCTGAGAGGACTTCTTAAGTGAAAGTGTGAGGGGTATCTTCTTAATCCTTTTCCTTTCTTAAATTTCATGGGTGCTGAAATAGTAGAGCTAAGGAGGAAATACTTTGCTTAAAAAGCTTGAGGTCCCTTTGAGAAGATATTTTGAATTGATAAAAATTCTTTTCTAGATATATCTACAAACTCCCTGTTTTCTGAGGTACCACCATTAAATTAATACATAAATTTTAATAAAGGACTCTGTTACGTCTTTGGAATATTTGATATATTTTAACCTGATACAGCTAACATAAAAATAATTTGTTTTGTCAATGCTTCCTGGACTAGAATTCCACTTTTTGGTCCTTATCCTAGGTAAGACATCATTTGCAAATTGTGCTTCTTTGGGAGGGTGTTTGTAAAGGAAAATCTAACTGTTGAAGGTAACTGTTGCTAAGGTATTAAGGTATTGGTGAAAGTGGAGTGGTTGTCATAGTGACAGTTAAAAATAAATGTGAAATTGTTCTGTTTTTTTTCTTTTTCTCCAGTCTACTGAAGAAAATTGAGCGGGAAACATGGAGAGAAAGTGGTGTTTCATTGATCGCCACCGTGACTCGCCTGATGGAAAGGTTACTGGACTACAGGTGAGTGTCACACACCTGGTAAGCAGGGTTGTGGTCTTTCAAATATTAGGAGAAAAACCTGCTGATCTTATGCGAATGGCTACTGCACACAGGCAGATCAGCTGTATGTGCTAAGGTTCTCTGACCACAGCTGCTTAGTTGGCAGGAAGGTAATGCAAGCTGAAGGAAAACAATTGTATGAATATTCAGTGTCTTGACTTGGTTTCCTACAGGAGTCTAGGAATTTTAAATAGTAGGTTGGTGATTCCAATCTGTTTGAAGTCACAATGCTTGATATTAATCACCTAACAGTTGTCGTACAGAATAAGTAAAACTCTTATTGCTGTGTCAGTCATACTTAGTACAAGTGTCATCCTGCAGAGAAGATATGTACACCAAGATGTGACACCTGGGTGAGGAGCTGGCATCTGACTGTAACACACAAACAAAGAAAAGGGAAAGAAGAGACCTACCTGTTTCTTCTGAATGAGAGACTAAAGTGATTTTTCTTTGTCATTTGTAAAGTCTGTGTGGAACCTTCAGTGTAGTCCTTGTTGTTGCAGCCAGTGGTAGCACTTTCTAGAGCTCAAGGGTTATTTCTTCCCTCATCCTGTGGGGGATATGTGGTAAAACCTGTCACTACAGTTGATATCTTTTCTGTTCGTTTGAGAGGGGAGCTATTTTATTTATTGAGAGACTGAACTCTTAACTTTCGGACGCCTTGCAGTGCTACTGCTCTTGGAAGATCATTGGGATTACAACCTTCAGGGCTGTCAATCCAGTATCTCTCTCACACACAAAAAGAAGTGTTTATAGCACCTAGTTGCTATAAAAGTGTTTGAGACAACTAGGTTGTTTGGTTCATATATTCAAGAATCTTAAAAGTTGTTTCAGTTAGCTTGCTGAACTAAGTTCATCTGTTTTTGTGATGTTCTTCATGTTAAGGGAATAAACTTTATGGAACTTTTGACTCTCACTGCTTTCTGTTTTAGGGACTGCATGAAAATGGGAGAAGTGGATGGTAAAAAGATTGGCTGCACTGTTAGCCTTTTGGTTTGTATAATACTTTTTCTTCCCCTTTTTGCTGCTGCCTGAGAATTCTCTAGTTTACCACTGTATATTTGGATGAGAACCTGCTTCTCAACAGAGCATGAGTGGAAGCTGATAGAATAGTGCTGCAGGTAGGATCTCTGATAGCTCTTTAAGGAAGGATTTAATACACTAGGGAGGTAGTGTCTCCTGGCAATTTATACTTGGAGTCTGAGAAATCTCTAAAATCCTTTATCCAGTTTGCCTCTTCTTACTGGAGAAGTTTCACCAAATTTTTTTCCAAACTTAATCAGTCTCCGCTCATTAAAAAAATATTTTCCCTTTCTGAAGACGCCGCAAAACATGCACAGTTTCTCTGTTTTCCTGGCATCTTCAATAATTGGCTCTGGTTGGCTCTTATGATATGCATGTACCTTCTGAAAATTGTAGGCTATCTATTCTGTACCTTATATAAGAGTCAGAAAAGCTACTGAGGAGCTTCTCCTATAATATTAGCATCATTATAGCCATGTGTGTAAAAAATTATTTTTGTTTAGAAGATGTAATTTGGTTCTACCCCAGTTTCCACTGACAAGCTTGTTGATTTCCATTAACCTTGAAAAGTTTCAATTTTTAGGATGGTGATTTTTAGAAAGCTGTATTTTTAGCCATGGGAAAAAAACAAAATAAGCTGACTTTTAATTCTGCCTTTTTTTTTTTTTAACATCAGTGAAACAGTTTTGTATCATTTCTAAGTAGCAGTTATATATAACAAAATCAAAGATCTCTTCATTCAGAATGGAGTGCTCTCTAAATAGGAATGGTATTTATTTACCACATAGCCATATAATTGTAGGCTTCCTATCTGTAACAGCAGTGACTTAGATGAAGGTAGAAAGTAGAAAATCCTACTTTCCTCACCCTCAGGATCACTTGGGGTTGGTTTCATATCAGTAATGCTCTGTGGAAAAGCTGGCATAAAGAATCAATTCCTTATGCATAAGAATCACCTAACTGCATTTCTAATGAAAGAACTGTTGTCACCACAGAACTATACAAAAACATTGAAAACAATATTCCGTAGATTTTAGAAATTCATCTAGAAGTTTCTATCATGCTTTCTTGGTTCTCATTGTTGCTTGACATTTAATTGATATTTCGGTTCTGTTACCTTAAAATGATATCAATCTGTGGAGATTTTTCTCTGGTGCTTTGCACTGTTGTATGACATGATGACAATTTGGTAAAATGTGTTTGCATTGCCTGCTTGAATATCTGCTCTCAAGCTGTGTTTCCTTAGGAAAAACTCCTCATTCATAAAAGTCAACTTTTCAAGGGATCTGCCCTTCTGGAGAGTTCATTCTTTATATTAGCAGTTATGCTTTATGTCTTGAAATAGTTTATTGGAAAAACAAACCTGTAGCACTCTGTTAACATGGTGAGCTCCTGAGCTGGGCCTAGATGGCCTTGCTGTGCTCTGTCCTACAGACCAGTTGGGCTTTGTTAGAACTGAGCGTCAAAGAAGAACCACCTGGGGTGTCTGGCTAAGCCTTAGACAGGTACCAGGGGGGAAGAGCCATGAAGCCTCCTTTAGTGCTGGATTTGTCTGTATCTTTAAGCCCAATTTCCTACACTTCTGCATTGCAGATTATGCTATTTTCAGACAGGTAAAAATGAACATATATGCAGATACCCTTTCATTTTCTCCTCTAAATAGAAGCAGCAGTTCCTCGTGTGTGCAGTGTGGGAGGAAAACAGAAATTCTTGGATTACAAAGGCATATGGTGGCCTACAGAGGACACGCTGTTACAGAGCTATTGATATAGTCATTTAAGTCGATTATAAAAACACTGTTTCTAGTAAAGTATAACATTTCTAATTTTGTGTTTTTATTATGATACTTTCATAATGCTTCTCTGTCTTCTCCCTGATTATAACTCATAATTTAGGAAACAATGAGAGCGAGTAAGAATGCTTTCTGAAAGGAGAAAACATTCTGGCTATTTGCCTAAAGTCCTAGATAGTAAATGACCTGTATAATACAACATAAACAAGTTGTTAATTGCTAAGGAGAACAGTGCTTGTGTTTCCTATACATTTCTATGAGCCAAAGCAGGGTATCTGCAAAAGATAGCATTGCCGGCTAGAGGACTAGCTGTATGTCCATCCTGAGCATGATAGCACTTGACAGCACTACAGACTTGTATTCTTCTGCCTGTAACTTCTTCATACTTCAGCATAAGGCCTGCAAATACCTAATGAATGTTTTGAACTAACAATGTTAATATTGTATTCAGTTTTTAATTAATACAAAGAACATTAGCAGTTAAACATCCAGAAATCTTTAACCCCTTCTAGAAATTTTCCTCTGTAGCCTTGAATATGACTTCATCAATTACTACTTTTATGAGCATCAATTAAGGTTGAAGAAATCATATATTTTATTCAGATTTATGCTGTTTGCAATGCTGAGTAGTTCTTTGTAATGCTACCAAAGTTTTTCTGGCATTTTGCTATGACAGAAGAAAGATTAAGCATATCATACAGTAGATATTTTGTTAAAATATGAACTCAAAAGTCAGATCTTAAGGCAATATAGAAGGTGTTAGTTGGCTTCAGTAAGGCCAGGGAGCATAATTTTTGGATGGCGAAGGAGGTACTTAAAAAGACTAACCTGATTTTAGTTCTGTTAGGTTCTCCCACTTATATCCTATGAAAATTAAAAAAAAAAAAAAAAAGGCAAGAAAAGAACATTCAGGAGAGCATATTGCCTGGTCTATAGAAAATTGAATGTGGCTATCATTGAACTTCCATGGAATGCCTTGTTACAGGTGAAGCTTTCAAACACATATATGTATTTTTACAATGGTATATTTAATGTATTGTATAATCATTATCATAAATTGTTTGCAATGCTTTATTACTAAATTCAATTTTATTGCAGAACTTTTACAAGACTGAACTGAACAAAGAAGAAATGTATATTCGCTATATTCATAAGCTCTATGACCTACATTTGAAAGCACAAAACTTTACAGGTAATTGAATGCAAACTACTAAAAATCTATAGGACTGTACTGTGATTTATGTTCTTTTGCAAAACTGCAAGCTGTAACTCTGTGGAGGGCGTCCAGGCTGAGGCAACAGCTGAATCTCCCTGCTCAGCTTCTCACTCACACTCGCTCTCTCCCACTCACCCACCCATCTTCAGCCCCACGTCTCTACTACTTGCTGAATGTAAATGACTACTACTGCTATAGGCTGGCAATAAGGCTGGCATATGGTCGTCCAGGAAGAATGCAGTTTAAAGGAAGCTCTTGAGTCAGCTTGGGAAGGTTTGAGCCCACATACCTTTTTGCAGTGCTGATGGTTAACTGCTTGGTATGCTTCCTCTCCATAGCTGTTTCAGAACCTAAACTTTTAGATTTAAACAAAAAGAAATGAAAGATTCTTGTTTCTAATGATAAGACATCATAAGTCCCTGGAAGTCTTTACCAATATAACTCATTGATGTCTTTTTGAAACATGACATACCCCATTTGCAGTCAAATACTACTTTACTATTGTCTAGTACTACTTGGTGTATTATTGCTTAAATGAAGAAATAAGATGGTAATGGGCATGCCTTTTCTTCACAGAGCATGGGGTGCACTTCTTTTGGGTAACTGCATACTATCAAGACTTGCTGAAGTGTATAAAAGTCACTGTCTGTTTAAATTAAACAATTTGTGGTTGCCAAAATGTTTAACTGACCTTGTAATACTTCCATCCTTTCCCCAGTGAGTACAAATGCAACTGCATGTGTTCAGAACCCCTACAACATACCTTGCTTCTTGGACTTGGATCTGTTAACTAGTGCACAGTAGTAGCTAGTTTATGGTAGATTATGCCTACAAGGAATTTCCTTATATCCTTCTTTTTCTAAAGTATAACAGAAAAATTCTGTGCTTGGAATTCCCACATTCCCTTTGTTATCCATGGATGTCAGCTCTAAACTAGAGAAATCCAGAGAAAGGATTTTGATTTCCTCAAATGACCTGGCTTTAGTGAGTCACACGGGTTTTACTATCAGCTATCTGTCACAACTGGAGGAACTGGAAACTTTCCTGATTTTACTTAATAGTTCTTTCTAACTTTTGGAGCAGTGCTGAGCTCTCTTTTCACACTGGCTGCTAATATGGCTTAGTTTATCTTTCAGTATTGATGACATGCTTAGTTTTAGATCTTCTATTACTGTTCATTCTGATTTTAAACAATTGCTCAAAATGTTATCTCCAGGATATT
Organism: Crypturellus tataupa; assembly: GCA_034781795.1. Classification (NCBI taxonomy): domain Eukaryota; kingdom Metazoa; phylum Chordata; class Aves; order Tinamiformes; family Tinamidae; genus Crypturellus; species Crypturellus tataupa. The sequence continues at coordinate 1,465,046 of JAWLRI010000319.1, forward strand.
ATTTCTTGAGTATTTATTAGTAACATGTGTGATTTTTCCATTCTTTGCCATGATAGATCCTATGACTTGCATTTTTTTGCCATGAGAGCCTTAAAGAAAGATTGGCTCTCACCCATGGAAAAGGAATAGAGACAGTCTTTCTGCTAGAAAAACAGATTCATGTAGTCCCTTCTCTTGCCTTATCAATATTATTGTTTTACCGGTGATAACAGAGTAAACTTTTAGAAAATTGAAAATAACAAGTAACTGGGAACAGGAAAAGGAATTGTTGCCTTACCAGCCTTCCTGCATGGTGTAGCTATATTCCATGAACTATATTGGTTCAACCTAGGAATAAGGTTGCCAGCTTGCCCTTAAAATAGTTTTATTTTCTCTCTTTTCATGGTATGATTTACTGGACTGCTTCTAATAATTCTCTGGTGAAAAATGGGCTGTTTTTTTAATATAAAACCTAGCTTTGCATCTTTCTTCATGTAGCACTCAGTTATAGCTATGAATTTTAATTCTCTTGAGAATAAAACATAGTCCTTATATACTAGTTCCCTGTGCGTGCTCTGAGTCACCTGCAAGTTGCAAGGATAATATTTTTTTTGTTACACAGTCTTGGGAGTGCCTATTTTTTTGAATCTTTCTATATAAATTGAATTTCCCACATCACATGACAACTTTATTTCTCTCCTTATGTTCTTTTGATGCACAACCAATAGTTGCCTCTCCTAGCAATGTCATTATGTTATTTATTACACTGGCTACTGCTAGGCAGAGAGATCATTTGTCCACTCTGGCCATTCTTGTTTTATTTACATTGTATATACTTTTAAGACAACCTTAAATATAAGAAATGACAAAGAAAATGACAGGAAAATCTGCCAGATCTAAGGACTTGAATGATTTAACTCAATGAAAGAAATACTAATGTGCAAACATGTAGATTTTGAATCTAAAATTGTAGCTTGAAGCTATGACATTATGCAGTCAGAGTCTGAAAATTATGTGGTGCTAACCTTAGGATTATCTGCACAACTTCAACTTCTCTCCTTTGCATGTGTATTTCATAGTTCAGGTTTTAGTTATGTGAGCTGATGCTGGTTTTTCTCATTTGGCACTCACATAGTGCTATGCTCACCAGCGGAGACATCATTCGGGATATTTTTCCTTTACATCATGTAGTCTCTTGCCTTTCTGCCTCCCATCAGTCTAACCTTTCTGATTGAGTTGCATATTCATTTTGTGTGTCTACCAAAGGCACACAGAGATTTGATTTAAAGTATTTTTTTGAAATAACTTTATTTACTGTGTGCTCATTTTGCACCTTGCTTTGCATTTTATAGCACTATGTTCAAAGCACATTCTCCACAAACTTTGTCTGCAGCATTGGTTTTTCATCCCCAGGTTTTTAAACTGGACACATAAAAAGACTTTTACAGTTAGAAAAACCTCTGTACTCTGATTTAGGACAATGGACTTATAGGAGCTCACATGGCAGAGTGAGGAGTGGGATATTATCTAGGGCAAAATGCAATCACTTCAGCTTGAAAGCTACATTACTGCATTATAGTTATCTTCTGCTTTACGTGCAACCTCCAAAACCTTCAATAAAGTAAGCCCAGTAGGCAACTTCCTCCAACACAACACATCTCCAGAGTGTGGCCCATCCCGAGACTGAATCATGCAAAATGTTCTGTGAGCAGAGAAACAGACTGTGGTCACTAACTTGGAAGATCATAAAATGCAGCCATGCCGTGAACCAGCTTGAGCTGTCATAACTGGTATTAATTCTGGTATTCCTTCACTGGCCGATGATTGACTTTACAGCGGAGAAGTTCCTTTAATGTTAGTTTTATTGTACAGTTTTGGAGGAATTTTTAAGTTAAAAAAAATATAACTAGATAATTCTTACCAAATGTGATCTAAAGATTACTGCAGTGTTCTCTTACTGGTCAGCAGTGGTAGGTTTGATTCCTTCCAAAACTAACAAAAGGATGAGAAATTTTCCACATGTATTTGTCAGTTATTTTCTATAGTAGAAGAATGTGAGGGCTCAGTTGCGAGGGATTTGTTTCATTTCTGGAAAGAGTGGGATCTATTAAGCACAGACATTACTCTATTTCACTGCTATCCCTAAACAATTTTGCACTGTGTCCTCCTCTAGTCCCTTCTATCCTCCTTTCTCTATTTCTTTAATGATGTTCCTAATATTCTGGGGAACTCCATCCAAAACCAGATCTACCATCTCTATTTTATACTTGAAGTACAACAAGTACCTAATAAAAAGATGCATCTCCTCATAAGTATTCGCATTTCTACTTACTGTATTTGGCAGTTTTATTTGTTTCATGGTCATGTGCCCCGTGCCACAACTTGCCTTGCAGAGGCTGCCTACACACTGTTGCTCTACGACGAGCTGTTGGAATGGTCCGATCGGCCCCTGAGGGAATTCCTGAACTATCCCATGCAGACGGAGTGGCAGCGTAAGGAGTATCTCCATCTGACCATCATTCAGAACTTTGACAGGGGAAAGGTAAAGCAGTCTTGTCTTGTCAACTCTAGAGTGGCTCTTCAGTAATTTTAGGACAGTGTCGTGGCTTTCTTTTTCCTTTACTAGGGCAGTGTTTGTCACTGCCTGATTAAGCAGTTACTTAAGTACTTAGTGACTTAAGTCTCTACCTGCTACTTACTACCTAAGCAGTTGGCCCCTTCTAATCCCCTCTTTTTATCCTGCATATATTGTACGCTTATATCTGAGAATAATTTGCACTTACGTAGCAGTTGTCTTTGTAAGTGTCAAAACCCTAGACAAAAGATAGCACAGATTCTCCCAATTTTAATGGTGATGAAAATTAGTTATATAAGGAAAGAAGCTTATCAAATTCACAAAGTTGAGTGAGTGAGGGATAAAATTCAGGTACCTTATGAGGATTATATCTATATCTGTTAAATAATGTATCTTGTATCTGAAGTATCTCTAAAAAGGATCTTTTGGTTTTTTTTTACCAGGGAGAAAGGAGTGTCACATTTACAGGGGTTCATTGTCATCTCTGACAATGCTAATTCTGATTTAAGCAGGAATAATTATCCCATAGTCTAAAATTTTATATGCCCTTTGCCAATAAACGAACGATTCATTTCAATTTTGTATAGCTAGGATGAGTCATATATGCCTTATAAATGTAATGAAACTGATGTTATCATTAGTTTTGTCAGAAACTACCTTACAGATTTCAAATTGTATGGTTCAGTAAAATATTTTCCAATCAGAATGTTTCTGTGAAAACTTCGGTTATGTTTAAGAATACATTTTAAAGGTAAAATTCCTACTCTGTTGAATATATCTTGTATGTTGTATCAAAGGAGATCTGCATCATCATCCTTGTAGTAACTGTCTTGCAGTGATAGTCCTATTTTGTGAGAATCATTTATTAAGTCTCTAAATGTATTTTTGATCCTTCAGGGTACACATCAGCATTAATCAGCAGCTATCAATGTGTTTAATGGACAGTATGTTTAAGTATTTTCAGATACTGCAAATATTTTGTCAATGTAGAAAGAAGAGACTTTAGATTATGAATTCCTGAACAGTCACTGTGAAGTTACTGAACACCTTTTACTGACTTGCTTGCAGTGCTGGGAAAACGGCATTATTTTATGCAGGAAAATTGCTGAACAATATGAGGGCTACTATGACTACAGAAACCTCAGCAAGATGAGGGTAATGTACCTTTGTCATCATTCAGATGTCCCAAAGCTTGCTTTTTTTTTTTCTTTTTTTAATCTAGATTATGAAATATTACTTAGAAAAATAGGTTTTAGTCCTTAGGTTTGGTCTTCCCGCCCTTTCTTTTACTTGTATTTGTTTCCTGTAACAAAGGTTATAAAAATAGTCTGAGCTTTTTGAAGAAAAATGGAAAATGGTATTGCTGTGTTTGTCCTGTACAGCACCCCTTCTGTGTGCATGCACATGCGCAAGAATTTTGTGTATGAGTTCACTTTCTTTTATTTCTTTGGTTTATCCAGGGAACATGCTCTGCATAATCCTTTCCTAGCAGCACTGACATGCTTTTACAAATATAATTGCATTTATGTAGACAATTACATTGCAATTATAATTGTTAAGAAACAATTTGCAAACAAGCAAAGCATGACTTTATGAATCTCTTCATTACATGAAAATGTGTTCTATTTAAAATCTTCTAAAAAAGCATTTTCTGACACCATCTTTCTTTTTTCTCTGTCATTTTTAGAGCTCTAATCTTTGCTGTTTTGTTTCTTCTTCCTGTTACTGTATTTCAAAGAGAATCTAACCTTCTCTTTTTGTGTTTGCCTCTGATGGATTCAATTTTAAATATTATAGCTGCCTTTATTTTATTTTTTCCTGTATGGGGGATGTTTGCTGTGAGTGCTGGCTGATCTATACTTAATCCAGAGCTGCTTAACAGCACGATGCAAAGTTCTCAGCACAGAGCTATAGAGCAGTACCCCCTGTCAGTGATCTGCTTACTCTGGGTATATTTAGATCTCTCAATGACAGAGCCATATAAGCACAAGCAAACTGGCTGTCAGCATGTGAATAAGAAAAGAGAATTTGCTTATACATGTTTAATTAATTGTACTTAACATATTATGTGTTTGAAGTAGTAAATGTCTTTCTACTCCTATCGTGCCACTGCTGTTAATCTGTTCTACAAAGGAAATGTGTGGAAAAGCAAAAGGGGAGGGGAGCATTTCTCGTTGCAATTCAAACCTGGCAGTTACTGAGCTGTCAGCATTAGCTGTTGTAGGGCTAAGACAGTTTTATTTTTCCCTATCATTAGTACAAAAATATTAACAGCGAATGTTTTGCTGAAAATTTATCACTACAAAAAGGGAACTTTGACTTTTACTTTGTGTCAGTGTTTTAAGTGAAATAAACTGAACAAAAATAACTTTTACATAGTTACTGTTGTGGGATTTCTAAAGGCACTTGAACAAATTAGACACTTATATTCATTGGCATCTTATGAGATCTGAATATACAGCCCTCTTTGGATATGGTTCCATCGAAGTCTGGCTTTGCTTACTAAACTACCATATTTCTGCCACATATTTGAATGATTAGCAGATTATTGGGTCATCTGTTTCAAGTTGTGTCTGTTGTTTTTACTACTTCAATTTTCAAGTTTTAAAGTCAGTAGTAGGTATAAATGTTTATGCTGAACTACTAGAGATTTGTGCTTTTTACTGTTACTCAGATACACTGTAGTTGCAGTGGTGTGGAGCAGTGTGCTGAAACACCTTCCTTTCTGTAACAGTTTAAGTTTTTAAATTATTTGCATTTCTTCTCAATCTTACCCAGATGATGGAAGCCTCTTTGTACGATAAAATTATGGATCAACAGCGTTTGGAACCAGAGTTTTTCAGAGTTGGATTTTACGGGAAAAAGTTTCCATTTTTCTTGAGAGTAAGTGATTTGAAGTTAAACATGCTGGAATAATTTTGCACTTAATATTATCATTTGTTATTGTTCTACCTATTTGAGAATTTGATTATACCATATACAAGCTCTTCTTAGATGAGAAATGGGAAATTTAGTGTGGTAACTAATGAAATCTAGTTCTGTTTTCAGGGTGGGAGGAGAAAGTGGCTTTCATGAGTAATGGAAGAATAATGGAAAAAAAATCATAAATACAGACTTCATAAATACTTCATAAAGACTTCATAAATACAAGGTTCATGTTAGTCCTGGAAATGCAGCACCTAACCGAATCACCATCTTTCAGTGGTAGCTTGTTCCCCCTGTCCTGTTCTGTTTCTGCTGGTGGTTGCTCAGAAGTCAGTTGTCCTTTTATCAATGGGACAGCCAGAAATTCAAGCAAATAAGGTTCCCAAGTTCCATTTTAAAAAATATATTTTTTTAAATTAGTACTCAGAGTTTCTTCAATTATTCAGCGTACGTAAGATGACAAGATACATGAGGTTACTCTTGAAAATTAATCTGAAAAATAATTTTTAAAAAGCAATAGATTAATACTCTTGAAAAATAATTAGTTGCAATGTAGGTACACCTATAGCCAGTTTCAATCACAGTGTGCATTTACTAAAATAAATCGTAGGGCAGAATTATTCCATAGTTTGTCCCTGCCACTCTGTTCAACTCTCAAGTTATTCAAATGCTCTTGAAACCATTGTGCCTGCTTACCCTGTCCCACTTTTCCAGTCTTGCATTATGCACTGTGTTGAATATCATCTTGGGAGCAGAACCGATCTTATCCTATCCTTCGAACCAACTCCCCTTTATTCATAATCCTAATTTCCTCTTCCAAAGGTCATTCAAAGAAGTGGTGTAGGAATATTGTCTGTATTGTGCAGGCCTAAATAGCCTTATTTTTCTCTGCCTCTGTGGCTATCCAAAATCATGCCCCAAATTAGTATGATGGGCACATATTTTTTTTATATAATTTTATGTAGAATAAACAGTATAGGAGTTGGAAAAAATGTGATTTTTCTGATTCCAAAAGCAATTGGAAAATGTTGATTAGAAAGGATTTAGTATTTAGGATCCTAAAAAATTGTAAACTGATGCAATAAAAGTAGTAGATAAAGTCTGCACAGTAGTGCACTATTTAGCAACTTCTAGGTATTTCACTACTTATGCCTCAGGAAATACATACGCACTTTCCTAGTAGGTTCATAGTACATAGTACTCCTAATGAATAGTTATGTCTGCAGCACAAACAAAAATCACCTCAAAACTTACTGAATCTTACTATATTTTTTTTTTTGTGGAAGGCAATTTATAATTCTTTTAAAGAACTTACCTGTGCGTGTTACAGAAGCAGTTCCACTTTCGCAGAAGGAAGCTTGCAAAATGTACTTTGTAGTTGTATAATAGGAGAGTTGTAGGTGATTTCTTAGAGCTGTTCCCATGAAAGTCCAGGTGCACAGAGTGCAATGCTACTTCTCTCTGTTGTTAAGATACTATAAGGACAACTGCTGTTTCTTTCTAAACCTGCTTCAAAAAGAAGACATCAGCAATGGCTTTCTAGAATTCTCTAACATAACTGTATTTAAAAGTATTTTTTGAAATGATTAGTTGTTTTTTCTCTTCATATTTTATTAAAGAAAAGCATAACCATTTGATTTTTCCAGAGATTTTTGAATGAAGTATATTTCAAATGATAGAATTCCCTTTTCTTGTAACTGACCATTTTTTCTTTTTTTGGATTTCTTGTTTTCATCCTTGCCTTTTTTTCTTACTTTTTCCTTTTTAATGAGAATTGCTCAGAAAGTCTTCATTTAAGTGCATGCCTTTGAATCTAATTAATGACACCCAATTATTTTCACATAACTTGCTGTATCCTTTTTTTCCCCCCACCCAGAATAAGGAGTTTGTTTGCCGAGGACATGACTACGAGAGGCTGGAGGCCTTCCAGCAGCGCATGTTGAATGAGTTCCCACATGCCATTGCTATGCAACATGCTAATCAGCCCGACGAGACCATCTTTCAGGCAGAAGCACAATGTATCCACATAATCACAAAGCCAAGCTCTGTGGTTGCCTTTGCTGCTTTCAAACAGCCCAGATTCATATATAGCCAGTATCTCTCACAATGTGCCACTGCTGGAATATGTGGTAGGACAGAATTTTCCCATCATTTGTCCTAGACACTCTGTATTTTTTTTTAATTGTTCATTTTATTTAAAAATTCCCTGGTAGATTATTAAGATTCTTACTTTAAACAAAATTACTTGCAGAACTATGAAAAGCTATGACAATAGTGGGTCATATCAATTACAATAGTTCAAATTCCTAAAATACAATATAATGTTAGCGTAATATTCTTACTGCTAAAATATATTTCATTCAATCTTTTATTTCATGTACAATCCCATTTAAATAGTTTTTTTGTTCAAAAATAAATATAAATTTTTAAACCAAACAATACAAAGAAATCCTAGACATCAGAAATCGGTTTCCCGGTTTCCTTTCCTGAGCCATTAATAGTCTAGGAGATTTTAATGATGGATTCTTTTTAAAGAGGTTTTTATTCTGCCATGCCTCGGGAGTCTATATGCTTTGCTAGTTTGAATGAGGTGGGGTAGCCTTAACTCTTTACATGTAGATTTGCAGATTTATGCAGTGACCCCAATTCCTGAAAACCAGGAAGTCCTGCAGAGAGATGGCATTCCAGATAACATCAAGAGCTTCTACAAAGTGAATCATATTTGGAGATTCCGATACGACAGGCCATTTCACAAAGGCACCAAGGACAAGGAGAACGAGTTCAAGGTCACCACATGCTTTCCTAAACTGCTGGACTTAAGGGTTTATTTGTATCTTCCTTTATAGTTGTGTTATTTAGCTAGGTAGAGTATAACAAATTTGTGACAAATAGGTCAGGCTTAACTATTTTACTTCTCATTGTAATTAAAATAGTAAGGAAAATACACAGGAGACAGGAAGGTCTTTTCCTACATGGAAATAGGAGATGTACCTGCTAGGTTTTGCATCAACTGTCTATGGAAGGCTAAAGAACTTAGGGCAGAAGAGCCTTCAGAAAAGTTGCTAAAGCAGCCGACACAAAACTGCTGAGGAAGTAATGTGGCGTGTAGATACAACAGTCCAAGATTATCTCTCCCTGGAGTGAGGGAGAGGCAGTTTTGACTGAACTACAGCATGCTGTTCTGTGGCTGTGGCATCCACACCACAAGTTGCTTCAGACCTTGGACTTGATCTCAGACTAAAGCAATAATTCCTCCCTAGTACATGAATGACTTATGTTTCTCCTAATAAAACTGAAAATTCATCTTACTCTTTTATTTTATAGTTCTAATTCTGATACACTACATATACTAAAATTCTGTCAACATCTACATTGCTATGTATGTGCATGCAGATAATCAAAGATATTTCTGCATTAACCACGTGCAGTTTGAAAGACCTGTTATATATCCTGGTATTCAGGCATATGAAGTTAATTATCCCATAGATACTATTATTATAAAACAAAAGATAAATTTATAAAAAATAGCTTAATTAAATCACTGATGTCCTTCCTTTAAAGCTTCAGACTTTTTTTAATTGTACAGCTCATATGTATTTGTATAAGACCTAAAATGTGTATTGAGTGAAACTTTATCCTGACTTAAGGTAATGTTGGTATATTGTTTTATAGACTCCTTGCTAGTGCAAAATATTTGATATTATTACATTTAAGTATCACATCAGCTGTTCATTTTGGAGTGTCAAAATACCTTCACACTGGAGAGCTGGTCACTCGTTGCCCTTAAGCTGCTCTTGTGCTTCTTAACTCTCTCTCTCTTCTCTGTTATTATCTCTGAATGCAAATAAGAAAAGCTGATTTAGTTGCGAGTGACCTTTGTTGATGAGTGGACAATATATAGTATAGGATAACATTATATTGAAAAAGGACGGCAGAAATAGCAGAATTTAATGCTTAGTAGTAAGTAAATCCTAGAAAGTAAGAGGTAAAAGAAAGTGAAGTCTTCTGGGAAAGACATTTTTGTAGCTATTTGGATGTTTTTTGTATGTGTGTGGTTAGTTAAATAAAGGCATTCACCAAAAAATCTGTGAATAATTAAGAAAACTATACAGATAAATTAAGATATCAGCAAGCACTTAGTCCTCTCCTCCTAAAAGATAAATTTGAGGTTTTTTTTTTTTTTCTATTATAGAGTCTCTGGGTGGAGAGAACCACCTTGATCTTGGTGCAGAGTTTACCTGGAATATCTCGTTGGTTTGAAGTGGAAAAACGTGAAGTAGTGAGTATAAGATCTTTGAAATGAATTGATTGCAATAAGTATTGTGTTTTGATTTGCTTCCTTTTCCATATGTTATCTGAGAAAGACTAAGATTTATTACCCGTACCTAGTTTCTCTGAGCAGATTTTTAAACTGGCTACCTCTAGGCTATTTACAAAATATTTTGAGTTGTCTAATTTCTGTTAACTAGAAAAGAAATGGCATCAAGAAGACACCATTATGATTCATATAAACAGATGAAGATAAGTTGAGAAGCATAATGTGCAGTCAGAATGCGACCAAAGGCAACACTTATTGCCAACAACTCGCTTTCTTAAAACTTAACTCTAACAATTAATACTTAGAACATAGATATATTCTAAATTCAACATATATTTCAGTATTCCCAATAAGGACGCCCTCTCCAAGCTTGGCTACTATAATAAGCTCCGTGTGGGGATGTGTGTGTTTGCCTTGGAGCTCTGCTGGTTCCCTGCATGGGCCCGGAGAGAGCAGCCCACGCGGAGCTTGCCGAAGTGGGGCCCAACACAGCAATCTGCTGCTGACACGTTGTAATTTTCCCGTGTTCCTTTTTGTTACTTCCTTAGAAAGCTCTTGAATACTTCTGAAATGTTCTCTGAGGAGTATTCCTAGAGCTCACTAGATAGTGAGCTCTCAATAATTGGTCAAGTTTTGAGCCCAGGAATACAACATACTAGTCTGCTTCCTGACTAAACTGTAGTAGTGTTCTGCTATACAGTATTCTATATTCTGCTATAGAGTAGTCTGCTATAGGGGCTGAGCAATCTCTCAAGGTCAGATAATCTAGAAGAAAAGGGAGGTTATTTCTTTTGCTCACTGATTATATGATAAGACTAATTAGATTATGTGATAAAATCTATTTTCTGATATTTTAGACTGTAGCCCAAGTGAAAAAATATTTTCTGCCCCAATACCCTAGAACCTACTATAACCTTGCTTTCTTATTAAAAAATCAATAAAACTGCCTTTAACAAATCTAGTAATTTAACTGAAGATTAAACATGTTTGCAATGCTCCTTATTCCCCTTTCAGGTAGAAATGAGTCCTCTTGAGAATGCTATTGAAGTCTTAGAAAATAAGAACCAGCAGCTGAGGACACTGATTAGTCAATGTCAAACTCGACAGATGCAGAATATTAACCCTCTCACAATGTGTCTAAATGGAGTAATTGATGCAGCAGTTAATGGTGGAGTTGCTAGATACCAAGAGGTAAGAATATTATTTAGAATGTATTTATTAAAATCTATTTTAAAGTCTCTCATTCTTTCTTTGTTCAGAATATGCTATGTGGATTGAGGACATGCTACTACATCAGTAATATTCTTAATGACACATTGTTTCCTTTACTGCAGTTTTGTGTGAGGTCAAGTTAAATATGTTTATCTTTATTATTAAAGCTGTTCTGCCACAAATTTTATAATAAGATTACTCAAGTGAGAAGCATATTGACAATTTCCTTTACCTTTAGTGGACAGTGATTTTTTTTTTTCTGTGAAATATTACAACAACATAATTACAATTACCTTTATTTTCCCTTCCCTGCTTCCCTTTTATTTTAAGATTTCTTCAGTTTCTTTTTAGAAGATTGCTCTGGCTAAACAGCCATTGCCTATTGTGTGCTGACATTCTAGGAGATTTTATTCTTAACATAAAGGAGCTATCTCATAGAATCATTTTTCTAAATCTTCCTTTTATTTCTTTCTTCTCCAAGTTTTTTGAGAAAAGCTGTTTTCTGGAAAAGTCTAGCAAAAATTAATGCATATAATTAAGAAATATCTAGTCTTCATCCCCAATGCTAAGCTTGTGCTAAAAAGTTATTGCTGATTTTTGTAATCTTTGAATCACTCTAAAAATAGCTTGCATATTTGTGGTGCACTGTTTCCACAAAGTAATTTTGATACAGTAAAAAGAAAAGAGCATTTTTTTTCTAGCCCAGCTTGCTGTCCTTGAGCCTGGTTGTTTCTTTTCCACTGAAATTTAAGTCAGATTGAATAATGTTTTGTTCAGTGTCCCTAAGTTAAAATTCATTGCAAGATTCTGTGTTTGCTGTACAGTGTTAAATTTGATAAAACTGCATCTAAATTAAACTACAGAACATTGAGTCTGCCGTGGTGTTAGGGTCTCTGTCGGCAACACAGCAGCAAGATGAAAACTGTGGGACTTGGGCAGAGCTCTGACGTGTTTAATGTTTCCCGTCTGCTTTTACACTAGAGCAGCAAAGCGGCTTTGTGCAGGAGGGCACCCTAAAGGCCTCCCTGGAGCAGTGTGGTCAGGTCAGCACTGGGTCTGCCCGGAATTACCCATGTGTCAGTGTGCTCGGGCATCACTTGGTGTCTCTGCATAGCGCTCTGCCCTTCACGAGTCAATCCAAGGCTGTTGTATGCTCCTCTCATTCTGCTGCAATTCTGAATCTCTTTTTAAAGTTCTTTTATTTCCCTCCCGTTCCTCTTGCATTTGTGTGTTTTTGGCTAGATAGATTTATGTCCTGTTCTGTGTTGTAAGCATTGAATTCATACCGATGGCTGATTTATCTTTTTTATTTCTTTCTATTTCACCTTCATTCTCTTTGCATGTCCCCTTTTCAGTCTCCTGAAAGATTTTTCTTATCTCCTTTCTTATCTCCTTTCTTCCTGCCATGCGTTCCTTTTCTCTGCAAGTGCTTTTCATTACCCCTCTGTTTCACTTGCTTTAGCCTTCCCTCCTGTACAAAGCTGAGAACTCCATCAGTCTTGGAGCTTGGACTCTGACCATGACTCTAGTGATACCCTCCTTTCCTTCCCATAGCTTCTCAACTTAAGGTGTAACACTCAGCAAACAAATTTTTTTTGGCTGACTGCCTTCTTTTTTCTCCCTTTTTTTTTTTTTTTCTTCTCTCTCCTCCCC
>JAWLRI010000319.1:1477807-1526271 GCA_034781795.1 Crypturellus tataupa
CCCCCCCCCCGCCCCCCCCCCCCCCCCCCCCCCCCACACACACACACACATTTGGATAAAAAACAACCATCTCCAGCTATCCATCCCTTTTGCTGATATTGCAGGTGTTACTTCAGCTGTGTCTTCTGGTTTCAGTGCAAGAGCAGATCCCAAGAAGCTCTAGAGACCTGATGGTTATCATGCAGTACCTATGTGTATGCCAAAAATGGCAATAGATTGAGCCAGTGGCTTTATCTGAACACTGCCCATAAGCGCCCCTCCCACTGTCATTTCTGCTGTAGAATATACTTCTTTAAGCCTTTTCACATGTGCTACAGGAGTCAAGATACTTTCATGTTTAATTAGTGGAAACCACAAGTTCTAAGAATATTAGTCGATTTAGTCAAATTGTAATTTTCTTTTTTTTTTTCTAAAATACAGTAGATTTTGTTTAAAGTTAGATATTACATCTCTGAGTCATATTACAGATCTGTATAATTCTCAGCTGAATACTACTGGTGTGCCACCTGCTTGGTACTGAAAGAATGCTAAGCTTGTAGAGGAAAAAGATATCAGTTGGCAGAAGTTTGGGATTTGGGATTTTAGAGTGAAATATCAGAGGGCTCCTTCTTAGCATCTGAACATGAAGTCTTGTAAGTCTGTTGATCTAAAGTGAAAGGACTAGATGAAATAAGTGTCTTTCACTGCAGTGTTGGGAGCTGAATCATGATATACTTAGATCCACTCCTACCCCTTATTTACCAGTGATTATATGTGGCAAAGATGTAGCAGGTGAAGATGGATAAAGGATCTTGTAAGAGGTGTTTGAGAGAAACACTAAGGCAAATGGAAAAGTAACCAGTGTTACCCCGTCAGCTGTATGGATGTAAAATGACGTCTAAGTACAAGTAGCTCTCTGCAAGAGAACTTTTGTGACAAATGCAGTCTGAGAAGGTCTGGAGTTGTCTTCACAAAATCAAATCAAGAAATGCTGTAAATGATGTAAATGTTCTTGCAGGGTAGGATACATGCCATGGTAAGAAAGATGTGGCCATGAACAAAAAGAGGGTTGCTATATCCAGGCCATTACTGGAGGGTAAAATGCCCCAGGATGTTATGACTGATACAGTTTGAGCACTGGAGACAGGATGGAAGGACGAGTGTGCTCATGGGCACTCCTGGGATGTGTGGCTTTTTGAGAGCAGTGTCATTAAGAATTATTTAAAGCATTGTTAACAGTGAATAAGAAGATACTGTTACAGTTGTAATACAGTAGCTTAAAATTACAAACATTTCTTAAGATGTCCTTATATCTAGTATAAACTAAAGGATAATGGAGTCTCTAATAGGAAAATTATTGAAACGCCTATACTACAGTTAACAGAGATGAAGTTTTTCATTCAGGTGGCCTTTGAGTTGTTTCATCTCTGATTTGCAAGTTTCCAGATTGGATTCAGGATCTGTCCTGGATGTTAAACTATTACTGAATTCCTCTTCAAGAATGATTTCACTTTAGTTGTCTGTACTCTCCAACAGGGTGGAGATGAATAATTATTTTACATGTTTTATTTTCTTCTGCTGCTGCAGTAGAAAGTAGTAGGTGCTTTTGTTTTGAAAATAGCATTTAAAAATGGTATGATGTATTTTAACTCACTTTGTGTGATTTATGTAATGTTATTGTTTCATGCATAGGCATTCTTTATCAAAGAATACGTCTTGAACCATCCAGAAGATGGAGAGAAGATCACGCGCTTGAGAGAGCTGATGCTTGAGCAGGTAGAGTTGGGGAAAAAAAGATTGAGTAGGTGCCCTGATTAGCTGTCCTAGCTCCAGCTGACATGGCTCAAACTAAAATAAAAAACCTGAAAGGATAATTCTCCAGTGGTCTTTGCTATTCCACATAGGCAGTAACTTCCTATATAAGCTGGAAACCTGTTTATATTCTACTTGTTCCTTTTCATCGTAATTGATATAGCTTCAAATTGATATAAACTAAAGGTTGATTAGGAGGCAAGGTTTTGCCTTATGGTGACAACTCCTTGTACAGTTTATTTTACCAGCTACTGTAAAATATACATTATTTTTACCAAAATGTTTAGCATAATTAAAAACAAAAGCAAAAAAAAACCCCTATATCTTAATGCAATAGAAAAAATTTTAATGCTTACATATACCAGCAACTATTGTTAGAAATCAAGTGATGAACAGTTGAGTTCTATGTTTTATATAATTTTTGTGTTGTTTTATTTTTTCTGTTTACCGTAGTCATTACATTTTGAACATTTCCTGTAGAATTTGCTAAATAAAATAGAAATAAAAAATAAATGGACTGCATAGATTTTGAAGGACCTAGGTGAAATAAAGGTCCTAGGAATGTTTTTATTGCATTAAAACCAGTATATTTTTATTTGGTTTTCATTTTCCTGTGTTTCACCAAAACAGTAAGAATATAAAGGGTCTCCAAGGATTGGTTTGGTTAAGTAACAAGCTAAAAGACTAAATTGGAAGTAGTCAGCTGCTTTGGGTAAAAGACTCTTTCAAACCAAGAAGTGGAAATTAAAGGAGAAGATTTTAAATTTTACTCTGGGAAAACTTAAAGTGGAAGGCTTTTCTCCCCTCCACCCAGGAAATGTCAGGCCACAGAGACAAGAACAATGTCATTCAGTTACAGGGCAAGTGCTACAGAAGAGAATGGGAAGAACACAATACCTCAAATCAACAGCAGCTCAAAAGGAAGCGAGATTACTGATGATGCAACCAGAAATATGATTGTTTACATCTAGAAAGTCTACCTGCACCAGTTATCAAGTGTCTCCAACTGGAAATGATGAAATAACTTATTTTGACCAAATAGTTGTGCTGAAATATTTCAGTATTTATTAAAAGACATTTACCTGTCTTTTGTTCTATACAGTGTGCTGAATTTTCAAACTCTACACTATATACTAGGTACTCTGGTTAGAATATTCTTTTTTAGCAAGGTAAAATTTGATTTTTCATCAGTGTTGTGATACCTTTTGGTCAGATCAGCTGAAGGGACAGATCACCTGCAAGTTTAAATCATAGTGGGTTCCCCGATTTCTCCTTCCCATATATAATCTATGGTAACTTGCACCTTATTTCATTTTTTTCAAACTATAGCTCATCCCACTAATACTTGCAATTTAAAAATGGAATTAGTAATTTTCCATGATAAAATTTGAATTGCAAGCAATATCATTTAGACACTGTCTGGTACACACAAATCATGGAATAGGAACTACAAAACGTTCAAAAGGGTCAGGATTCAAACACTTACATAAAGACAGTGATATTATGCAGATAGATGCCCGCTGAGAATTTGATTCAAAGTATCAGCTACATGTTTTCATCCAAAGATATTACAACACAGTGCAACTATTTTGTTTTTAAATTCAGCTTTATCTGACTCATCACTTAACCAATTCAGTATTTTAAGTGTGTGTGTGTGACCAAATTTGTGCAGGATCTGATTTTTAGCAAATGACAAGTTTCAGCAATGTTATTCTGAAACCTATTGGGCCTAACAATGAGAATACACATAAAATCACCACTTTATGAAGTCACTGTAGACATGAAATACAATAGGGGCCAATGGACATCATTGGAAATATATTCCAAAGTCTCTAGCATGTGTGTATTGTACTCATATTTTGTTTTATGTAACTTACGATTTCATAGAAAATTTTGGGCTTAGTGCTAGTAGTTTGTACAGTTAGCATTTAGCCATATTTCTACTACATGATCCATAATGGTTTCTGTATTAGAGTTGAATTGAAATAGGCTATACCCTTCAGAAAATCAAGTAGTAGAAGAGGGAAAAGCATAATCCTTGCCTATGTCATTGGTTTTAGTCTTAGGCCTAGTTTGGACACAGATTTTTCAGGCATTTAAATGGTGGTTTTAATATCTATGGGATTTTCTGTTTTGATTAATGTCATAATTATTAATTGGTCAAAAAATGAAACTATAAAGAGAACAAATCAAATATTTTTCCCTGTCTTTTCTCCTGTCTCATATGTAGGCTCAGATTCTAGAATTTGGCCTTGCAGTGCATGAGAAATTTGTGCCTCAGGATATGAGACCGTTACACAAAAAACTAGTGGATCAGTTCTTTGTGATGAAGTCAAGTTTGGGAATACAGGTACGTGAGCAGGTGCGCTGATGGGCCGAGAGAGTTCTCCACAGCCAAGGCGGTTATTTTCCCTACGCGGCAAACAGTGACATCTTTTGGTTGTTTGTCCACATTACGTCTTGGTGGTCTTACAGTATCACAAAGCATCATCAGGGAAGTATCATTGCTCTAAAAATTATTGTATATTTTTTAAACTTATGGCGAACCTGATTTAAAACACAGATACACCAATTCAAATGGGCATCTGGGTCTCACAAAGGGCTTTATGATGTTATGTTCATTTTAATTAATCTTCTTTTTACTGTTTGTCAGGAATTTTCTGCTTGTGTACAAGCCAGCCCCATTCATTTCCCAAATGGAAGCCCTCGTGTATGCCGAAATTCAGTACCAGTTTCTATGAGCCCTGACGGTGCCAGGGTAATACCTCGACGCAGGCAAGTTAAATTGCTAGAAATTGACAGGTTTTGTCACCTGTGGAAGGTGACCCAAAAACAATGGCTGTGTATGTGCCTCCTGGTGAGCGTGAACTGTCTTCAGGCATGAGTAAATGATACATATAATCAGTTTCTTCCCCCTCCACTTAAAAATTCAAATTAAATTATGGAGTTTATTAAATGTGCTGTTTTTTTGCCATACCTGATTAATAAATCATGACTGGCAACTGCCGTGAGCTATTTTCTCTTTCATTATTCCTATGACAGTCCCTTGAGTTACCCCGCTGTCAATCGGTATTCATCCTCCTCGCTGTCCTCCCAAGCCTCCGCTGAAGTCAGCAATATCACTGGGCAATCGGAAAGCTCTGACGAAGTTTTTAACATGCAGGTACAAATTATCATTCTTCACTGAAAACAAGCTAAAATGAGTGTTTATTACAAAACTTTTTGCTAAGTTAATACTTCTGTTTACCATTCCAGTTAGAAGTCTAAAAGATCCTGCAAGCTAGGAGTTCAGCTCCCTCCCTTCCTTACAAAGAAAAGCTTTCTTTGTAACTATTTCTTCCAAACCGAGACTGTGAATTAATGACAAAAGTAATAAGCAATGCAATTTGGTTCAACGTCATTACTTAGTCTTTTCTTTTTTTCCCAGTTGTCACAGTTGTGATGTAATTATTTTAATATATTAGTTATATTCCTGTTTATTTGAAGTTATGCTTAGTCTTTATGTGTAGTTATGTGTAGATATATTAAGGCTTCTTATGCTAATTTGCTACTATGAGATACAAATATATTAGTCTAACAAATCACAAATTCCTTGTTTTAGTGAAGCATGTAGTAGAAAGCTATTTTTTCCAAACTGGTATGTGTGATGTGGTAACAGCAGCATCTCTTCTGTGTGCAGCCTAGTCCGTCTACCTCAAGTCTGAGTTCTACTCACTCTGCTTCACCTAATGTGACCAGCTCTGCTCCATCCAGTGCCAGAGGTCAGTGCTTGTCGTCTCTGCTGAACCAGATTAAATGGTACTTGAAAGCTTATTTAGAGCTGAATCTCTAAATTTCTGCACATTATTACTGGTAGAACATCAAATTCAACTAATTATTTGAGGAATGTGATAGATACATTGGCAATAGACAATGTTTTCTATAAACTTCTTTACACAACTGAAATGTCTGAATTTCACTGTGTAAATTTAATTGCCCACTACACTTCTCTTGCAGCTTCGCCTCTGTTGTCTGACAAACACAAGCATTCCCGAGAAAACTCCTGCCTGTCTCCCAGGGAGAGGCCCTGCAGTGCCATCTACCCAACTCCTTCCGAAGCCTCGCAGGTAGGAAGCTTGCTGGAAGGCCTCTTAAATCCCGTATAATGGAAAGGAGTTTGTTGAACTCTGAGCAGACTCAATGTTTGTTCACTGCTGTTAATTTTGGCGTGGTGTGCCTTGAAACATTCAATACTACACATACTGTCAGGGAAAAAGGAAAGGTGATAAGCATATTTAAGGAATATACCTATTGATAAGTACCTTCTCTGTTAAATATTTGACAACCACAGAAAGGAACATGAATAGAATGCACAGAACTTTAAATATATCACATTTCTGCTTGCTTTGTTTAGGTTATAACCTAGTTTTGATACTTATTCATTGAAGTGTTTGATATTTATTCATTGAAGTGAGGAACACAGAAGGCCTATCACATAGTCTTGCCTGAAATATCGATATTGTGCTTAATCTAGGCAAGAAAGAAGATGGGAAAGCTGGCATTGCAGTGGTTGTGCATGTTGACTTGCCCTTTAACTTCTCCTGAAATGTCTAAGTCTACAGTCAGATAGTAATGCAAGCCATGTGGCAATTCCTGTTTTTCAATGTGATTTCAGAAGAAGGAAGGCTGATGTTTTTGTTACCCTGGAAGAAAGAATAGGAGTTGAGTTCTTACCTTAAAAGTACCACTGCATAAGTCCATGTATAAAATCTCTATCCTTTGAATTATTTGAAATGCAAAATAAGTTTGATGAGGCTGCCAGTTTTGAATCCTAACTTCATCTCTTCTTCCTAATGAGCCTACATTTCTGTGGTGCTTTCCAGTAATATAACTGCTGTTGTAGTCCATTCCATCATGCCGTGTAGCTCTTGCTGAAGCAGAAAGAGATAAACACAAGTAGTATTGGTATGGCCCTCTTTTCAACTCCAACTCTCATTTTCCCCAGAATTTTGACCTCTGATAAAATACTACTTAGTAATTCAGCATCGTTTGTTTTAGAAACAATTTGTTGCTTTCTCTTTAAAGATATTTCTGTCTCATGTTTCTTCAGTTATTGAGTTGATTCTTGATTTATTTTTTTTCTTATTTTCTGTATAAGTCCTCATGTCCAAGGGCTAAAGAACTAATATTAAAGGCCAGACTGCAACAGCAGTTCTCAGGAACTACTTACTGATATGGGGCACTTCGTCAGTGGTAGGAGAGCCAAACCATCAGGGAAGAAAGACTAGGAGATGTTCACTATATAAAGCGGTTTTACATCTTGCCGCAAAGAAAAATTGTCCCATTTTTGCTCCCAGACTGCAAACTCTTGCTTTGCCAAGTGGAATGCGACTTCTCTCCCCCACTCTACCCGAGATCCCATAAAGGAGGCTGAGGAGCCCGTAGGCCCAGTCTCCGGTCTCTCAGAGACTCGCCTGGCAGCAAAATCTCCCAATCTGTCTCTACCCTCAGTGTCCCAAGAGAGGGTAAGTAGAAAATTAACTTTCTCCTACAAAGTAGTATGTTTCAAAAGTGAGAAGGTTTGGCAATTTCTTTTTGCCCTCATAACCATAAATGAGGATAAATCTTTCCAGGGAAAGACACAATTTCCTCCTGAAGTGCTCTGTTCCCTGGCAGCAAGGATGGTGATCAAAGGGAAAAATCTGATTCTCTGCCTTATGAGCATGATAGAAGAAGAAAATAAACAAACGAAAAAACAAACAATGTCCTCTGGAGAATAGTAAGGTAGTAAGGAACTGTCTTAGTGATACCTGCAACTCTCACTAGAATTTAGGTGCTCAAACTGTTCTTTGCCCTTTCTATTTTTATTCTAACAAGAGTTAACTTTCACAGTCTGGCTGGAGCTCCATACAGTGCTAATGAGGAAAGGGCACCCATTTCTGAATGTCTTTGTTATGTCTTAATGAATGAATGTTTCACAATTGTTTTCAACCTGGAAGCATGAGCTGCAGAGGGAAATTCCTGCGCTTCAAGTCCCATCAAGTCCTTTCAGGCCATAGCTACCTCATTTAAAGAAGTTTGAAGGGCTGTGTAGAACCCAGACCACAGCACTGCTGCACCTGGTCCCCTCTTTGAAATTGCTGCTCAAGGTTATATGTGTACAGCTGCATTTGGACAACATCTTTTTGTGCTTGCTTTTTGATCTCAGGCTGAGCAATTGTACCGTGTCTCTCTAGCTCTTTCCCATACGCTGAGGATGAATGACTGGCTAAAAAGCCTCATTAGTTTTTGCTCCATTCTTTTTCCTAATTGAGTTTTTTGGCTTTCACAGTTTTGGAGGTTTCTGCTCCTCATTAAACATTCTGTGATTGTTCTTGTTCTTCCATCTGGCTTTATATTTCTTTGCTTCTGTATGTCTTCATTTCTATGTATTTCATGCAACTCCTGCATCTTTATCTCCACCATTCTGAGTAGCTTTCTCAGCCGCTGTTCTTTACCTTCACAACAAAAAAAAACAGACTTCAGTCAAACAGTGGTTTTAAACTTGCCAGCCATCACCCAGTACGCTGCTGTTCACTATACAGTGAACGTTTGATCCAGCCCAGGCATGAGCATGTGATTTTATTTTCTAACACATTAGCATGTACATATTGTTTACACCAACCTTGTTTTATGGTAAATCCAGGAAAACAGGTGTTACCTGATCCAGTGTGACTACAGGATAGCACAGGCAGGCAAACGTAGTGTTGCTTAGAGTAAGCCAAGGCATTGCCCTACCAGATGTTTTGAATCAAGTTGAATTGGCCAAGTATTTATTCCTCACTTTAAGCTGAGGGTAGCCACACATTAGGCCCACAATAGCTGCCCTTTAATTAAGGTTGTCACCCTGTGTTATCTTCTAAGGCTACTGCCAAGAGCAGTCAGAGCTGAGAAAAACACGAATTTTCTAAGGTAACGGCTGTAACTTGATATTTTCAAAAGTTACACATTGCAGAAATCCTGATTCTACAGGGAAATTCTTGCAAATCTCTCCTTTGATCAGGATTCTGTCAAGTCAGCACAGTCGAATTGCACTCCAGAAATGGGCATTATTTTATCTTTCAGGGAGCAGGAAGTTGCCAGGATTCAGTATACAATAATCCTGCTGATAATTCCAGGATGTACTGTTTTCAGAAAATTAGTCTACTCACTATTTATATATGGATATTTTATTAAAATATTTATTTTCAGGTGAGGTTTATCACTACCTCAAATTAGATGTGGGGGAGGAGAGGAGGGTGGTTAATAACAAAAATGTAACAGTTTTCTCAAAGGCCCCGAAATACAACTGTAGTCATGCATAAGCCCTGCTGTTTTCTGTTTCCAGAGAATGCTGTTTAATCACATTGGAGATGGTGCCCTGCCACGAAGCGATTCCAACTTGTCTGGCCCTGACAAGGGTGAGTAGAAGTGCTGCGCTTTACCAGCCTTGTAGTATCATACATGAATTATGTTTTCATGTATGATACTACTGGAAAATGCCAAGTCCAAAAGTACTTCTCATCTCTAAGTTTTAAAAACTTCACCAGAAAGGGAAGACGGAAAGGAGTACCCACTTGAACGGCCATTCAAAAGGGTCTGGTTTGCAGGAAGCCTCTCCGTGACCCTCGGAGCAGCAGGTTGTAGCCGCTGCCTGTGGGAAGGATCTTTTCCCTGTCTACCTGAGGAGAGAGGAGGACTCGGGAAGGGAGATGAATCCTGGAGATGATAAACTTCAGGAGATTTGAGGGGAAGGATGCTAACGAAATTGGTAGAGTTGGGACGATAAGTACCTGCAGTTCCTCTTAAAACCTGCAGACAAGCCATCATACTTTTAGTTGCTCTTCAGAAGGGGAAAGGTTGTTTTTTTTTCCCCTCAGACTAAATGAAAACCTATTAATTTTCCCTAAAACATACTGGTTATAATTTTACAAATGGGGAAATCCAGTATTGTTGGCACAACTGTTGTTTCAGACCAGTAACGTTTTCCACTCTGCTCCTTTCATTATGTGCTGCCCTGTGTTGCAACCTGGATAAAGGATACAATAAAACAGATGTACTGAAACAAACATTTCAAGAAAAATATATATATATTATATATATATTTGCTTTCAAGAATTGATGGAAACTCAAGTGTGGAATTTTTCACATGGCTGAGAAACATTTGAAATAATTTAATATGGAAGTGTCAAAACTTTTCCACTGTTCTATGCAGCCAAGAACATTAGAGAATAGTTAAAATAGTCCCTTTTGGAGGTTTAAACATTGGAAGAACTGAGTGCTTGGATAGCTTAAAAGAAAAAATTGTCTTGTGAAAGGTTCAGGAATTTGTATGACTTGGGCCCGGTGCCAAATCATTTGTAGGATGAGGGTAAAACCACACTGCTAGGTGACAGCCTAGAGTAAAAAGCAAACACTATTTAGCATATTTTGGCAATAAAAAGGCAAAGTGATCTACTATAAAATAGAATTGGTACTTGGCGTGCTATTCACGAAGTCAAATAATGTACAATTATACCATAACAATGTAGCACAAATACTATTTGTACTGTACTTCTTGCATTAAGTGTCTCGTATGAGCTAGTGCAGTGGGATTTGGGTGCTTTTGAGAGCTATTAGTGTTGCTACAGCAGCAGTTATTGGGGGCATCACTTGGCAGTCAGCAACAGAGCTTGGCTTTTTACTCCGTCTTGCAAGCAAGCACGGGCTCCTCGCTGCTGTGGAGGAGGCACACAAGAAGTAAACTGCCATGGCATGGTACGGGCTCCTGTTAGTCCCTGAAAGCACTTTGAACCTCATGGGAGAGTGAGGGTTTTAAGACAATCTTCACTGCTCGGTTTTTGTTCTGTTCTTATACATGCCCCATAAGCAGCTATTTCTAAGAAAAATTGCACGTTTTAAGTTAGCTTATGTTCTGTGTTAAACTTTTTGTTTTTCCATATGCCTTCCTGCGGACAGCAGGGCTTTGTGATAATACAAAATATTCTGGTTCTATTATGGGAGCTATTCCATGCCTAATGGGAAGTTCTGGAATTTGCCAGAAGTAAGACAGATAAATATTAGTGGATAATTTTATACATGTCAAAGTGCTATTCAATCTACATGTTCAAGTATAGATTCTGGATGATGGACACAAACAAGGTATACAAGCTGTCTTAGTCCTCAGGAATTTCTAAGTTTTAATTTTCTCCAATTTTTTTCCCCTTTTCATTATCCCCTCCATTTTGTGCTCCTCCTTCTTAGTTTTTCAATTCTGAGCCCATCGCCTGTGCAGCAACAAAAGACTGTTAATACTGGGAGTTTTCAGAGGGATGTTGGTTGAAATCGTGCGACACTTTCTAGCACCTTGCATATGCAGAATGATTTAATGGAAATTGTTCATGAATAGTCTGTTCCTTTCTGCCTAGACACCTTTAAATAGGAGTTTGCTGGAAAGGTAAACTGATTATATTAACAGGCTTCAAGCTTATCTGCCTTCATGGCTGGATTTAGGATGCACCCAAATGCTATTTCAGCTGCTGCTGCCAGTGAGGGTCTGGCCTGGCTGGTGGGCCAGATGTGGAAGTTGGGCAAGCTAGGAGGCTGACGGACAGTGCTGAAGAGCCTTTCAAGTGCTGCTGTGATCAGGAGAGCTTTTCAGGCATGCTGTTAAGTTGCTTGACATTTTCACTCTGCATATTTGTAAACTCATGCATAAAGGCAGGTCGGAGAGTTTGAAACTGAGAGCTACGAGCACTGGATTTCTACTTTCATTCTTTTCCAGCTGTAAACACCACTCCCAGCAGCTGGAGCTTGGACAGTGGGAAAGAAGCCAGGAACGCATCAGAAAGTGGAAAACTCATATCTCCCCCCGTGCCACCGAGACCTGCACAGACTGGTGAGTATGTGGAGGTTTCAGGCTAAGTGCAAGTTTAAAAAAATAAATTACATGACAGCTTTGGTTCTTTCCACTCTGATTAACCTGCCCAAGAAGCTAAAGGTTAATTTATTATTTGATTACCTACATGGAAGGCTGTAGAACTGTAGGTATTTTCATATCATTAATGATATCTGTAGCATTCTGTTTCCAATACGGTGCCTCTTCCCTTAATGACTAGTTTCTAACAGTTTGTGTTGGCACTAGAAAGGATGATGGAATTTAATCTTGTGATCTTACAATGATTGGAGGGTGGCAGGCAGAAATTAGATAAAAAGAATCTTGCTGGGCAGTGAATGCACAGCAGTCATGGATGGGCATGAGTGCTGTTACTTTAACCAGTTTGCCTTCAAAAGAGTAATTTCTGTTTAAGGAAAGGCTGCTTAAGTAGTAATATAAATAAAATTGTTCTTAAGAAAATGAAGTTGCTTTGGTTTAGCATTATGCACTAGAGTATGTCAAGGCATATTTACAGCGTGTCTATAGGTTTTGTTACACCTGGAAACGTTTGGTGTAAGTACCTTTATTGTGTGTGGGTTTTTTTTTTTTTTTTTTGTTATTTGACATAAAAGTAAAGGATATATTTGTTAGAAAAAAAAGAAAAAAAAACAAAGGGGAAGTGTATGATACTGACCTTTTTGAATCCCGTTAGCAACTGATAGGATATAAAGCACTTTACAGTGATACAAAATATGTCAGAGAAGATGGATACAGAAATGTCTTATGGTGTATTGGTTCTGGAAGATAGCCTTGAAAACAAAATAAAACAAAATCTTTAAAACCTTTAGAGCCATTGATCAACTACATAGAGGGAGCCAGGGATAATGCTGGGTGTAGAATGATCTCTAAGATTTAGTGAGAATCTTAATGTGAAGAGTGCACTGAAATCTTTCTGACTTTACAGCATCACCAGCAAGACACATAGCCTCCATTTCCCCTTCTCCTGCTGGCAGATCTCCAATGAAGGTACTGTCTTATTGTAGTGAATCTCCCTTGTTCATGTTGTGGGGTGGATTGTATATATTGGATATGTTGTGTGGGATTTTTATTTTTTATTATTGTCATCATATGCCTATGTAATCCATTCACAAGATTAAGTAGCCATAACAATTGCAGATTGAAGAATTTCAAGACTGCAACCAAGAACCAGATTTTGATCTTTAGGATCTTCAACTTCTTAAAATTAGGCTTCTCACCCACGTGAATAATCAAGCCCATCTGAGTCAGTGGAAAGAAAGGAGCACAAGAATTAAACTTATGAAATGACAAGTGGTCCATCCACCCTAGAGTTGCCAGGAGTGGTAAAAAGAGATGCTAATGAAGCAAAGCGGGTGCACAGCCCATTCCTCTCACCCCTCAACATCCAGAGCTGTTTTAACAGGCATGTTAGGTGGTCATCCCTGCTTTAGTCTTTTTTGTATCCATACCTCTGCAGAGCAATCTGGGGAGGTTGTGTAGGCAGGTGGAAGCAGCCTGCAGCCTACATAAAGCACAGGTAAGCTATATTAAGCACAGGCTTGGAGTAAGCACTTGTTCTCCTCTGGCAGGCACCCTGGCAGCAGGGGATCCTGGCTGTGCAGCCCTCCTTTGAGGAGTGGTACTGAACTGAGCAGGGTAAAGGTGTTGGTACCTGCTCGTTGCTCAGCAGTCTCTTGGTTGGAAAGCTTGAGCAAGCAGCTTGAGTCATCTTGCAGCATGGGAGCCAGGATCCCAGAGCTTGCGCATTTCCCCTGGAGGTCTCTAATCACAAGTCTGCAGCCTCTCTCCCCTAGGTCACCCCATGAACCTGCAGTTCTCCATGTGGCCACCCCCTGGTCCCGATGCCGGCCCACAGGCCAAGGGGACTGTCCTGCTCCGGGTGCTCTGAACTACTCGTGCCCCTTTCGCACCACCCTGGGCGTGTGCTCAGTCCCGCTCTTGCACCAACTGCTTCACAGGTAGCTTTTCAGAGCAGCAAGATACAAAATCAAGCAGGTTTTCCCATATTCCTGAATTGACTTGGTGCTGATGATCCTTGGGGCCATTTCAAGCTTGTCCTAACATTTTCCTCTGAAGATATTTTTCCAACCAACCTGCATATTGCCACAGAGCCTACTTGGGAAAGGGGTGCTGGCACAGAATACTTTGGAGGATTGTTGGATCTCACTTTGAGCATCCTTGAGTTTCCAGACTCTTTTGGTGTCTGGACTGTTAATCATGACTGCTGCAAGCAGTCTGTATGGCTGTCAGGGACTAAGTGCTTATCCCTGCTCAGCCCCTGAATTCAAACAGGCAGGATTTACACATATTTGCTCTTGTTTCAAATGAGAGAAGCAAAGCTCCTAAATCCTGTCTATAGCCCCTTGGATCAAGCGCCAAGTGTTCTTGGAACTTGATCCAATTACATCATTTATTTGAAAACTTTGACCCCAGAAGTTTGCGTGGATGAGACTGAGCAGCAGCTTCCTAAAACAGAACCTGAAGCAAATAGGGGAGCAGGACTCCCACTGTGTACAAAATGTCTGCGACACATAATGGCAGTTAAAGAGAATTTGCTGTGCTTTTCCCTAGCCACACACAGAGAGCAATTTTTACCCTTTGTTCCAACTGTTACGCACTGCCACAGAAACCACCAGAATACCCAACCCGCTGATGTAAATTAAAATCTTTCCATTGCCTTGAGTGTGCTGTGGATGCAGTCCTACGTGGATAATTCTTTGTTCAACAGAACAAAGCCAGTGCAGTCGTGTCCCTGTGCCCCTGTCCTCCTCTCCCTGCCCTTTGCTGCATGGCTCACTCTCACTGAAGCTGAGCAGCTGAGAAACAGCTAGTGTAATGGGGCCGGAAGCCCCTTGTGTCTAGATTGACTCTGTTTTAGGCCAAATTGGCCATGCTGCAAAACTTTCAGCTTTTCCCCCAACCTAGCAGTTTTCAGCAGACCAGCTTCACTGGAACAGGACTCCCAGCACTTTCAGGCAGGGCTTCCCATTCTCTGTCAGCACTGTTGGCGCTGCTTGGACCCTCAGCTCTCTCCCTGGCCGCCCCACAGAGACCTGCGAGGCTCCTGGTGTGGCAGATTGGGCCACTTGCCCTAACCCCCGGTCTGAAGCCCCTTTGCACTTGCACAGCATGTCCAGAAACCAACAGAGAGATGGTGGGAGAGAGGGCAGAGGAGATGGATAGGCTTCCAAATGCCGCCTGCAGCAGCAGGGAATTCGTTCCCTCCTGTGCTCCTGCTGTCGCCACTTCATGGCCGTGCCCGTAGGCGCGGGCAGAGCGAGGCCGGGCTCCCGCAGAGGCACCCGCTCTGCGCCTCGCCTCCGGCACTGGTGCGTGCCACACGTGCAAGCGGGGCCGCTGCCCAGACGCACCTTTGCTGCAAGCCTGTGCACTAGAATTGTGAGGAAAACCAGGAAGGTGATTTTTAAAGGAGAGCGGCAGCAGCGAAGCACTGGATGCGGTGCGAGTGCCTTGTTGTGGCGTTAGGGGGCAGGGCGCGCCTGGCTACGCGGCGGCTTGGCGGCCCTTTTCCATGTGGAGAGCTGGGAACGCTGAGGTGCGCTGCGCCTCCTAAAAAACAGTCGCGGATTTTTCTGGGGTATGACAACGGGGAGCTAACCTTTAAATAGAGTTTTGCTTCCACTTAAGTAAGTTAGTGGCATGAAGAACTGTTTATGGTATGCTTAGGTGCTCTAGAAACAAGCTTTTTATTGGTCTTAATCGGATCTTAATTAAAACTGGATTTTAATTAAAAATAGGTTTATATATATGTATCATGGTTTATATTTATCATCCGCTTCAGTATCTGTGCAAACGTGGTATTTTTAGCATGAGGCAAAGAAACGCTAGTGCCCAGTTCCCTGCTCTGGGTGCCTCCTGCTGATGCGCTTTCCCCCGGACAGGGCTCCGTGCAGTCGTTCACTCCGTCTCCCGTCGAATATCACTCCTCGGGGCTCGTGTCCCACTCCCCGGCGCTGTCGGGCAGCTACAGCAGCGGCATCTCCTCGCTCAGCCGCTGCAGCACGTCGGAAACGTCGGGCTTCGAGAGCCAAGGCAGCGAGCCGGCGGGCGCCGTGCCCAACCACAGCGCCGCCGAGGAGCCCGTGAGGAAGGAGAGCAAAACGCCGCCGCCCTACAGCGTCTACGAGCGGACGCTGAAGCGCCCCGTGCCGCTACCTCACAGCCTCTCCATCCCCGCGGCCGCGGAGCCGCCGGCGCTGCCGCCCAAGCCGCAGCTCGGCCGCCCCAGCAACCTGGAGAGCGGCGGCCGCAGGACTGAGCAGGTGCCGAGGCCCAGGCCGCTGCCGCGGAAGGTGTCTCAGTTGTGAGAAGCCTCTTTTGTATCTAACGGCAGCGACTTCCTTACCGTTTGAGAAATAATATTTTTTAAAGATGGTAAAACACATTTAGTTAGGCACTTTAATATTTTACCAACATTTTCTTTTAAGTAATTTTTCAAGGCTTATTAATATTATGTTGCACATTTTTAAAAGAAGTTACTAATTTAGGTTGCCAGATACTATAGGAAGCACGAATGAGAGAGTTTTCTTAATTTCCTGGTGATGAATACTGATATACACTTTTATTTGTACCTTATTTTTATTTAAAAATAAATTAAACTTAAAACCCTACAGCTCTCACGTGAGTTAGCTGACTGCTTCTTACAAAATGCAGAATATACTGACTGGATCTTTATTGCTAGAATAAATGCACGCTTTGTAACAAAGTAGTCCGTAGACTAGGGTGTTTCTGCGAGTAGGCTGGAAGTCGTCTCTCTTATCCGGTGAACAGGTTAGTCATTTCAGGTGTCTGTGAAGAACGGAGATATAATGCAAGTTATCGTGCAGAGAAGTGTGGCAAGAATGTGGTTTGGAGTTTTCAAAACAAACACTCGGTTCATATTTTTAGGAATAAAAAATACCTGCTTTTCATTCAGCATAGAGCGCCTTTCTGGTGAATCTTGGTAAGGCTTTTGCGCTATTAGTGTATTACTGTACCTGATGCATCCTTTTCTTTTTGAGGTGCAATTTATTTTTATTCTTCCAGTTATTTTCCAGCAGTTTACTAGCAGTAGTTCTCTGCTGTTTCTGAATTTCACCCTAAAATTGTGTAATATATAGGTACAAATGAATGTGTTCATTTAATCTGTGTACTGGAATCAGTACTGACTAGTATGAGGGCAATACTAGATGAACAAATTTAAGAAATATGAACTGCTGGCTATGTAACAATGAATTTTAAAAGCAAATTACAAAAGTCATTAACAGTCCTGCAGAAAAAATAGCAAAAATTCTGCAGAGCTCTTTCGACATTATGTACAAGTAGAGTGGGATTTTGGATTTGGTTTTTAACTTAAGTACGTCATCATCATCTTTACTGCAGGAGAATGGTGTTTGGGATTAAGTTGTATCTTAGCAATTAGCATCTAAAGAGCTCTGGAAAACTAACGCCAAGCTGTAGGAACATGGGGAAAAAAAGCACCTTCTGTATGTATTTTTTGTATTCCTCCTCTTACTCACTGTTTAACACTTGCTCGAAAACAGATGTATGAACTGCATTTAAAATCATGCTGTTAAAAATATCCTCCCTCTTTTGTTGGGAAGTTCATGTTGATTTTAACTGTGTTTGATTTGTTGATAGTTTAACTGGAAGAAAGTGACCACTTTTTATATTCTCTCAATTAAACCTTCAGCGGTTACAAGCTGTTGATGGTGGTTATAGAGGTTTTCTATAATAAATGTTCAAGTATTTTTGTACATAATTGGTAAATTTTAATAAGGAGTGTACCATTATGTGAAAAAGAAGCAAACAGTTGTGTATGCAGTAAGATTGTTATAATTATGCCAAATACTTTATGTATGGAAAAAAGAATATTTGTAAATATCTGCTTTTAACAATAATTCTGCCATATTGACTTTACAATTTTGAATGTCAGAAAAAATTAATATATGTTAAAATATTTATGTTTTAGTGAAAGTATTCATAACTTGAAAAGGATCGTATGAATTTTAGCTTTGTATCTTGCTGATTTCAAAGTCTGAAATTCCTTGAACTAGCTCTTGCTTTCAACTATAACATTCTTGTGTCTGTAACCACATCATAAAAGGTGTAGAAGGCTACATATTTATGCTGATATAAAGAGGTAATGCCTGAGATTTAAATAAGGTGTCACAAGTAAGATAACAAAGCTGCTTTGATTTTTTTTCCCCCTGTGATGTTTAATAGATTTTGTTGACTAGTGCTTGAGCACAGTATGAATCAGTGTTATTTGCTCCTGAAGCCATTTTTTTTTATTTCTGGCAGTGAGCAGAATTGTCAAATTTATCATTTGCCTGTATTACTGAAGTCAGCTTTGCAGCAAAACATTTCATGAAGTTTCTGTTTACCCAGACACTCATATTGGTTGCTGCATAATGTTAATATCGAATAAAATGACTTGATTAATCTTTACAGTACAACTTGTTTTCTACAGAATGAGAGATATAAAACAGTTTGCCATGGAATTAAAATTCTGTCTCCTTGTCTTGCTAAATGTAATATTCTTTCTGATAAAAGTCTCCTTCTGGATCTAGTTTTCTCTCTACTTGAATCCCTAATTGCTTTGTGAGACAAATGTGGAGGGTATTGACCTGCTCTTCTGATCAAGTGAAGAATGTAAAATTTGCTATGAGAGTACTGCAAATTAACCTGCATGAGCTCTCTGTTTTTATAACCAAGACATCAGGAATATGATCTGAACGCCAGCAGACAGTATAAAATTGACAGAGTGCTCTAAAACTGAGCTGACACATTTTCTGCTTAGCCAGTTTTGACAAATTGATTTTGTAGATTAACTTTTCAACTTGATAACTTGATTCCCTATAAAAATGTAGTATGAACTCTTTTTCTTTTGTATCTTGCAACACCAGAAAAGCTTGAAAAGCTAATGTAAATAAAGGTCTCATTTGAATTTTATGCACTACTCATAAATGTAGTTTTATCTCTTTCTAGATGACAGTAATTCAGAAGCTTGTGGAAGGGCACCTAGGAGAACAACTTACTTGCTTTTATACTAGCTCGAATGTTAGCCCACATAGGCGTAATAGTAGTGAATAATTCATCTGTGATGCTGGGATGGGTGGGATGCCTTTAAATAGTGCAACCCAGACCCCTTCAGGCTAATGCGCCTGTAACATGAGCGAACTCAGTTATCATGAAACCTTAAGTCACGTCAGCGTGAATAGGCTTTGTTTTTAAAGAAGCACGAAGGTAAAGTCTTTCAAAAAAAGATTATCGAGGTTTTGAGGTAGTGCTGCTGTGCCTTGTTCATGTGGGCAGGGAATAGCTCCAGGGGAATCTTCTACAGTGGGAAGACAGCACCTTGCTGTCCTGCCTCGCTGTTCTTATTTACAAACGCTCTGCTAGAGTCTACCAAAAGCACAGCGATGGGGCAGAAGGATACTGACAGGTAGGAATTTGTGCCTGAAGTGCTAAAAAAGCACCTCGTTTTGAGAGCAAGGCGGTTGGTGAGGTGCAGCAGAGCAGCGCGCAGCAGCGCGAGGGGCTGGCGGAGCCGAGCGCGGCCGGTCGCTGAGTGCCCTGCGGGCCCGGTGGAGCCTCCGCGCGCGCTCAGTCGCGGCAGGGCAGAGCCGTCCGACCGCAGTGAACAGAGCTTCCCCGGCGGAGGGCTCGGCCTTTAGGCCTCCAACCAGACCCTGCCGCGCTGGGCTACAGAAGAGGCTGCGGGCATGATTTCTGGGCTTAAGTTAACTTAGTCCTCTCTGCGCCATTTCAGCTTTTCACAAGTCTTTCATACAGAGAAGAATAGAATGATTCATTGCTTTGGTTAACGTTAACAAAAAATCCTGTGATTAAACAAGTAAAAATTGGGAAGCTTCAAGGATATGAAAGGCTGAGAACTGCATTCCTCAGCTTGGGCACTAAGCACCAGGATGGAGTGACTCTCCCAAAGTGATGTTTTCTTTTTTCTTTCCATTTTGCTATGGCTTACCAGGGAAGGTTGACTGAGAGAGCACTCTGGTTGCCATGAATTGTAAAGGGAAAGAGTTTCCAAGTCCCCAAGTGCTGCAAATTATTAAAATATTTCTCTAGTTTTGCTCCACAGTTTTTCCCTGGGGATCTTTTGCCCCAGCGTGCGCATTGCATTTTGCAGTGAGTGTCACAGTCTTTTAGGGAGGAAATCCTTGTCCCAGGTTTCAGAGGAAATGGGTGCTCTGATACAGCTTATAAACTACTGAAATGTTTATTATATACTCAAGTGTGTTTTATGTCATTGCTTTACTCTTAGTGCTAGATCCACTGGTGCATCTCAGTTGGTTCTGTTTGTTTAGGAGTTACTTTGCAGAGCCATGAGCTACATTCCATGAGCTTGGACCTACAGTCACTCATGGGCCATGAGTCTTGGAAAGATGAGCCCTTATGCCATGACTGCCCTTGGGTAGAGCCAAAGCCAGGAGCTCCCTGGCACCAGCTGCGCAGGCTCTTTGAGGGCGGCCCATGCCAGCCTCCTCTTGGCCCTCGTTGGGGGAAGAGGGCTCACCACCAAGAGAGGCGGCCAGTCTGCTGCTGGGCTTCTGCGCGAGGAGAGCGCTGCAGCAAATCCCAGGATGTGATACAGCAGCCACCGAAACGACTGCAGAGATTCACATGGACTTTGTTAGAAACTGGCTTGTGTTCAAGAGGAGCTGGGTGAAAGCAGCTGCTACCTATTGCCTTATAGTCCCATCTGAAGAAAATAAAAACAGCCTAACGCTGATGGCAACACAAATGTTTGTAACAAAAAAAAAAAACCCGAAAGCTCTTCAGCTTTTTATTTGCAGGCAGTGCCTTAGATGCAGCAGCAGCAGCAAATATTACCGTGCGCAGTCCTCGGGCCATGAAGCACAGCAAAAACGGCGCTTGCTGGGCAGGTGCCTCGTGTGCCGGGAGAGCTTCCCTACAGCTGCCCTTTGCCCTCCTGGTCCCGTGTCTCAGAACTACAGTCTGTGTTGTCAGAGCCGCCAAAAACATAATTCTGTAGCATTTTTATTGCTTTAAAACCTGAGCTGCATGCTGATAAACGAAACCAAAGGGTAAGAAGTGGCTTTGAACATGCAGGCAGGGAGCAGGGAGTTAAAAGAGGGCTCTGGCTGATCCTTGATGCCAAATTGTCCAAGGGTGAAGTTCACTTCTAAACGGAGAGTTTGCTGGAGTGTTGGAATATCGATCAAAACCATCTTCCTAATCCTAGAGCAGGGTCGGCTGGGCCCCGCTGCGAGGGCTGTGCCCAAAGCGCCGCCCGGCTGCCCTGGCGCTGCGGGCGAGCCTGGCTGGGGCAAGCACCACGGCGGGGCAGGCTCGCGCGCTGCGGGACCCTCGCGCAGGGCACAAAGGCCCGATTTGTTCGGAGGATCCTGTAAACAGCGGATGGATTGGCCAGAGGAAGCATTCCCATGCTGGCAACGGCCTCCCGCCTCAGCGCGCGCCTGTGCCAGCCGCTCTCTGCGCTCCACGCGGGGGAGCTGCGGCCCTGCCCAGGCCCCCTCCGCAGCGCGGCCAGGGCAGGGGCGCCAGCGGCCAGGACGAGCAAACGCCAGAGGAACGGGGCTCCCCATCGCGCACTCCCCACATGGGCCAGGCGGCTCCCGGCTGCAACGCCGCCCCACACACTCCGAGGGCGGCCGGTTTTACGGTACCGCTCTGCGCTCCTGTGCACTCGGCAGTGCTGACGAGCCACTGTGAGCTACGGAGAGCGTCAGCACTGGGGAGAACAGGAACAGCTGAAATGTCAGATTCGAAAATAAAAATGCCACTTATTTTGTTCTTTTAGATTTACGGTCTTACTGTTCCTGTGGTCTGAGGAAAAAATAAAACCAAAACAAACCAACAACCCTGCACTTATTGAGCTTGAGAAGCGGGCGGCTTTGAGGGGTTTTAGATTCTGCCAGCAAGGCTTTTCTGCTTCAGTGGTCTTCTTTTTTTTATTTTGAAAGCATCACGGGCCTGTCTTGCAAGGGATGAGGGATGTTTGCAGGAGCTGTGCTACGTGAAATCAGACACAGCTTGAATGACAGCTCTCCAGCAAGACTGGCTCATTAGAGGGATTGGTATTCCACACAGAGCTGGAAGAAAAGCGAGGGACCACGGATACCTCGAGCAGGCACTAGAACACGGCAGCCGCAGCAGAAATGACAGCAGATGGCAGGGTCAGCTTGTTAACTACATTTATCCAATTAAAGACTTTGCATGTATTGTCAGGTAACAATAAAAAGCCATCATCCGTCAGCAATTTCACCTGGCCATAATTGATCATCATTAATAAATCTGTTCCAGGGCTGCCAGGATCTCAGCCATGATCGGTGCCTTGGACTGATTAGCAAACTGCTGAAATTAGTTGGTTTGTTAGGGTGGTGAAAGGGTCCAAAAAGTGATTTCCTTTGAGACAACAGAGCTATTTTGTGAAGGTTTATTGGGTGCGTGAACACTTGGCTAGCTTACTGGGTTGTCCTTTTGCTGAGAATTTTCATACTGTGCAATATAGGGCTGCAGGGCTGGTTATATAGAAATGAACGCTGCGATTGGATTAACTTGAACTTCTTCTGAAAAACACCACTTTATCCCTGAGTTCTCTAAGGAAGAAATAGAAAGACAAGAGTTTACTTCCATAAATAAAAAGAGGCTTGTCTTAAGCTAGATCAGGAATTTATTATTAATGTAATGACACATTATTGACAAATTAAAACCAACGCATTAGTCTTATACAGACTCCTCTCAGCGGAGCCCAGGGAGAGGACAAGAAGGAACAGGCACAGCCTGGCGCCCAGGCAGCTCTCTCCGAGCACGAGGGAGACTGTGACCGCAGGGGTGAGCGCTGGAGCAGGTTGTCCTGAGAGGTTGTGGAGTCTCCGTCCTTGGAGATGTTCAGACGCCACCAGGACATGACCCTGTGCCCTGTGCCCTGGGTGTCCCTGCAGGGTGCTGGGCGGGATGATCTCCAGAGGCCGCTGCCAACCTCGGCCAGCCTGGGATTCTGTGAAAACTGCTGTGCTGAAACATCTGCGAGCGCTTTGCATGGACGCAGCATCTCTCATGCCAGGAAGCATCACGCCACACTGTCCTTAGGCAGCTTATTTAGCAGCACTAAAAATAAACTAATATGACATAAAATGACAGCTTTTTTTTTTTTTTAATCCCTGTGTCTGGCTGCGGTGCAGTGGGCGGCACTTTTTTGCAGGGGCTGTTGCTGCAGTTTCAGCGGGAGCAGCCCAGCTGCCGTGACCCAGCTCTGCCTCCCGGTGGCTCCGGAGCCTCGGGCTGCGAGCCCGGAGCGGCCCATTGGCCTCGCCTGCTTGGCCTGTGGAAAAAACCACCCTCGCCGAGGACAGCCTGCTGCGAAGCGAAGGGCAGGCCCCTGTCCTTAGACATGCTTCCCAGTGAGAAATCACAGCGTTAGAGAGGCAGGAAAATACCTAACAAACAGCTCAAGTATCGACTCCTTGTGGGATGCTCTGGTCCTGGGCAATGAGGTTATTAACTTGCAAACATTGCTTTAGGAGTCCTCAGCAGCTGAAGAAATAGGTTCAGGCAATATTCAAAAGATCAAAAGTATTTTGAGTTCTTCAGGAGAGAATACGGTTTTGCATAGACACATGCTGTTACAGCACTCCGAGGTCTCTTTCATTGCTGTTTTTTTTTTTTTCTAACTGTGTTTGGAATAAATCACAGAAACTGCAGGTGGATAATGAAAGTGTTTTAGATGGATCTGCCAAAGAATAGTCTGTTATTGTTTTGTTCACCTCATAAAATGACTTAATCAAAACACTTTTGCAATTTTCACTTTTCTGTGTTGGTTTGTCTGTTAAGACTAAGGACTGTTTTAAATGCAGTGTTCTATTCTTAGAGTTTTTAATAGGTATATATGTTACACAGTTGGGAATAACTGCTCATGTCTTTGCCTAACTGGAATCCTTTATACAATTGGAACAAAAGTATTTAAACTTCTAGATTGGTTCACTAAAATAGTCTTGCTCTAGGCTGCTTGCAGTCTACAGCATTTTCTTTAAGCTCCCCTTCTCTCAGATCTTCCTGCCTAATAAGAATATGAAAACGTAGATATGGGTGGTACCTACTCAGAGTGAAAGTGGAGGCTTTTTAAGTCATTTATGAACCACTAGTCCAGGGCAATCATCTCAAAAGGTTAGTCCTAAAACATGCCCTGTGCGGCACAGAACTGAAGCATTGAAATTGCAGTCAAAGTTGGGCTTTATTTCTGGAGTGCATTGTGCCAGCGAGTGCTGCTGCACATCAGGATTTCAAACGCCCTTTTTGGTGAGCCACCAGCCAAGGTGCTGGTCAGCAACTGACGCTTGTGCCACAAACAAACATGCAAGGTAAAGGCAGTCAAGCTTCTACTCAGCGGTCAATGCAACTGATGGCAAAATTTCCTTTACCTGAATTCTGAAATCCATTTACCTTCCCATGACAATTTCACAGCAAAGTAAATATAAGGAATGAAAAAAAAAACAAAAAACCTCAAACCCAATCCAACCAAAACCCAAACACAACAAGCCCCCTCTGATCCCTAAACAAGGAGAACAGATTTTTAGTAATTATCTTAAAACTGTATTTTTGGCCATATGGAGAGAGACAGACACGCTTTAAAGGTTAATTTTGTCCTGACAAACCTGAACGTTTATGTCCTGATAAGTCCCCTAATTAGAGTTGAAGTGAGGCTTAGTATTTAGGATTTTTAATGTTTCCCAGAAAACAAGTGACTTTTAATCGAATCTCTACACACTGCAGTGGATAGCAAGAAGAAGAAAGGCAGAAGCATCAAAGTTAGGGTCTTGTGCCCTGTATTAGAGCTGTCAAAGTTTAAACTAGGAGTATGTAAGAATATTTGTTTCCCTGAGAGCAAGATAAAGCCTTTTACAGACCAGTTTGCTAAAAGGGATTCATCCAGCCATAATTGAAGGCCCTGCCACACAATTTTCTACGAAGCTTATCGGCTGACATCATTATATTCAGTGATAAACTTTTGATTTGAAGCTCCAAGTTATCCCTTGCTAAGCCTTGAAAGTTTCACTGGGTAGAGATCTGTCTGAGAAGAGCTTTCAGGGTGAAAATTAGCCTGGTAAAGTGATCTTACTTTTGAACATACAAATACAACTAGGTTAAAAATGTGACACATCATTGGTGTTATTATTGTGGTCCATTTCCATGAAAGACCTGAAAACCTGCAGCATAAGGTACTCATTGGTCCAGGAAAGTGGGAATAGGCATATGTCTAATTAAAGCCTAGGTAGGCTTTACAGTAATTTCCACTGATTTTCTCCCACCTCTACTCCTAAATACTGTATCTTGAGCTCCTGATTTGCAGCTTGTAAGCTCTGGCTTTAGCGGCACATATATGAATATAAGGACTAAGCCTACATCTGCCTGAGAAAGTCACTATTTGGGAAAGTATTTTAAAACGGGTGAGTATGAAATGAAAAACAGAGACCCTTTGTAAGTATTGAAAGAAACATTTAGCATCACATATTAAGTGTTTTTTAAGATGAATGATGGCAAGCGAAATCTGGCATAGCATCTGACCTGGCTGCATTAGATTTGACTAATTTATGTGCCCTTGGGAAGCGCATGCAGAATGGATTAGTTGTGAGTTCATGGAAGAATGTAGCTCAGCATGCAGACGTGGCCAGCAGCTAGAACCTGGAAAATGAGCCAAATTCTTATTTCCATCATGCCTTCTTTGCCTGTTATTGCCCTTTGG
This sequence comes from Crypturellus tataupa, assembly GCA_034781795.1. Classification (NCBI taxonomy): domain Eukaryota; kingdom Metazoa; phylum Chordata; class Aves; order Tinamiformes; family Tinamidae; genus Crypturellus; species Crypturellus tataupa. The sequence continues at coordinate 1,503,241 of JAWLRI010000319.1, forward strand.
CAAGGCTGGTGCAAAGGAGGAGTTTGTTTACCTGTCGTGTGTACTCAGTCCCTGCCTGATGGCTGCACCAAGGTGTGTTGGGTACACAATGACAGCCAGAGAGAGGAATGTTCACACAATTTACTTCCAGAAGTTTTTCTATAAAATACACATAAAAAGACACTGGGCAAGAAGACACACACTCATTAACAACATGAGCCGTGCGACCATCACTCTCCCTGGCACCACCACCTAAATTCAGAACACCTTTCAAAATGCTTGTTTTGCAAAAATGGCCCATAGGACTCAACGCTTCTTTCCGAGAAACAGGTGACAAGCAGATGGGGTGTAAGTCTAAGGCATAACAAAAACATCAGACTTGCCTCCCTCGAAGTCCCGTAGGATCAAGTTGGAAGGATGAGGCAGCTTAGTGTCCAATCTGCATGCCAACCTGACACTAACTGTTTGGAAACCAAATGTTAGTTGAGTCTGCCTTCCCTCCGAGGCACCCTCTAGCTGGCAGCCTTCGAGGATGCCTGAGCACCGGACGAAGCAGGAGCTGCGCGAATTGCAGGGGCAGGTCTTCATGTTCAGCCTAGCAACAGCAGCAGCAGTTACTGCCTCCTCTTCTGTACACGGAGCTGGCCATGCTGTTCAGTCTGGGATGTATGGATCACTCCTGGGAACTCCAGGGCTCCGGAGATTGAAACCGCAAGGGGAGAAGGAAACTGGGATCAAGCTCTGCTACTTCCTAGCAGAGTTGTCTCTGTGGTGCTCCTAAGCTAAGTCCTGCTATTTTGTAACTGCTTATTTACATCCTGTGAGCAACCCGATCCCATGGTGTGTGTGTAAGACGCTCTCTGATAATTCACTTCAGATTTGACTGAGACTTAAATATCACTCTACTTGGTACCTGGGTTTAGATACGTACAAGCATAGTTTTATCTTACAGGGAACTTGCAGGTCAGATGAGGAATTACCTACAGCGTGGCACGGCAGCTGAGCTGTGGGGTTTGCACCACAGCTCTGGGCTCATCTCAGCTCTGCATCTGCTGCCACAGTCCTCTGCTGGCTCTAACTTCATGAGTTCGGAAAGGGCTTTTTCCTGGGGGGAAGGAGGCAGCGATAGACATGCAGTTCTGGGAGGGAGCAGTAGCTGCTCTGAGAAGATGTTAGTTTTAGGAGGTGTGGAGCTAATTTAAAGACATTCTAACTTGGGCTGTACAGCTGCATGTCAAAACTGATTCAGCAAACAGGATTTGCTCTGAACAGGGTGACCTGACAACTGGTAATAAGGCCCCCAAATACATAGTGAGTAAGGAGGAAAAGGCCAATTGCTCTTAGCAGCGACACCCACTGTTCTGCAAACATGTCAGGTGCTTGCTTTAAATATATTAGCAAAGATTGCATTATGTTTTCTAAATTAAAGTCACTGGGAAAAAAACCCAAAACCATGAAGTCCTGGTCACATTAGTAGAGGAACCTTTATAAGGCCAGTTTGCTATGGCCATCGTCAGCGCCACAGCGACGAGCAGGAACTACAGGCGCTGCCCCTGCGCCTGCTGCCTGCGCCGCGCTGGGCCGAGCGCAGGCTGCTGCTCGGCAGGAACAACGGGATCGCGCAGGCCGCCGAGCACAAAGGGGCTGGCGGGGCAGCTGGAAACAAAAGAGCGGAAACGCTGTGACCCTCCTGGGCAAAGTGCTGCGCCCAGGGTGCGCGTCCGCGCCGTAACAGCACGGGGGAGCAGCCACAGTCGCGTTTTGCAGTTACGCAGCTTAATTGTTCCCGGCTATTATAAAAGGCTCTTTGTTTCTGCCATTTGTCTTTCACACTCACCCACACTCTCTATTATATTGGCCTCTGCGTGTCCCCTACCAATTCCGCCAGCCTCCCATTTGCCATTTCAATGCAGCTCATGTCTCATTTTAATTTTGGCCGGCCTCTGCTGTTCAACGTTCCCATCTCAGTAGCTCTCCGCCTGCTCCCCTACTTCCATTTAAGCTCCCACTCTCTCATTTAAAACTGCTCACGCTGATTTTACTTAATGCAGTATAATTATGGTGGTGTTCTTTGGAGGGGGAAAATGTCACTTTTCCTAGGCCAGCATGGAAAATTGACAGGATATTAAATTTCATGCACACAGTGTAAGGCCCGAAAGATGAAGCAAACAATGGCCATTCTATTAGGGGAGTGGGAAGGGGAGGTTGGCACAGGCCATTTGGGGGTTTGATGAGGAACATCCTGGGGCCAAGGACCTGCAGCTTTGTCTGTAAAAAAACAATCAAAAAGCAAAAGAAAAGGCAGAGGGGAAGCTGTAGAGACAGACTAACACTGGAACGGAAAGACTTAGCTTTGGCTTCCTTGGTAAAATTCATTTAAAGAATAATTTTGTAAAAGTGTAATAATCACAACTATTTATATCTATCAGCAATGTGATTACCTAATAGAAAAGATTACATTTTAACGACAGGGGCTGCCTGTTGACCCCCTCGGCCAAGTGCCCCGACCCGCTGCCCCGCCGGCTCCGCGGGCATCTCCTGCACACCCAGGCGCCTAGTGGGGATGCGGGGAAGGTGTGAATGTGCCTGGATCACACAGTCTGCCCAAATCTCCGCACCTGGCCTTGGACTGCTCCTGTTATCCGTGGAGCAGCCAGCACAACCTCATTCCTCAGCAACCGCAGCAGAAACGGCGTGCGCAGGGACTTCGGTTTTTCTGCACGGTGCTCCGGTGCCCAGGTGGTTTTAAGAGCCATGTGGATATGCATAGGTGTATGGATCTGAGATGGCCACCCTCTGGCCATTACAGCTATGCTTTTCCATCATTAATACAGGCCAGATTCTGCCATTAGCCATGAAGTGGCTTGCTGGCGAGTTCTCATCACCCGAAGGTTATGTGGTGCTGGTGACACGTATGCCCAGCTGCGGCGGTTCAAGCGCTGGCTGAGGGAGCCTCGCTGAACCGGCCAGAGGCTGCCTGAATCACGAGGCTTGTGGAGGGCTGTGGCTGGTGCCGGCAGGGGCAGAGCAGCCTCTGAAACCTGCCCAGTGTCGGGTTCCTCCTGCCCCGCATCTCTCCCCTGCCGGCCCCGAGCCCCAAGGGCCGCCCCATCCCTCACCACAGCGCGGCTGGCAGGCACGGTAGGAACAGTCCCTTGTGGAGGGCCAGGTGGGGGATCTTGGGTTTCAATGTGAAGAAAGTAAGTAAAATCTTCCTTTTTTCAGGGCAAAGAATAAATGTATCACTTCAGGAAATTACAACAGTAAAAATGGTACAGCCCTTATGCAGAAAATAATGATAATGCTTTATGAAGGACTGAGCTAGGCACACAGGTCTAAGAACAACTGAAGGATTTTTTTCCAGTCAGCTCAAAGGGCCTGTGAAATTCAGTGACTGGGAAGAAATATCACCAGAATTCATTTTCTGACAGACAAAAAGCCTGTGGGAAAAGCCTGGAGACAACCTGGATGCAGACCACATTGCAAACCATGTTGCTCCACTAAACCACACAGAACCACCCTTACAAGCTGAACTAGGATGAGGAGAAGCCAGTAACACGTATACAAAACAACAGAGACACTTTTAGGGTGCGTGCTACCTATAGCTAGGATGGTGCTGTAAACAGATACAGACAAAGCCCTTTGTAGGTTCTATCAGTGATTCAGAACCGTGAGCCCCATTTCTGAGGTGATGAGAGTGCCCTGAACTGCCTTTCCTCTACTTCGTGGCTGAAGGGTGGGCAGCCTCTCCCCACACAACTGTTATGTTCTCTGGGTGAATCAGGTTCTAACCACTACTGCCTTTTGATTAAAGCTCCTCTGAATACTAATTTTTGATGGAATTTGAGAAATTGCAAATGGCTTCAAAAATTGCTTTTTAATCTGATGAAACAAGCTAGAAATAAAATAATACATGGGTAAAATAGCCTCCACGTCCTGCTTTCATCCAAGAATATTATGGGAAACTTGTAAATAAAGAAAACAAATCAATGGCCAGTTCACACTCCATGAACTACCTAACAACTTGTAACCAGTTAATTACACACCTTTAAAATGAATGTACAGGAGAAGTGGTTCAGAAATAAGCTTCTATAATGAAAAAGGACAGCACGGAAATAGTGATTCCACTCAGGGAAATTTAACCCCTTACATTTGACAGTGCTTGAAAGAACGCACTGTATATCATAGCAAAATATTGTTAGCTGGCTGATATTAAGTATATAAATGCCACTAATTTACAATAAATGCTCTTATGTTTGTTTTTTGCTACTAAAGAGTAATCTCTGCTCCTCAGTTAAAAAGAATATATGGGTTTACCCCCTTACCCTTAAGAACTGATTTTGATTAAATATATTGCAGGCTACAAAATGATAAGTAGCATTAAGGTTGAGTTGCTTTCACATTTCCAAATATTTAAGACCTGTGTGCTCAAGTAGTTCATTAAATTCATGTCATTATTAATGGCAGGACAGGGGCTTCACAGCAGCTCTGTAAAGCACTGGGACTTGTCAGGCTCTGCGTGTGCCTGTTGTGGCCGGCCTCAAGCACCGCTTCGGCTTGTTTACCTGTAACAGTAATTTTTCTAATGACCAGGTGCCTCTGGTCTAATTTATATACTTTGGTGTAATTTTGCGTAATTGTGCGCTATACTCATAATTTTTATACAGACATTAGCAACAAGCTATTACTCTGTTAGAATGAAATATTTATGACTATGAAGTTGTAATGCAGTGCAGGGCAATACAGGCATGGTAAGAGGGGAGGCGCAAGATGACGCCAGAGACCCCACAGCTATTAAAAGTTTTCGATGATCAGCTAAAAATTGTGCAAGCTAGGAAAGGCCAACTTTCTGGGTAACAAAACACAAGTACTAACATATGTAAGGCACCAACATAGTAAATCCAAATGCCTCATGGTTTTGCAGACCAGTTAAGAAGGAGGAAGGTGTACAATGTGATAGAAAACATTGAGAAAGAGCAAAGAACCCAGGTCCCTGATGACTCACTGTAACCCCCACCGAACTGGAGTCAACACTCTGGTACCCAGAAAGGTAGTGCAAGGATCAGCGAGACACCACAGAGGAAGAGGTAGATGCTAGGAAGTGTGTACAACAATTTAAACAGTATTATTGTTGATTTTCTTCTCAGTAGTAGTACTGTTTTCTTTTTGCTTTTCTTTAATTATTGTAATCTGACTTAATAATTCTTTGATCAGATGGTCAATATTTCCATCTTCTATACCAGCACTAGAAATGTCAGACTTTGCAAATAATGTTTGTTTTCTTTTTTTCCATTATTTTGGGGATTTTATGTTGGATATCGATAGACATACCTCTTCAGAATAACATAAACCTTCAATACTATGCCAACATTCTTTGAATGTCCATTGCTTTAATATATGGAAGAAAATAAAAAGCCCTTAAGTACCCTACAGATGCATATATTTGGATTTCATATTCAAGGGAGTTTTAGGTAGCTCACATAACCTTCCATGCTCTAAAAATGCAAAATAAAAGTAAGCTAGTGGAAACTGAACTTATTGTGCTTTTAGTATAAAATTGTAAGCTTATTGTTTAGATTATATATACTGTGGGGCAAGGGTTTTGTGGATTGCCAAGAATGCTGTAATTCTCCCCTGAACTGAAAAACAAGTGAAGAGCCATTTGAAAGGGCAAAATGTTTCTCTATGTCAGCCACCGATGCATCAAAGCACGGAAGTATCCACATATTTTCAGTAGTTATTCGCTACTTAAGAATTGAAAGCAAAATAAACCATTTCCTACTTCAAAGTAGCAATGAAATGGCAATGGGGATATTTGAAAAAAAAAAAAAAAAGTGGCATGAACCTTGGTAATGTATCATCTGCAGCTGGTAACTTTGCTGTCTTTGAGAGAGATTTTCTATTTACAAAAAATAAAAAATGAGAATGGACCTTTCCTGTCAGTTGCTAGCATACATACCATGTCAACATTCGATTTTAAGAAGCGAACATCAAAAGTCTTTAATCACTTTTACCTGCTGAAATTTCAGATGGCAATATTTCATGCTGTCAGCTTTGAATGCACAGAAGCATGGAGGAGCAGCCCTTCTGACGCCTCTCTAATACTGCCACTGCAAGAAGGCTACAGTGATCCCCAGATATATTCTGGAACATTTTGCAAATTTCCTAGTTACAACAAAAAACCTTGCTCTTCCCTGATAGATTATAATGCATGTGACTTACACAACAGCTTTGTACCAGCAGATCAATATGTAAAATTAGAATTTTCAAGTAATATTTAAATAAGTAAGTTTACCTTTATCTGACTGCCCTAAAATAGCTGCAATGATAGAGTCACTGTGTATTCAGATCTTGATCTTAATCACTGAGGGATATTAGGACTGCAGATATCTAACAGCAATTTGTTCAAGAACCTTAAACAGCAAATAAAGAGACTTTAGATCATGCACGTTTTATGCTACAATGTATGGATCCAAGGTGTTTGCTGAATCATCCAGATGATACAAAAGCAACTCCTAGCACTGTTTCTTTAAAGGGAATATATAAACGAATGTTACAAAGTAGGATTTATAACTCCACACATCTTTCATTAAAATTGCAGTACTGTCATGAGGAAGATATATGGTCTTAGCTGATGTCATGTTTTATGTGGCTGTTCTTCCACTTAGTAAGTTACAAGAGGCACATAACACCTAAAAAATGAGGGCCTCTGTACTCCTGATATATTTCATCCCTGATGTTTTAAGCACACTGCCTACTGATAAACATAAAAAATATTACAGGTTTTACAGTTCCCTACATTTAGCTGCACTTTAACAGGAAAAACTGAATGGATTTTGTGATTTATGATGATTCACATCAGGGGATGTAAGTCACATTCTAGTTAGCTGAATAGAGAAATCCTGTGCTGGACAAGTCAACTGCCACTTTTCTAGTCCATAGACTCTTTTTTATTTTCCTTCAAAGATCCCTGATTTTATTTTTTTTTTACAGCATCGTCATAAAAGACACCAGCTACTTTGATGAATTTGTTAAGATTAAACATATTAATGACATGTTTAAGAATAAAAAGCTCTATAGGAGAGGAAAGAGATAGTTCTAAGGTCAGGGCTATTCCTGTCCCAGTGTGAGTCCTTCATAGGCTGCAGTCCCTTCAGGCTGTCCCTGCCCCGGTGTGGGTCCCCCACGGCTCCCTCACGGATGTCCCTGTCCTGGTTGCAGTCCCCCATGAGTGGCAGCCCCTTAGGGATGTCCCTGCCCCGCGGCTCCTCCACAGGCTGCAGCCCCTCAGCCTCCACCAGGACAGAGCCGCAGCTCCAAGGGTGCTGCAGAAGTGTCTGAAGCACTTCTGGAGTGTCTGAAGTGTCCAGAAGAGTCCCCGTGAGTGTCTCTGTTCGCACATACGTCATCCCTTTTTCTTCCTCCACCGACCACAGGCTGTGGATCTCCCTTAAATATATTTGAGCTCCATGTGCGCCACTGCAGTTGGTGGAAATTTTGGTCTGTGATGGTTGCTCCCACTGTCTTCAGAACTGGCTGGACCTGGCTCTGACCAGCTCAGAACAGCTCAGGGCCTCTTCCCACACAAGTCACCTCTCCAGTTCCCTGCTACCAAGGCCCTGCAATTTATGGCCAATAAGATAGCCTGCAATTACAAGGTATTCTCCTTCCTTAGAAGGAGGAAATAAGTATTTCTCAAGTATTTTACAACTGAGATTCTCACAAATTTATCATTTGCTTCTGAAAGCAATTCATGTATCAGTATATGCTGCATGGGGGTTTGGAGGTTTGCCTGCACTCACCTTTGCTCATGTACAGCTTGGATGGCTTGGGCTGGGAAACGCTGTGTTGTGAAGGAGAGGAGGTGCTGCAGAGCCTGTGCACTATTTCTACCCTCATTCGGGAAGAAACAGCTCGTCTCTGTACTCCATGCAAAGCAGAAAGACACTGTAATTTCTACTGCAGTGGAGACTGTGATGCCAAGCTATTAGCAGAAACAGCTTCTTTCTCCTCTCCTTTCCCTCTCTTCCTACAGAGAAACGAAACTTGCAATTCGAGACAGTTTGATTAAATATGTAAATTTTGTTACCATGAAGGGTAACAACTAAAAACATATGTTTTTAAATTGTTTACAGTGTGAGTTTACACAAATACAGCAACAGTTACTTGTGATGTGTGCATATGGTAAGTTTCACCTCTATAAACTGTACTGGAAAACAGCTACATTTTGTTGCTGGAGTGGAAGGTCTTGAGCAGCACTTAATCAAAACGAGCAGCCCACAGCAATTCCCCATAGAGATCCTACGGTTGTGGAAAGGAAATGGGTCTACATAGCAAAGATTTGGCAAAGATTTCTCCTTTGGTAAAGATTGAGTCTATTTGGTTATATGACTTGATCTTTTAATCCCCAGTGGCTTTTAATCAGCCATTTGCTGAGGGCCTACTAAACATGCTTTCTGGCCAGCATATGACAACTGATATACTGTCAAATTCTACAACTAACGCATTATTTTGTGACATGTTTTTGAGTCTCTAAGATTCTTATTCATCCACATTCTGCCTGTGACGATCGGCAGAAGCTCTGGTCTGCATTGTTTGGGCCTCCCTGCCTCCATCTGCTGCAGGTAGCCCCACGAGCAACTCCATTCACCTCAGTTAGGTTCGAAACTCGCCATCAACAGCCCCAGCATCAAGAAACGTCAAGAACTCACATCTGGGCGGACTCTTCAATGCGAGGCTATGCAGAATCCAGGGGGAACCACCACCCACCTTTCCTTTCGAAACACAGCTGCTCTGTGCATTAAGGTCGGAGCGAAGGGAAATTCCAGAGCAGGTGACTGATAGGGTAGTTACTAAAGCACCTGGCTGGGCCAAGAGGAAGACCTGCTATTCCACACGCTGTCCCTTGAGCCTGCCTTGCAGCTGGCTTTGGACATGAAGAAGAATCACCCTAGGGAAGCAGAAAGGAGAGCCCATCTGCCGTACGCAGGCACCATTACAGTATTTAACGCAGGAACCAGGCTGTTAACCACAGTGGACACAGAGTGGGCGAGATCTGGCAGATGGGCTCTTGGTAAAGGCCATGTCTGTACTGCGGGGTATATGTAGTAGGTATCTCAAGCACTGGCAAAGCGATGCATAAAACTCAAATAAAACTGGTAAAAACAGAGAGTAACTGTATTGAGCTTAGACGTGTACAGGTTAAAAAAGGATGCGAAAGCAGCCCACCACATCCTGCTGGATAAACACTAAAGCTATTAAAATACGAGTACATGTAATATATACACTGCTCTGTGATTTATAAAGGCAGCATGGTGTAATTCCCTAACGCTCCTAACATTAGCGATTGGCCGCTGCGTGCCTGGCACTGCCAGCACAAGCAAACAGGACCGCGTTAACCACGCCGGCATCGGGCCAGACCGCGCCCGAGCCGAGGCCCCGCTAAGCCACCTCCATTGAGGGCAGCGGAGCTGGGGCTGCCGCGGGCCGCGCCGCCGTTGGCGTTGGCCGTTGGCGCAGCGCAACCGCGGCGCCGCCCCGCGCAGGTGTCGGGATAATCCAGCTCCTTGCGCTTTATTTTCCTGCGTGTGCGGCGGGCGGGCCTGGGTGTCCTTGCGGGCCGGGGTGTCTTTACGTTAGCGGAGCTGGGACCTGTGCGGAGTGTTGTGCAGCTTTCAGCCTCCCTGCTCTTCTGTTTCGCGTCTCCTGCGAGCGGTGGTGCAGTTTCACCTGGCCGCGGTCTGTGTGCCTCTGGGGGTTTGTGCCATACTGCCTCGTCAGTTGTTTTTAACGTGTGCTTCGTGGCCCTTTTTAAGTAGCTATGTTCCAAACTCCATCTGAACTGAGCTTGCCTTACTGACTTGAGGATCAGAAGTCAGTATCCCAGTGATCGACTAAATAAAATTCCCCACATCAAGACTCTTGGAGTGTGCTTTTATTTCTGTGTGTCTGAGGGAAAGTCCAGAGAAGTCGTATCAAAGGCTTTTGCACTAGCTAAAGTGGGCTTGGCACCAAATCCTTACATCTATGGCTTAGCTAGAAAGTTTCCCATAGAAAATTAAAAGAGGGAAGAAAAAAGGGAAAAACGTATGGCCTATTTGTGTCACTGCAGAGCTCTCAAAGACTCGACCCTCATGGATTGGGTAATTTTCAGAAGTGCAGGTGACCAACCTGTATCAGTCCCAGTTCCTATGTTCCCCTCCTGTGGAGCTGTGTTTTTGCCTGGCTGCTGAAATGTTGCCTGCTTTATAAGTAAGCAGGAAAATAAAGAGGAATAAATGCTAAAGGGTACCATTCAGCCCAGAAGTCTTTAATGTGTGATAACATTCTTTTACAGTCATTTACATAGCTCTTTGGACATAAATTTCTCCAAAGTATAGAAATGTTCAAATATTATGGATCTTTAAACTCAGGGGCCTCATGTTCTGACAGAGCTTATGGAGGGATATTAGTATTCTATCCTTGTGTGTATGTGAGAAATGAATGTTTGCTCTTAGAGTACTCTTCGTTCCTAAGGTTCTTACTTAGATGTAATTGATTTATTGATTTATTACCACCAATGGTTTACCTAGAAAAGTTTTGGTTTAAATTGACAATGAGACCAATTTTTCTCTTGATTTTTTTTCTTCCATGCTCATTCTCCTTTCTCTCTCTTTCTCTCTCTCTTTTTTTTTTTTTTTTTTTCTCTCTCCTGACAATTAAAGGGAACACTGAAGAGGCTGGAAGGCTGCTGGGCAGCAAGAATGTCCGTGTCAATTGCTTGGATGAGGTACGACAGAACTGTGCAAGTACGGTGGTGAATTTAGCAAGGAAAGTGTTACCTGGTGTAATTTCTTGGATAAAGGATTCTAGGATGTCTGTTTCATTATGTTTTTCTTTTTATAGCATTTTTTCTAGAAGAATGAAATATTAATATGCAGTGCAAATACTGTAATAGCTCAGCACATTTTAGATCAGTAGGCAGTTTATCAAGTTAAGTGCCCAGTTGCATGTGTCTGCGTGTCATTAGATACGTTATTTTAATATGTGTTTTTTTTTTTTCCAAAATTTATCAATTCATGTGATCCCCAGGAAATTCAGGCTAAAAGGGACCTCAAGAGGCCTCTAGTTGAACCTCCTGTTCTAAACAGGGTTGTCGATGAGGTCAGACCAGGGTGCTCATAGCTTCAAGCCTTTAGGTTGTGTAAGTCTCCAAGGATGGTGACTGCACAACTTCTGGGCAACCTTTTGCACTGCATTATTGTACTTGTTGTGCAAAAGATTTCCCTCGTGTCCAGGCTGAATTTCCCTGTCAATTTATCCCCACTGCCTCTTGTCTGTGTTCTGCCTCCATCTGCTTCATAACTTCTCCACAGGCACTGTCCCTCTGCTTTCTGTCCCTCAAAACTGCTTCTTCCTCAGGCTCAAAAAGCCCATCTTTCTGGAAAAAAAAAAAAAAAATCTTTCTTTGGGCAAGTGCCACACCCCCAGTGCGGGAGATCCTGTGTGTCTTGATTGTCCTCTGTTGAACTCACTGCAGCTTATTGATTTCCTCCTAGTACTGGAAGGTGAGACTGGCAGTCTTACAAGTGCTAATCGGAGGGATATAATCACCTCCCTCAATCTGCTGGCATATGCCTGGGATAGCATTAGCCTTTTTTACTTATTATTTATTTATTTATTTATTTTTGCCTTACAGTGTATCAGTTTTAAATATCTAATTTTATTTAAAAACAAACACATTTCTTGCACATAAATCTCAGCAAACTTGAGACAAATTAATCAAACCCTTATAATAATCTTTAGGAACGTTCATTGTAAGTATGCTTTTGAGTGTGTTGTTGTTTGAGCTTTAAAAACATCTGTTTTTTGTTTAAAGGCTGGACTAGGGCAATGGGAATCCTGTGTAGTAGTAGTGCAGCAGGTAAGATTATTGCTGATAGGATATGCCTTATTAATAGAAACCGTAACTGAGTGATGTGTCAGGCTAAAGAATAACTGTGCTGGCCTAATGTTCATATCTGAGTAAATATATCCAAAGCACATAAGGCTTAAACAATTTACACAAAGAACTTCTTCATCTTTTCCCCTCCCCTGAGGCTGGTGTTTGGTGCTTACATGTGACAGGATAAGATTCAGATTTGTTTAGGATTCCTAATCTACAGATCACTACATGACATCTTTTAAACTTTCTTTGTTATAATTTAATTTTCCTCAAATATGTTATTCTAGTATCTGTACACAAGCAAATAGTGTGTGAGACCTCAGTTAAACACTAGTTTCATCTGTTACCCAAGTTAGACACAACTGGAGCCTATGCTGAATACGTCAGGTCTTATTTTCTTTCTTCACCGTAGCTGTTTCTCCTAGAATTCACTTTGTTATTTATATTGCTGCTATTGCACATTTTTGTTAATGTTAAGAAATGAGGAAACAGAACTCTGACAGTGAAATGCTTAGGTATGAATATCAGAGTGTGACTGATGCGGAAACTAGAATTTTTTTTTCCCCCTCTACTCTCAAAGACTTTTTTCAATATGAGATACTTTAAATGTAATTTTGCTTATGTTGTGGCCTGCCCCTTCTATTTGTGGTACAGTAATCATGAGTCACATTTTAATAATTTCACATGCTGGAGAATCTTCAGCATCCAAGAAGCAGGCTGTTCCGTGTTGTGCCTCCAGATTGAACATACCTAAATACATGAAGAGATGTCCCGTTAATGACTGGGTTGATTTTGTCTAGCTGTGCATGCTTAGGCTCCCTTTTCTGCTAGATTAAAAAATGTTGAGAGCCAGCAGTGGTTGGAGAGGTTGTTAGTTCAGAAATGTACCGTGGAAGAAAGTGTTCTGGAACTTTCTTCCTCCTGGGAGTACAGAGCTTGTAAATATTGTTGTGACTTAAAGTTGGCAGTTTGTAGGCTTTAACTCCATCCATATGCAGGATGTGACTAAGATCTTTGTTTATTACCAAAATTGTGGGCTGGAGGAAATATATTGGGTTTCTACCACGGAAGTTTCCTTCACTCGTGCTGCTAGTTAATGTTGCCCAGGGGCACTGTAGTGCCACAGTTCCTATGTTTTCTTGACAGTCCACTTCAGTGGATCTAGCAGAGGCTTAATCTGAAAAGGGTTCCTATTTATTTATACTTAAAATACTTTATAACCTTATTATATAGAAAACTATCATTTGGCGTTTTCAACTTCGCAGTTTCCCTCTAGCTTGCTCATTCAGCTTTTCATTTCTATAATATAAAATAATCCTTTTGGAAACAACTTGCTTTTATGTGCTGATTACAGAACTGAATAATTTCTGGAAGTTACTGCAACAACCTGCTTATTGGTGTGTGAGGTCTGTGTAATTGTATTCATACTGATTATCTCCTGTGGAGACTTTTGCAGTCAGTCTACCTCATTGTTCCAGGATAAACTTTCTGTTAGCAGGAAGTGCCCACAGCCTTGACCTTTACTGGAGAGACAGTGTTCTGTGTTTTTACCTAGTATTTCAAAATACACTAACTGGAGAAAATTCAACAGCTGTTAAAAATCTCCTGGTTTCAATTCAGGTCTTTGATGAATGTAGAATTTAACTTTTCATCACTACATATAAACAGAAATATTATGGAGAAATCTAATGTGATACATATGTGAATCATCAGCTCAGCAGGAAGACTATAAAGGAGGGCTATAATTAAAATAGACAGCAGTTCAGATTATAATTAGTTCATATTTAGCAATAGACAAATTTATTCACAGAAATCCCTTCCAAATCTAACTGTTAAAGAAAGGTAGAGATGATCTTATTCAGGAACTTTAAGGATGAAATTTCTAAAGGCTTTTATCTGATGAAGAATGAAGTTGTGTGTTTCTAGACTAGCAGTGTTCAGTAGCATTTCTGTTATAGGTCAGTTAGAGAATTTTTTCATAATCAAGTTCCAAATGACATCTAGCTGAATTAGGCTTCATCTGATGAGATGGTCTAATTTCAAGTAATGCTTGCTTCTCTTATTTAAGGAGAGGTGAATTTGAAGATGTTCTTCACATAGTGACCCTTCTGTGCTTTCTTGTGGCATCTGCTATTTCTGCGTTATTATTTCCCTTTTGGTAACTTCCCAAGCACTGTCTCAAATAAAAGCCATATTGCCAGTCTGTGTGCCTAGCTTAAAATTCCTTGAATGAATGGAACTGGAGCATTTGCCAGAATCTGAGGAAGAAAGTAAGGCACTTCTCCCATGTTATGTGTGCTTGGGTTCCTCATTGCAAAATGATCCGGGAATGGCAGATGACTTCAGATGATTTAGCAGTGTCAGTGTTATTCAGCTAAGGTTTTCACAGCCTTTTTTTTTTTTTTTTTTTTCTTCCCTGGTCCTATTTGCCAGTGTCTGCTCCCTCACAGCCCTCTTAGCTCATAGCTGGTAGCCCAGCTCCCGCTGCCTGCCTGCAGTGCGAGGCTGCTGAGGGAACCTCTGCAGTATGACCCAGCCCATGGGCCCCGCTGTCTGCCCAGCTGCACGTGGATGACCAGCAAGAAGCATGGAGTGAGAGGGGTGTTCTCCAGAATACCGGGAATTGTGTTCGGTTCCTCGAGTTTTCCTGGGTGACACCGGTTTACCGCTTGGCGTTGTTATGCACAATGCAATGGCTTTTAAATAAATATACATATATGCACAGATCTATATTTATAATTACATATGCAATATGCATTTAAATATATATACACATACATATGTATTGTCTCTACTCTTACAGTCGTTATCCGTGTTTAACTGCTGGTCACGTAATCAGCTGTTCTAACAGTTGCTAGCATACAAACATAATCTATGTATAAGTTTGGTTGGTTTGCCAACTTTTGGTTCCCTTTCCCTTACCCCTATTCCTCTAGTCAAAGACCAAAGACTCTTCAGAAACAATATTGTTGAACACTATGGAGGAAGATGGCAGATTGTTTTTCCAGCCTGCTGCCTGTAAGAACTTGTTTGTATTCCTCCTGAGAAGGTGTACCTGGGTGTAATACTCCCCTGGTGCTGTAGGGAGACGTGCAGTTTGGTGATGTTCTTCCCTCCATCCTGGGCTTGGAGCCCTGGCCCCTCTAAGTGCACACACTTGCCCTTTTCCTCCTTCATGAGCTGAGTCAGTCCCCTGAACTTGCACAATTTGTTCCTCCGTTTGCTTCTGCGCCAGCAGTGTAAGGTCAGCTCATCTCTCACCTCATGAAATGTCTCTGTTCAGTTGTTGCTGGTGTGTTCTCAGCATCAGGGACAGGCAGGTGGTGGGTGGTGGACCTGGGCTGGCTCTGAGCAGAGCTCTGTGCCAGCAGGTCCTTGCTGATTGATTAGCAAAAAGCCCAGCCAAGGGAGGTGCCCAGCAATTCCCAGAGGCACCACAACTGTTGCCAGTGCACCATCAGAATTGCAGGGAATACCTGTGGCCTTGCAGAAGATGGGAAATATTAATAGTGGTCGCTGTAGCCCATGTAATGTTCCTTTGAAGAAAACAAGAAACTAGGAAAGATTCATTTTTATTGTAGGGAAGGTGATTTTGGGGCAGAAGAATGTTATATGTTTCCTGCTAGAAAACTAATTATTTGTCCTAGCTTCCATATTGGAAGAATAAAGCAATTTGTTTCCTCTATGTGCTTAATAAACCCTCTGCCAACTTAGTCTGTGAAGTATGTTCTTTTGGTGGATGATCCAAATGTCTTGTATCAGAAGCAGGGGAGAATGTGTGCAATGATTTGGTACTGCAATGTAATACAGGGTGCAGAACGTTTCTCCGGGCATGCTGGTAAATAGCCCCACTCTCTTCCGTTTGTTTCTTTGCTGTGAATACGAAGCACTGATATTAGAACCGCTTTAAATCCAGTTTTCTAACATCTGTCCACGTGCTTTCTGCTTGATGGATTTTATGATCAACATTATAACTTCACACTTTCCATATGTAATAAGAGCCTCTTAGAAGCTTCCTAGAAAGAGGGAGGACAGAAGAGAATACCCTTCCCTTGTCATATAATCTTCAGTTAGGTTTTTACGGAAAACAGTAGGCATGCAGGGTATAATCACACCTAAGGTTACCGTGTCCTTAATGTTCATTCTGTGATCAAAACCTCACTGTGTTCTTAACGTTACAGCAGTACTTCTCTCTGCTGCTAAAGAGAACCTATATTATTACTCCAAACCGGGGTTGTCCCAGAAAGATTGGTTTCTAGGATATAGTATGTTTACTTTCCTTTGTAAAACTGCAAATAAAAACTAGCAAAACCATTTACAATTTTGTTTCATGTTTGCAAACTACCTTGTTTAGGTATTATGTTTCTTTAATGGCAGTTCATACTATGTTATGCCAAAATATTTCAGGCTACTTATATATACTGTGTCAAAAATCATTTTTTTAATGTTTCCACTTACAGGGGGACCTGCAGTACTTTAATGAAGTTATCCTAATTTGAACTTTACTGTTTTCCCTCATCTTTAAAGGGTTTTATTGAAAATGATACTAATACCTTTTAGTTTCATTCTATCACAGTTGGAAACAAAACATGTACCAAGGCTCAATCTGACAGTTATTTGAGGAGATGACATCACCATGTATGTACTGCAGTGTAGTAATGGTGTGAGTGAGTGTTTGCACGGGGAGAAATTGCCATTTTGATTTGAATGTGGGAAAAACTAAATTGCACTCTTGTGTATTCAGTGCTGGGGAATGTTACTAGGCAATCGCTCTATCTTGGTTACTGACACAAATCTTGGCTTGATGTTCAATGAAAATAAACAGCCAGCTGGAATAAGTGTATCAAGTTCTAAAAACTGAACGCTTTGTGAATTTCTAAAGGAGAAATGTGCTTCTCCCTGCACATGTGCTTTCTCCCCTGAGGTAGAAAGGCGCTGTTAATGATTCAGCCTCATTCTAAATGTTTCTTCTAGGGTTTGCACAGGTCTGCGTTCATATGTGGCGTTGCATCCAGTGCACGGTGCCTCAGTGCTTAGGCCACTCTGGAAAGGCCAGGGTTGAGGCTGCGTAGCTTTGAGGTCTAGATAGAGCGGTGCAGCCTTAGAATAGCATTGGTATGACCCCTATGATGTTACATCATAGCTGAAAATGAAAATGATGTTTTTCAGAAACTGCAGATCCCTATAGTGGGGAAAAAAGCAAGAGCCCTCCATTCCTATTTTTCTTGTTTCTTACTATATAATGCGAGAAAAAATAAAGAACTTTGTTTTAAAGTTCCCGGGTTGTTATCAGAATCATTACTTGTCTTCAACACTAGTATCTTTTACAAAAGAGCACTGACTAATTGAGGATAAATGTTTTTAATTTATTCAAGACTGGTCTGCTTCAAATAAATAGCACAGTGTATTTTGAAAGCAATGACTCAATCTCCAGTACATTAGAAACCACATTTATTCATCAAGATTTTGACAGCTTACTTGCTGTAAAACCTATACGTCATGTAAGGTGTTGGCTGTTAAAATTGGGTGCTGTGTATACAAGTGAAAATTATCCGTGGTACAAAGATACCACAGAGAAATGTAGCTAACGCTCTTCTGAACACTTGTTCCTTGCTCTTTCCCTGCTCAGCATGGCATGACTCCTCTCATGCACGCGGCGTACAAAGGGAAGGGAGACATGTGCAAGTTGCTGCTACGGCATGGGGCTGACGTGAACTGCAATGAACATGAGCATGGATACACTGCCCTCATGTTTGCTGGACTTTCGGGTAACGTTTTACTAAAATTAGGTTGTTGAGTTTTGTAATGTCGATGTGGACAGCTTGCTAGAAGCTGATAACCGAAAGGAAAGTATTGACACTCTTGTATCATTCAGGCTGTGAATCATGTTAATATGATCGGACCCATAGAAGTGTGAGGACAGTAGAATAGGGTAGCTACTGCTGAGGGTTAGGGTATTTTTTTTCTGAAATAAGAATTGGCTTTGGCTGTTTGAGGCATGCAGTCTATCTGTAGTTTGTCTGACCTGTTTAGTCACCGATCTGAAAATTCAGTCCCTGGTGATGCTTTCCTTGTGCAATGTACAGGTAAGTTCTGTTGAAAAAATATATTTTAATGTACTGCCTTTTTAGTGCTTTACATTTATAGCTCTTTGTAATATTTGTGTTTTACTGATTCAATCCTCTCATGTTATTTCTGAAAACTATATTGTAGCTTTTATAGAATTATTTAAGCAACTACTCCTTTTTTTTATGAGACTTTTTAAAGTTGTATATATCTTCTGGAATTTTGAGCTTAGGTGGGTAGTTGCAGCTGCCCTGGTGCTTATTTTTCCCTGCTAAAAGGAACAGTATTTCCTCAGTGAAGAAATGACATCCCCTAAAAACACTATCCTTTCTGGAAGAAAAGAATTTGGGATATATTAGATTTGAGAATACTAGCTTGTTTTAAGTATCTTTATTAGTCCAGTTTTGTCTTTCTCAGAGAAAAGAGTTTCTGAGGAAGTTTGCTTAAGATTTCTTAACAGAATGTTAAATTCCACTTTCTTTCATCATTATCATTAAAAAAGAAAGGCCTGTGTGTGCACGTGAACTTTAACTGGCCTAGTTAACCCCTTTGCTTTTCTGCAACAACTTTTGGGCAATGTCAGCACTCTGTGGCCCTGAGCAGTATTTGAGCTGCTGCAATAGATGAGAACAAACTTCTGCAAGTTGTTAAATGGCTGGAGCTTCACTCAAATTCCTGCAGTTTTACCGTTTTCTACCAACTGAGATTCTGACCCGCTGTTTTGGGTGTGAATGCTTCTGCATATTGGCTTTAAGATCTGTTGTCTGTGAGTACAAATGGGATGCGAGCACTACTGAAGCTTTTGTTTTCAAATGGGAAATGTTAATTTCCATCTACCACCCACTTGGTTTATATTCACCTCTCTTTAGTTAACATGTGCACAAAAACTGGTGAAGTAAGAATATGTTTGAATGTAGAACTAGCACGATTGGTGACAAATGTCCTTATTAGCCTCTGAAGGGCACCAATTAAGTCATTTAATCTTCACATCAAATTTTAGCTTCGTTTTATTTGGTACTTAGCCCAGTCTGAACGCCCAGTTCCCGCTGGGGAGAAAAGAACAATCTGTTCTCTTCTTTATGCTCCTGCTACAGAATAGTACTGATTTTGTTTTTCTTCTTAGAATAGCAGATGTTGTAGCTGAACTGTCAACCTAGATTAGGACAATTTGCTTCTCTGCCGCTATCCAAGGGGACCAAGTTCTGCTATAGTTATATACATGCAGCTCCCATAATGGGGAAGTTTCAGGGGGAGACAAATGTGTATTACAGAGGGCAGTTTGATCCTGAATGTTTTTTTATTTTTAACTTTGGTTTGGTTTCCTTGAATCATCAATGTTAAGGAGGCAGCATTGTGTCCTTTTTTTTTTTTAATTGTTACTAAAATAGGGACATTAAGAAGGCTTATTTTTATCAATGTTGTTGCTATGATTTTTTTTTAAATAAGTTTTCTACTTGTTTTTCAGCAAAATAAATTTTTCTTTCTTGTCTCCCACATCTCCCCCTGAATTCAGGAAACAAAGAAATCACCTGGATGATGTTAGAGGCTGGAGCAGAGACTGATGTTGTCAACTCTGTGGGAAGGACAGCAGCTCAGATGGCTGCTTTTGTGGGTAAGGTGCAAGTCTCATCACTTCCTAAATTTCTAATGAATGTGAAATGTTGGATTCTGGTGGACTGGAAAGACATTATTTAATGACTAGTTCTGAAATGACACAGAAGTTGAGCCCTTTTTTGTATCTCATCCTTTAACGCAGGCCATTTGCATTTTATTTCCATACTCTCTTTCATAACAAGTAAGAGCAATCTGTTAGCATCGCGGGTGCCTGGAGTGCAGGTAGGCACCAAGTGCCTTTTTGGAGCTTCCTCTGTAGGAAGGAATAAACACAGCACCTGGAGTCAGGAACCCGCTTCTGAGCTTTGCCTCTGCCTTGTTGTGCATGACCAGCAAGTCACTCCTGCCCTTCCTGCCCTACAGGAGGGGGTGGGAGAATTCTCAGACCTGGTCTGAGATGGGTCAGTCCATACTCGCTTAAATTTGACTAGAACAAGGTAAAAGCTTTATTGCTTGCTCGAATGTGCTGTGTGACTCTGAACGGCACAGATGTGTGGTTTGCTTTAAACATTTTTTACTTCCCTTACTACCTTTACAGATTCTTGGATTGATATTCCCAAGAAAATCAAATATACCAAAGATGTGTTTCCAGAAAAAAGAGGAATGTTTTTCATGAATCAACTCATGCTGTTCAGATGGCCAGCAAACAAAAACAAAGACACCTTTTCTCTTTTCAATCCAGCTTTCTTGTATTGTTTAAATATGTTAAATATGTCTAAAGAAGTCTGTTGTGCAGGCTTCTTGAGTACTTCCGAATTTAAGATCTGGATTTAAGATCTGTTATCTGTGAGATAAAAGATATGTCAAAACACTCTATAAGTTCTGGATCCAAAGTCTACCTTGCCATATATTTGCTTTCTTAAACAGTGAGATAGTGCCATTTCAATTCCATCATATCTCACACTGTTGTTTTAAAGAAGACAAAATTGACATTTCTAACTTGAGATTTGAGCTGCAAACCCAACTAGCAACTAAATACATTGAAAAGCATGGTCTTATTAATCAGACTTTTGGATTTGGGGGGTGTTTCTGGATGTGATAGTGACTTTCATAATGAATGAAGGGTGGTATTTCGAGTAGAATTTTGCAGAATTCTTGTTTAAATAAGATCTTGTCACCAAGACAGAATCAATATCTTCAGACATACAAAAATATGCTAGCCCATAAAAGTCTGAATATTGGAATTTGTTCTTCCTCTTTTTTGTTATCTGTCCAATGACTAGGAATTCATCTATATGTGGGAATTGAGGATACTTATTCCCTTGTCATTTGTCTTACACTGTGCTCTATTAGCTTAGAACAGTCTCTTCTGAAACAGTGGAGTATTTTAAATACTGGAATTTGGTTGGCTCTGTCTTCTCCTCCTGATTAATGGGGTCAGTGCCAAGATAAATCAATCAGTTTAAAGAATGTGGCCTTAAACTAAAGAGGCTAAATTTTATTTTCCCTTTAGCCAAATAATTCATCATTTTGTCAGATGTAGGAAACGAGAAGGGGGTGTAACTTCTCTCATCTTGTTACTTTCATCATTACTCTTTTTTTGGGGGTAAATTTTAGGCATGTTCTGTTCTTGTAATTTCTCCCACTTCAAATTAAATACACTCTGTTTCAGATCCGAAAATCCCAGTGCAAATTGGGAGAACTTCTCCTGAGAAATTCTCAATGCTAATATGATACTAATAGTGTAGTTGTGTATGAGAATCAAAATACTGATTTTCCATACAGCTTAATTCTGAATATATTAAAGAACTTTGAGTAAATACCTATTCTTTTGCTTTTATCAGGAAAAAAGGGTGGGTGAAGGGGATGTGGTTCTCAAATGAAATTTCATGAAGTCATTTCCTGCTGAGTGTCAGGTTATAATTTTAGAACATATGGCAAGAGTTACCAATTAGAGGTGGAAAGCATCTTACACTTAGCTCCTTTGTGGGTAAGTGTTAGCCCTATTGGGGATATATATATATATAAATATATATATGTATATATATTTATGTTTATATATATATATATATATATATATATACATACACTATGTTTGGTTTTGGTTTCTAGCTATGGTTTCATTCTTACTGGTCATTTTTTTTCTTATGTGCTTTTAGGTCAACATGACTGTGTCACCGTCATCAACAACTTCTTTCCACGTGAAAGGCTAGACTACTATACTAAAACACAAGGCCTAGATAAAGAACCAAAGCTACCAGTAAAGTTAGCTGGGCCTCTACATAAAATAATCACTACTACTAACATGCACCCTGTTAAGGTACAGTAATATGTAAATTGTATGTTTGCTAGCATGGGAGCAGTTTCTTTTTGTCAAAAGCATGCAGCTCCTCAGAAAGTCCTGTTGAGATCAAAGGCATTATTCATGTGCTTCTGGAAATGAGAAGGAATTACAGAATCTGGCCCATCATTTAAACATGATTCAAAATGGAGCTATTTTAGCTTTGATGCCTGTGTACATCCTTGTGACATGCTTAGCATGGCGTAAGCCAGAATCTCTAGCTAACACCTTTAAGCAGTGAGATTTGTATTTTTAAATTTAAAAAAAGGAAGAAAGAAAAAAGCTATTTTTGGCTGTTTTTTTTTTTAGCCTCACTTGAGGTGGAAATAAAAATAATTTCCTGTCTCAATACAATCTCATTGTTCTCTCAGTGCTTGCCTCAGCATGCATCTTTCTAGTTTTAATCACTCATTCACCGTAGTAGTATCTGCTGCTGCTTCTGAACCTATGTGCAAGGGACCTTTGTTTTTACTTCCCAGCATGTTTGCTGAAAATAATCTGCCTCTCAGGGTTTTCTCCCCCAGCATAGCTCAGAGAAATAAACACATCTAAATTCAAAAGCAGGTTTCTTGGGTTTACCGCTCAAAGTCAGCATTTGGCAGGAGTGGCCAAGCAAGGTGTCTGTTGCACATACATGCACAGGTGCATCTGCATTGGCAGCTAATTTAGGGAGCAGAGTATACAAGTACCTCCCAAAAAGATCAGTGCAGGATTTGAGTAGCCTACCCAAGAGACTCCAAATTTATGTGAGGTTAACCACTTCTGTGAAATCACTTAAATCATGCAAGTTCAGTTTATTCTAGGTGTTTGGGGAAAAAAAAGAAGAAAAGAGAGGGAAGTGTTTCTACCAGTGTTTCTTGTAAAATGGTTAATTCACCAGACATCTGTATTTTATTTTATTTTTTAGTATGAACCTGCTGAATGTTTCTTGTATGGAAACTGTGAATGACAGAATTCTAAATAGTTAAAAAATAACACCAACAAAAGAAGGGGAAGACAGCATAAGGAGGAGATGGAGGAATATTAGAAATCCCACTGAAATTAGCTACAAAGGGCAATCTAGGCTTTATGCCAGTTAAATCAATCAATTTATCCAATTCTGGGCCCCACAGTACAGGAAGGATGTGGAGCTGCTGGAGAGAGTCCAGCGCAGGGCCACGAGGATGAT
>JAWLRI010000319.1:1526371-1721816 GCA_034781795.1 Crypturellus tataupa
CAGCCGTTGGGCGGCCGTTAAGCGGCCGTTGGGCGGTCCCCATGCCCACGGGCTCGGCGGGTTCGGAGGCTGCCCCGCGGGCGCGGAACATCCGGCTGCGGCCCGGCCTCGGCCCCGTCCTCTCTTTTTTTTCCTCTGTCTTACTATGAAAAATACAAAAGAAACTAGTTGATGTCATGAAGTGGTTTCTTGCGAATTCAGTTTAAAATTCCACGTGGAATAATTTGTATAAAAAATCTTTTCCCCAATAATTTACAGTCTTCAGGCCCTATCTTGGAAGAATAACTACAGAGATATTTATGATCTCTCAGACACTTCTCTTTCTTATAAAATTGTGAAGCATTTTCCTGCTGTTTCAGTACAACTGTACTGAAGATGTACTCATACTGGAGCAAATGAATTTATAGCTGAAGATTTGTCCCAGTGTGAATTATTAGTTTATTGATTCTTTTTCTGTAGTACATTTTAAGAATATATCATTGTTCAGTTAGGCAAAAAATGGCAGTTGTCAGCAGAAGATGTTTCGAGGATGTAACTCAGGGTTTCTGAGGTTCAATTAGCAAAATAATTGCTTAAAGAAACTTTGGAACAAGACTTGTTTTTCCAGTGTGCAGTTTTGTAACTGAGGCCAGGAGATGCATTCCTTAAAAATGTTACAATACAAATGTTCCATTAAAAATGCCAGATTTCTGGTAGTCTTTCTTTATTATACTTCATCAGTTATAAACTCTTCTGTATAACTTTATTTGGTTGCTGGAAGAAATTTGTTCTTTTGTCCTTTGACTTTTGGGAAATGAGTATACACAGTGTATAGTATTGAGTAATATCCAGATCTTTAAGAATAATATTTGAATAATCATGAACAATAATTTTATGATTCAAATAGGTTTCGCAGTTGGAATTTAGTGTTGAAATATTTCAAAGTTGGCCAGTGTGCCATAGATTCCAACTATTTCTGGAATATGAGTAATATGACTTTATTTCAAGCTATGTTCTCATTTCAAAAAAACAGTAACACAGGGTTTGAATTGATCTGCAGTGTGTGATTATAAGATCTTTCTAGGCCAATGATATTTAGATTTAATTAGAGGCCAAAACTGATACTATTTATAGAATTTTCTAATTTTTTTCCCTCACTGAACACTTGGCAAGCGCAAACAAATCCTAGTTTCTGCGTGTTAGAATGTTTTCTGTTGAAAAAATATTCTCATACTGGAAAATGAACCACGTTCAGTTGAAAATGTATTTTAAAGTACATAGGAATCACAAAGATTAGATAAGCTGAAAACCCCTAAATCGAGTTATAATCTTGAAACCAGTATCAGCCATTGCAGCATGAACACTTTGTTTTTGCAGAAGTCTGGGGTTGTTTTGTGTGTTTTTCAACTGAAATTATCTATTCAAAAAGTGAAAAAGATGATTCTATTCATCTATTAAGTGAAAAATGTCAGTTGGTTTTGTCTGAGGAGTACACTGGAAAAAACATACTGAATTGTATAAATGGTATAAATGCTCTCATTTTCAAAAGGTTTTTACTACTTTACCTGGTATTTTCCTGAGCTGTTTTGTTTAGTCTGAGAAAGATGAATGATTCCTTGGATACTCTTGTCTAGATTTATGAAATAATTATTAGTTTATTCCAGTAGTTTAATCCACAAATACTAAAATAACAGCAATGCTTGTTCTTCTAATATAATGAGATTCTTGGGTGCTTTTTTTTTTAATCCTTTCAGTAAAATTCTTAATAATGTATTCCTCTGAGGCTTATTTAGGGCTTACTTATAGCTGTTTTCTATATTCCTATATGTGTCAGTTGAAACAAAATACATTTGTTAATCAAAGAACTTGTCACCAGTACCAGGCTCCAATATGGTGGCCCATGGCTGTTACTTTGTGTACCCTGGATGTGCTCTTAGCAAGTCCCACAGTGACCTCTAATGTTCAAGGATAAAACCTGACTTGTTAAAATAAAGTTATCTTACAGGCACAGTTTTGCATATTATTATGACTGAAGATGATGTCTAATGTTTGTATTTCTAGTTTGACAGTAGGACATAAGCAGTAGGTAGTGACGGCTCTGCAAAATCGTATCAAACTTCATGAGATTGTTATGTTTGGGAGTTCATTCTAATTCCTGCTTATTTGGGTAAAAATACACAAAGCTTTAGAATAGTCATGGAAGAACTAGATATTTTTGTAAAGTATCTCACAAATATCTTTCAAATGCTAAATATGTTTATATCCTAAACTTCTTTGTTCCAAACTGAAATGTATGATCTTTGTTAAATTTGTTTCTGGAATCAGATGTTTTTATTCTCTTTATGGCACTTAGCGTGTTATATGAATATTTAACATTTAATTTTTGTTAAAACTGAATATTCACCCTTTTTTTGTTTGTTTGTTTTAAGTTTGGTCCTGACAAACCACAACTAACCAGCAATTTCATGGTACTTGACAGTACAGAGTGCAGAGGGTTGTCTAGATAAATGTGCATATGGATTCCTAAGTAAAGGTTGTCCTAGTGTTTACTGTAAACACCATTTACACATTTAATGCATTGAGAAGCAACATTCTGCCTGAGGCTAAAACACAGTGGCAGCTGCTAGTTGTAAAGGGCACTTCAAGCTAATTTGTAAAGTTAAATTTATTTTGCATACATTGAATTATTAAGCTAAAATGCAGCACCACAGAACAACCAGGTGCAAGAATGTAAATACTTCTACACTGTTCACTTAAGTGTGATCCAAAAGTGAAGTAACTTAGTAATGAGGGAGTAGTTCGTAACGAGGCAACATTTTTAAAGAAAAACTATTGTGGTCTGGTTGGTTTTGATTCATCTGTGGCAGTCATCACTGTCACGTCTATGTGTATCAGCATGTACTTGCAGAACTTTAAAATATAAAGTCCACACATGCACCTTTACAAAAATTATTTAAAAAATTGCTGAAATGTATAGCTTACATGGAAAAAAAAGGTAAGGTTCCATGGCACTTGCTTACTCTGGCCTTGAAGTATTATGAAAGCTCATGGAAAAGGCACATGTTAAAAAGACCACACTGGTTCTCCTGTTGAGCATCCTCCTAGTCATCAGTTATTAGACTAGATAAAACCTAGTCTTCAAGTGTGTTTTTTTTTTTAAAGTTGTGTATTTTTATCTTGCTTGATTCTGTATTTTGTAAAATGTGAAAAAAAAATGCTCTCATATACTTTGATATTTTTTGTTATGAAAGTATTATTGTTTTAAGGCTGTATATACCTGACTTCTAGTGTGATAGTGTAATTGATTTAAAGAAAAATTCATTTTGTGATTGACAGAAGAGTTGGTTATTTAAACAGGATATGGAGATACAATGCTGTAAGTATAGGTACTAGTTCATGAAGTAGATTGCATAGGTCATCTTAAACGAGCGTAAAACTTTCAGCTTGTAGCTATTTTGCATATAGGTTGTAATTCCCTCCTTCCTGTTCTCTTACACGCTGCCTTGTAGAAGCACTTCGGGGGGCGATTTGGTTCCTTTGTGGATGGATGCTAATGCTTTGTTTTTACGGTTATACTTCCTATCTTCCTATGTTCCTATACTTCTGTGGGTAATTTTTAAGTAGTTAGATTTGCAAATATATTGTAACCTGGGGCTTTCTGAGTATTACTTGATGGGTTTCTGCAGGCTGTTTGATAAGCAGCATCTTATGTGCAGGCAAGTGTAAGAAAAATAAACATTTTATATGTAGAGAGCTATCTAAATAGCATCTCTGCTCCATATGCTGTAGTACCCACCAGAGGCTCATTTAATCCCTGGACCTTTTGTGCACCAAATACTTCAGTCCAGATAATGCTGTGCTCCATCTGCCGTGATCTCTGAGCTACACAACGTGAAATTCTTAATGCTTTAACCTATGCTAGCATTTCTGATCTTTCATTTTTCTGATTAATGTCATTTCAAACAAGTTGTCAAGGTTAGCTTTGAAATTCGTCAGTTCTATTTTTTTTTTTTCCCCTAAAACAAGTATAATTTTAAAATCCTGAAGTGGTATATGTATCTCTAAGTTATTGTTTATATGTTTTCTCTCTTTCTCTTGCATCATCTTTTGAATGTTGTGATTCATTCATGTTTAATCAAGGTGTTATTGACTGGGCAGAGATCCAGAAATATGTGCTATGTTGTTGAAACCGCAGTTCTTTATATATTCAGGAAGAATCCTTCTCTTGCTCTACTGACATATTTCTAAACTCGTTACATGCCTAGCTGTCAGTGTAGGACAGTCATAGTGCTGGATTTCAGAATTTCAATCTGAAAAGTGATGCTCTGAACACCTGCAGATATTCTAGAAATCTATTAAATTTTACATACTTGACAGTTTCACTCAGTATCATTAAACTGATGTTTCATATGATTTTTTTTATTGTTTCTTGAAAACACTTGCACCTATTAGTGCTTGCTGATTTATTAGTTGGATTTATTCACAGTTTTAAAATAGAATGTGTGTATGTTTGCCATCCTTTGTTTATATGTCCAGGGACTTGGCCTAGATGGTCTCTAGAGATCCCTTCCAACCTCTACCATTCTGTGATTCTGTGTTAGGAAGTCATGCTAAGTCTTTTGAATTTGTTAGCATGTCTTTATATGAAAAAAAAAATTAAAGGAGCACTGGAAAAAAAAAAAAAACTCAGATGCTAAATGCACAATAGTTGAGACCCTTGGAAGTGCTTATTTCAACTGCTAAAAAATATGTTGCACTTGGGACAAACTCTGGACATCAAATTTTTAAAATATAAATGACGTATATATGATATTGACGCTTTTTGATGATCACAGAGTCACAGAATGATTAAGGTAGGAAGGGACCTTTGGAGATCATGTAGGCCAACCTCCCTGCTCCAACAGGGACATCTAAAGCACGTGGCACAGGGTGGCATCCAGGCGGGTTTGGAAGATCTCCAGAGAAGGAGCCTCCACAGCCTCTCTGGGCAGTCTGTTCCAGGGCTTTGTCACCTTCACAGTCAAAATGTTTTTCCTGATGTTCGGGCAGAACTTCCTGTGCTTCAGTCTGTGGTTGTTGCTTCTTACCCTGTCACTGGCCACCACTGAAGAGTCTGGCCTGCTCCTCCTGCTGCCCTCCCATAGGGTATTTACCCACACTGCTCAGATCCCCTCTCAGCCTTCTCTTCTCCAGGCTGAAGAGGCCCAGCTCTCTCAACCTCTCCTCATAGGGCAGAGATGCTCCATCCCCATCATCTTCATAGGTTTACCCTGGGCCCTCTCCAGTGGCTCCATGCCCCTCTGGTACTAGAGGCCCAGAACTGGACACTGTACTGCAGATGTGGCCTCACCAGGACTGAGTAGAGAGGAAGGATCATCTCCCTAGACCTGCTGGCAACGCTCTTCCTAGTGCACCCCAGAATGAGAAATACTTCAGATTTATCACATCAAAATATTAAAAAGTGAAAATATTTCCTCTGGTAAATCTCAAAGAACTCTTTTTTCAGAATAGATTTCCTTAAAGCAAAAGCCTATTCTAAACTGCTAGTTAGAGCACATCAAAGTTATAGAATATTATCTCCCAAAGTAGAATCCTATCTCCAGCAGTGATAGATACCTAATGTTAGACTTTTAATTGTAAGAATCTTTATTCTATGTACCCTAGACCTTTTCTTGCAATTGCAAAAGTAAATGCTTTTCATTTTTTTTCCCTAAGACCACCTGAAAATAAGGTATCCATGTATAATACAAGAAATCATTGTAGATTTTCATCAGACATAATTTATCAGATTAGGATTAGCCATGCACACGGACAATTACCATAAGATGATGATGGCTGCCAACTGTCTTCCTGCTGCCTATATTCAAGCTCTTCCCTTGTGGCAATGCAAGATAGTTGGAATTGCCTCCTACCGAAAGAGTGAGAGGTCATCTTACACTTGTTGGCAGTTGGATGATGAGCTGTGGTGCCAGCACCACGCGGTAACCTACCATGTGCTGGGATGAATACAACACAGCTCAGCTGTAATCTGTAGTTTTACAGAGGGGTGAGCTAATAAAATATGTTTAGCAAGAATATGCACCAATGCCAATAAGGAGTGAGTAAATTTGCCTACTTTCTGTCTTTCAAAAAGAAAAATGAAATCAGTCATAGTGTGAACCATGTGCCAGCCTGTGTCTTTCACCACAAAGTTCGTGACAAGTGGTGGAGGTGGTTATGGGGAAGATGTAAAAATGTGTTTTGAAGCTGACCTTACTGTGAGAGTGGAAGAGGTCTCAGAGATGCCAGTGGATTGAGAAAGGGGTATCAACAAAGGCATGACATGAAATTTGCTTTGTTAAACAGAAAGGAAAAGGGATTTCTAGCGATTCTACTTTTATATGAAGTAATCCAAAGGTAAATCTCTGCTGTTTGAGGCAATAGCCTCTCCTGTCAGACTTTGCAGGCTTAGAATATCCCAGTTAAACTTACTGCACACATCTATGTAACTACATTTGTTGTCCTTTCAAATTATATTTCAGGAACTGATATTATTACTGAATATTTCCTATAAAAAGCCACCCAGACTGGCCTACTCAATCTTGGTACATAGAATTCGTAAGGATGGCCTGGTGTGGAGTGAGCCTAAAGTGGGAGCTACTTAGTAGGGTTCTTGGGAGAGGCTGGGAATGGGACTACAGGCAAGAAAAATAAACCTCATCAGCAATGCCTGTGGTTCAAGGTAAATATCAGAGATAGGGTAACCAGTGGTGAGTAGGAGGAATATTGTCATGTATTTCATTATTTAGCTGCCTAGTCTGCCACATTTTTCTTTTAACTTTCTGATGTGAGTAATCAATAAGGTATCATTGTGTTACTGTATGTCCCTATGATATAGATGACAGTTTCAGTGGAGGATGCTGCATGTCCACAATGTAGAAATAAGGCATGTCTACTGTGTGTGAGAGTATTTAATAACAAAATGGTATGTAACAGTGTTGGCTTTTCCTTTATGTAAAATAATACTTTTTGAAGGTCACAAATGCAATAATTGCTATGGGGACTACTATGGGAGGTAATTCTCCCCTCTATGGGGAGAAGATTAATTTCAGAGTTTTGGGTGTACTCTTCAGTTGAATGTTCTTTAATCTTTTTATTTATTTATTTATTTATTTTAGGAGAACATGATTAAGTTTGTTCTGGTTATGTCAATTAGCTTTTTGTTCTGTTATTACTGAGTCATTTTTGTAAAGTATTTCTGGTAGCACTGTCACAAAAAATGGTCAAACACAGCTTTTCTGTGCAGTCGTTTACAAATTCTACTGAAGATTTCTGTTCTTCATGCTCATGTGGCCATTCACCTTTTCACTGTGAATGAGGGAGGACCTTAAACAGATAATAACTTATTTATCTTTAACTGTTGATTGCTTGATTACTATGAGCAATAGTACTGTTTCCTAAAGCCTGATTTATAACTTTTTTTTTTTCTCTCTTGATCTTTTTCAGATTATGGCACAAACTCAAGGTTTTGGGAGGAAATACATTAAAGCCTTTTTTAAAGGCTTCTTTGTTGCTGTCCCAGTAACGGTGACTTTCCTAGACAGAGTTGCATGTGTAGCAAGAGTGGAAGGAGCATCAATGCAGGTATTGCTTGAAATGCCTTTTCTCTGTTTAGAAAGTATGAAGATGACCACTCACTGACAATAGCAGGGTAGAATATGGAATATGGAATAGTTTAATTTCCACTTTGTCACACAAATATTTCTGTAATGAAAACACAAACTTTCAAGAAGAAGACTTAGCAAATTTTGTCCCAGTAAAAGTATATAGAAAGGTAGTGATAAAAGTATGTTTTTGCTAATTTGTTGGTTACTTAGAAATAAAGATTTTTCTTTTGAGCACTAATTTTTCTCTTTTGGGACTTGAATTTGGTGACTCAAAAAGCAGCTTTATTCTTTTTTTTTATAGATCTATTACAGTGTTTTTAAGGCACAACCAGTTCTTGCCATACTGGCTTTTACTAATGACGAAATGTGTTAGTATTTCAGTAAAGAAAATGGCATGAACTTTAATATGAACCGTCGTGCCTGTGTTCATTGGGTATGCATGTTCATTGCTGTTGCTTTGGTTATAGTGAATGTTTATCACCTAATCAAATAATACAAATATGCCATGTAACATTTAGAAGGGAATGACCAAATACTGCTGCTTCCTCTCTTCTATTACTAGGACTTGAAAAATATATGTTGTCAAATAGTTTCTATATGATTTTTTTTTTTTCATATTATCAAAAAAAAAAAAAAAAAAAAAAGAAACCTTGGTGCTTGCTAATTTCCTTGCCAGGATTTCTTAGACATGCAATTGAATCTGCTGTATGAGGGACGCAGTTACAAGGACTACATCCCTCTTCTGTATAGCCTGAAGGAAAACCAGTCATTGCTTTAGAATTCCATCTCTGCACCATATTCTCTGGAGAACCATCTCTGTGGAGCACATCTGAAAGCTGTAGGTATGAGGGAAAGGGAAGTTCAGTCAGCATGTAAATTTAGATCTATCAGTTACATGCTTCCAATGTATATCTTATTGTTTCAGTTTCAAAATGCCATGGTCTGATTCCCAAGAATTTGATTTGTGATATATTTCTTGAACTTCTGGCTATCTTTCTATACTCATTATCGTGGCTCCTGCTGAGTCTGCTCATATGCAGACTTCATATGCAAGTTCTGTTACAAACTGCTTAATGCCGAATATTCTAGCAAGTAGTCTGATCAGTGATCTCTGACAAAGCACTTTTGTTTTAGCAGCAAATGTTACTGAATGTTTTGTTACATTATGCATAATAGCACTTGTAATTACCCTCTGGTAGTTTCTTCTTTCTTATTAGGACCATCTAGCCCTGTGAGCTCATATGAATATTCTTTCTGTTCCTCAAACTGTAAAGAAATAAGTTGTGACACTCTGGTGTTCACTAGCAGCATAACAACTATGAAGCTAATCGTTATTTATAGTTAAAGGGCATGCTTTTTCCCACTCGCTTACAGCACCTCATGTCCTGTGAGGCTTCATCACGTGTCTGAGGATCTCAGTTTACATGCTTTTAGCACTAGATTAGTTAATAATTGGGAAGAGTAAGTATTTTGTGACTTCTGTGCTATGGTTACGAATTAAAGCCTGTATGTTTGACTTGTAGCAGCTATTATGCAAAGAACTTGGACAAACAAGTTACAAAGCTTCAAGTTAGA
This sequence comes from Crypturellus tataupa, assembly GCA_034781795.1. Lineage (NCBI taxonomy): Eukaryota > Metazoa > Chordata > Aves > Tinamiformes > Tinamidae > Crypturellus > Crypturellus tataupa. Next base: position 1,535,572 of record JAWLRI010000319.1, read on the forward strand.
AAAAAGGAAGAAGCCAACATATTGTTTTGTTATTTATAAAAATATGAGTCCTCGTGAGCCCATTTGTTGACCATTTTTTTGGAAGATATATTTCTTGCTTTGCTAGACTTGATATCTTACTGCTAGTAAAAATACCCTGGAGAATGAGTTCTCTCTGAACATAGCCTTAAATTCTTTCTATACTTTTTCTGCTTTTTCTGGCGGAATCAGTATTTTTATTATTAGAAAGAAATGCTTGCGGAAAGGTTTAGAAGATCATTTACAGAAGATTGTAATTGTTGACATAAAATGAAAGCTGTCTCCTTCTGATTTTGCTTCCTGATGCATTTCTTCCTCTAACAGAATAGTATTTTTGTCTCTCTGATTACATTTTCAATATATCAGTATTAGTTTGTGAGAAAGAAAGAACAGATTGTCCTGCATAGCCATACTGTTTCTTCAAACATAATTCTAATGTGTGATGAAATTTCTATGCCAAAACTACATGAGCAAATATATTGTTAAAAACAGCAAGTGATGGTGGCATAACATTTACAGTGTTTTAGGTTAGAATGATTATATAATATCTAAATATATTTACACTGAAAAACATTTCCTCTGTTTAAATACATAAAGCAGTAGGAATTAACTAGAGTAATGTAAACCAGGCAATACTGGAACAAGAATATTGAAACTAGCTCCGACTGTGAAAAAGTCAATTTACTTGCGTCTTCTGGTGTGTTCATCTGTAAGATTAATTCCGTATTATTTTAGTTGCATGACATGTTTATGAACACTTATGTAAATGTTTCTTTTAAGTATCAGATGCGAAATGCGGTATGTTTTGGAGCAACAGGTTAATGTTTCCCTTTATGCTGGTGGTCTCTGTCAACTATTTAAGACAAATACTTTGCATACTAAGTAGTTTATTTTGTGGGAATACAGCATATGTATAACTCTCCCTTCTTTGATTAGCTTCTTTGCTTCTGGTTAGTACCACTGCATGCCTCTGGTCCATCTGTGTTTGCATATGCACCATGAATACATTTCTGAGTTGTTTGTGAGATTGTATGTAAGGAATAAAATATTGCCCTTTGAAAGATGCCATAAAGGTGGAATACACTGTTGGAAAATTCTGACTAAAAAAAATAATAATCCAGTAGCTGCTAAATAGTTTCTAATTTAAATTTATCTGTATCTTACAATGCAGTAAGATTGTATTGTAAGATCCAGATAAGATCAATATTTTATTTCCTGCAGATCCAGTATATAAAATATTGATGAGTGTCAGTGTACTTACAGCTTAGACTCCAACTATATTTCTGCAAATGTGAGTATGATGTGTTTTGATCTTCCCTAGAAATTTGCCCTGTATCCACAGCTCACAATGTTGCTAGGCTAACCATTACTGTGTAACTAAACATACTATGTTGTCAACATTTACTTTATTATTTTGTTAACCTATTGATTATTATGTGTGTTACACCTACTCAAGACCCCATCACATTATCTTTGTTGTACATTAAAAACCTAGTTTTTCACAAGTCCTTTTGAAATAAATCTTTTTCAACTTATTTGACTAGCATAGAAAGGAGGAATAAGGAAATTCTTAATGATGAAGAGAAACCAATACTTCTAGATAGCTTTTGAAATTATAAGTAAATACTAGGTAGTCATCCTGGTTTGGGAGCTTAGTTTTTCTGAATAAAAGTAAACCAAGATTTAACACTGTGTAGCTGTTGAGAACAGTTAATTTTAGTCCTGTATTCCTATTTTGTTCTTCAAAGGTATAATCAGTTTGGGGAAGGGAATCTCAGAAGTTAGCACTGGTGGCATTTGTGGAAGACCAAGCTATGTTGTAAGGTGGATAGTGAAAAACTTGCTTATAAAAATCATATTTTATCAAATACTGCATGTATCATCAACAAACGAGGGGCTGCGTAATTTCAGTACTCTGTCTAAAGCAGAGAAGTGTGGGATTGGATTAGAATCTGCTTTATTAAATCTGTCCCCTAATTTTGGAGTATAACGCTCATCTGTTAACCAGTTTGGAGATACCAAACTTTTATCTGAAGAGACTGAAAAAGTGTTCTATGAACAAGCGTTAGTGTGGATTGCTTGTAGTTACTTTTATATCTCAGTAAAAGGAGTGTTTGTACAGGAAATAATTCCTATAAAAATCAATGATGCCAGCACTGTGATTGGGCTACTTCCTTCTACTACTGTTCTGGTACGTTAAATCACACTTGAGATGATATTGTCACTTGCCCAGTCGCACACAAAATAACTTCATTTTGGCGTTCATGCGGCCCTAGATAACTTCTAATACCCTGCACTAGTTACTTATTTAATGAATGGTTAACTGTTGCAGTTAGTCAACATTCTCATTTCACTAAATACTTCTGTGAGAGTTCATGCATCCTTGTATCCCGTTCTGCAAGGTCCACACCTACTAGCAGTGTCAGGATGTTATGGCTTGTTGGTTGGTTGGTTTTTCTTTGCAAAATTTGCAAAGACAGCATGTATGGCACTTTTTATGCATTAAGCTTCCAGAAACAGCAATGTGCCTTCAAAAAGGTTTTATTTTGTGGAAATTAGTGTCGTATTTTAATCTTAAATGATATAGAATAGAGATGATGAACACATGAACACTTCATCACAATTGTCATAAGCGTGTGTGTTATGTAATTTAATTTGCATGGAGTAATGCATTAAAGATAAGAATTTTAGTTTGTAATAAATGACATATAACTTAGTGTAACATAGCAGTATTTAATAAAGAAAATATATCAGATTTTTGGTACTTTTTTTTTACTGGTGGGTATGGCTGATTTTTAACAGCTCCAAGATTTGAGCCACTTATGGAATAAGAGTTAGATGAAGGATTCATAAAGGAAACAGTGACCTAAGGCTGTTTTTATTTTTTCCCTTCTCCTTTTTTTTCAGCCTTCTTTGAATCCTGGAGGGAAACAAACATCTGATGTAGTGCTTTTAAACCACTGGAGTATTCGAAATTATGATGTACAACGTGGGGACATTGTGTCATTGGTGTAAGTAAGCTTGCATACATTTCAATACAAATGTATATAAATCTCGAACCATCAGTATTTACGTACCTGATACACAAAAGAACAACCAAAAATTTTAATACTGTATTATTAATGCTCATATAATTAGTTTGCAAAACTCAAGAGTTATTCAAAGAATGTTTTTAAATAAAAGGAGTACAGTGTAATATATTATGTGATACAATATAGATGTGTAAACTGCTGCAGAAACTGCCAAGAACAGAGGACTATGAGGTAAAGAGAAAAAAATACAGAAAATATTGTATGGTTTCTTAAATGGTTGGGCTATGCACTCATATTTGTGAGCAAAAGAAAGATACATTTTTTTGAGAAATCTGACACTCAAGTTTGACTCAATTTTAGAATAAGATCGCAAGAATTTCAACTCTTCATGAAGGACAGATATAGCAGAAAAAAAAGTTTTCACAGTCATAATAGGGAGGCCAATGTATTAAGCCAAAAGGTGGCAGTGTTTCTCTGCTGAAAATAGGGCTAACAGCAGACAGAAACTCCATTTCAAATTTAATGCAATATAGAAATGGAATGTTGAAGTGTGCATAACTGGCACAACGATATCATACATTCTCATAGTACATGCTTGGATAGTTTAAGCTTAAGGTTTCTGGCTCTGTATGTGAAATGCCCAGTACATAGACTGTGTAACAGAACTGACTTTGTAAACTGTATCATCTGCTATGAGCCATCTAAATGCTATAGCTACAAATGTGATTTTATTCATATTTGCAACACCTAATGTTATAGAAGGACTTCAGTTTCAGGTCACTTAATGACTGCTTATAAAATTTGTTTCTGTCTCTGTGTGCAACCTTCTGCCCAAGGCACACTTGGTGATTGGGCAAAACAGTAAATGTACCAGGTTAGTAATTAACAGATGGAAAGGAATGTAAATAGTTTAATTTTTAAACTTCCCAAAGGTTTGTGGCACCATCTGAATGATCTCCTCTGATTGCATTGACTTTTTAATGTAGATACTCTATGTTGAAGCAGCATTGAGGTACTATGTTTTTTCTCTCTATCTCTCTCTCTTTTTTTTTTTTTTTTTGTGTTGTGGAGACTTGCCTAGCATTGGTCCAACTTATTTACACCTACATGGAGAAGGTTGTGTTGTGCTTGTGCATTATACTGAGGGTTTTCTTAATTCTTTGAGATACACACTGAAGAACATGCAGACTAAATAATTCAGAAATCATTGTAGGGACAGTTTTGTGGTGAAAATAATGAAGGATATTTTCTATATCTGTAAAATCTTTGAGTACTTCACGTTATGGGTTTGTTAAGGGTGGCTCTGGCCTATTAGTTGAATTCAGTTTCCTGTCTTCCTTTCAAATACTGAAATAGTTTGCATCTGATTCTGTAATTTTAAAATCTTGTAATATTTTGCATTATATTGTAAAGATTTGTAGGACATATTAGCTGTTTAACTGTGTACACGAGTTGTTTTAGACTTAACCTTCGGTACTTGAAGCTTTATTGTAGAAAAAATGTTTTTACTTTTTATCCTTTTCCTTTCAGTTGTTTGCCTATGATTTTTATGACTCAAGAGTGAATATATAGATCATGTATAAACATTCATTTTACCTGGTGATTGTTGTATTAGAGGTGTGTCTCAAATCAGAGAACAACTTGCTGGAGACTGTGCCTGCCTGACAGTAAGGGGTTTGGCTGATTTAGGCAAGGCAGAAAAAGGGAGGGCCAGTCCCGTAATCCTTGACTGTTGCTTTTTCCTGTCAGAAATTCAGATGAAAAGGTAATGGTGTGACTGAGATATCCAGAGAGATATGTAAATCTTAATTCACACCATGCTTGTTTGCTGAACCTGTAAATTTTAACATTTATCCATCATCCCTTATTTGCTAAGTCATAGGAGAAAATCACAACGAGGTTGTGGGAAGCTGATGTTTTGCAGAGCAAGAGCTGCAGTGCAATATTCCTTTAGTGACCAGGTTGATCAGGGCCATGCAAGTTCTTTGTCTCTTTCAAACCATCAGAAGTATGGTGTCATTTTGGATGGGTGCTGTTTTTATCCCAGCCCTTAGAAGGGATTATTGAGATCACAGCTGGCAAAGTTCAGCATAAGTGGATGACCAGGATCCAGAATTTTGAGCAAAAGGATGAGGTCTTGGTAGAGCCTGGAGAGAGAGGATCAGTCAGCCTGTGATGAGGCTTGGGATACTGGTTGCGGATCCAAACATTTTCCTCGAGTGTCCAGTGTAGTTTTAAGTGAATTTACATTTCTTTTGCTGTTTTCTGACTCTGGATTGCATGAGTACCCAGTCCCCTAGCTTTGCTACCATGTTAAAACTGATAATGGAAACATGTCGTATGTGTCTATGTGTCTTCACTCTGCATCTGAGTTTTTCTGTTTCACACAAATTTGTGAAATCAACCACTGCATATTTGCAAATGGTGATCTAAATGGTTTTAGATTTAGGTTTGTCAATAAGAAGATTACTCCTTAGAAGTAAAGCCAGAGTCAGATAAAAAAAACGAAAAAAAGAGAAGAAATTGGAAGCAAAGAATAGTGTTTACTTATTAAATATTAGTTAATTTTATGCTAGCTCTTTAACAGCTTTTTTAAGATAATGTTTTTTCCTTTTATCTTAAACTAGTGCTTATTGATGCTGGCATTAAGGGAGCTCCAAGTTACATGCTGTATCTTTGGAGGTCAGGATTTAAAATTGATTGAGAACGGAGAATGGTGAATCTCGTTATCCTTTAGTATTTTCCATTGTTTGCTTTCTTATTAGGACATACTATATTACTGAAGTCTAATTTAACAATTTTATTTTTGAAGAACTCTGCTGAAATAGGTCCCAGAATTTCTGTAGAATTTCATCAGATTTTGCTGAATGAGTAGGTATGATGAGTAGGTCTTTTGCAGGTAGTTTTATTCTACAAAGTTTGAATGGCCACTGCTCTGTGACTGTAGCAGAGGTGCATCGAAGTGTGGACTGTGCCGCGCCTGCAGCTCCTGGGGAAGCTGCTACTGCATTTCCTGGTGCTCAGGACCATGGTACCTTTCCACTGCAGACTTGGGAACATTTTTCCCAGTTTCTGTATATGTAGTTTGTTTTTTACCTTGTACAGATGTAGGCATTGCTTTAAAAAGCTGTTGCCAAAGAATGATTTATAGCTCCAACATTCATTTACTTGTCTTTACTGAAAAGCTCTTATATGCTGAATATAAAATCTTGTCCACTTTTTTATTTCAAAACTACCAGGTTAAAGTAGAAAAAAATGTTGTAACATCCTGGAGTTTGAAATGTGTAGTGTGTACACGTACAATGAGCTTTTAATAGATAAGATAAAGTTTAAATAAGCTTTCAAAATGGGGACAACAGTATCAATTCAGATTTTCAATGGATTTTAGATAAATACAACTCTTAGACATTGTCATGTTCTTTATTTGACTAATAAATTTTTAATGAAGGACTAGTTTAACGGCTACGGTATAAATCGGACTGTTGGATTTTGAATGATGACATTTCAAGACTCTTTCTGTAAGTATTCACAGATACTGATACCTCTAGAGCTTTAGGACTTTAGAGCTGTGGTAAAATGCTAGAGTCTCTCCATTTTACAAAACTTCTAACTTAAGATGTGTGGTTGTGTGTTAGATAGAAGCAGGTATGCTACTGTAATCTAGAAAAAAGATTAAGACTCAGTCATGTTTGTTCTTTCATAGTTCATTCTGACTGGTAAAATGCCTCTAAGATTTTGAACTATAAAAGGCTAAACTAAAATCACCTTGAAACATAATTTTTAATATGTTAAAAAAACCCTCAGAACTTAGAAACATGATTATTAAAAAGATTTTAAAATATTAAGAATGAACAACATACTTTTAAGGACACTTGTGACAATAAGGAGTTAATTGTTTATTCATATGGAAAGGTAAGGACTGTGAAAACAAAATGAGTTTCTATATAAAAATTCATTGACATTTAAAAAAATCTCCTATCCTGATGAAGAATATTAAATAAGTCCTGTAAACTGCTTCCTCGGACATTATTTTCAGGACTTTCTGCAAACTCCTTTACTTCTGATAAATACTTAGTATTTTATGGAAAAAGTTATGTGTCTGCTTGAGTTCTGAAAAATATAGTACAACCAGTGTTCACACACCTCTCATGTAATGCTCTGCTCTTCTGTCCGTCTTTGACGTCTGCTCAGAAATGGAAATTTGGAAAGATATTTGCTCAGGACAATTTTCTGTTATAGTTTCAACTTTTTGTCCTGTTCATACAAACCTGAACAACCTGAATTTTGAAGAAATGTGAACATTTGATGGAAACAATAAAGTTCTCAAATGGTACAGAATCAATGCATAATATTCATAAAACTGTTACTATTCATAATTAGTATTTCATTAGTGTGACTATCTGAGTAAAGTAAAAATCAGCAAAAAGGTACTTCTTGAAGGAACTACCTTGATTTTGAATCAGTAGTTGTAATTATGAAAAGATACATTGTTAAATTCTGATAGATTTAACATGAGTGGATGTTTAATGGTTCTTGCATTATTTTTTGGAAAGGTTCTTTGTGATGAGAATTTGCTGAACTGCCTTTAAGAATCCCACTGCTTGACCTTCCTTAGTCTTCCAATTTCTATTCTATTTTTGTTTGTACTTAGGTCTCTGTACCGAGTCATCTATCTTCTGGCAGGCAGGAACTGCAAAAGAGGTTGTGCTGACATAGAAGCTAAATAATCACTTTACTTTTTGGGCCTCAGTGACCTCAGAGAATCTTTCCTATTCTGTATCTTCGGTGGAAAAAAATCTCCTATCTCTTCCTAATAAAAATCAAATGTGTGATTCTGCTTTATTATCTCTGTTACAATCATTTCTTAGATTAGATATTGTATTACATAGAAATGTTTGAATGCTGTTGGTGAAAGACTTGTTGTACCCTTGTGTATTTATAAAGTGAGCAAGTACCATTTTCTAAAGAACATTTTCAGATACTGTACATGATTCCAGGCTTTATTAAAAAGTGTTTAGGATGGCTTTAAATGGGCAGTTATTATGGTATTGTGGAAATTGAAAAGTTACAGAGGCAAAAAAAGCTGTTTTAGTTGCATTTACAGTTATATAGAATTTAAAACCAATGAGTAGGAAGCTTACATGTTTTCGTTGTAAGAATCATTGATTCTTTGGACAAAAAAGGAAAGTAAGGGGGTGTTACAACTTACAGCCTCCTTCCTGGTCTAATTTCAACTTGATAATTAAAAAGAACTAACTTTTATCTTCTTCCCATTTAATGTTGTGGAAGCCACTTAAGTGGCCTGGGTTATTTGTGAAAGAACTGTTTGTGGAAAGTTTCTTATGTGCATTGTTATAAATGTTGCGAATGAGAACTTCGTATTCCTGAAAATTTTGTTGTGATTCATTTATTTTTACATTACCTTTTAGTGATCAGGCATATGAAGAAAGCAGGAAAAAAAGTCCTGTAAGTGAAGCAGATTTGTCTGCTCTCTTTAGGAGAAGAACAGCACAGGATAAGTGTTTCTGTTCTTCTTGATGACCGACAGTCAGGATGTTGTGGAGATACTGGATCTGAGTGGGTCTAAGCTGCTTGAAATAGCGCAGGCCTTGGAACCAAAGTGCGACTGGCTGGCAAGGTGTCTGGCATCCTGTAGCTGTCTGACCTGCCCTCTGATGGCTGACTGCCCTGGAGAGGTCACGCAGAGCAAAAGGAGCTTGAAAGCTGCCTTAGTTTAAGAAAATGTCGCTTTTAACATTTGAAATATTTATAATTTACATGCTAGACTTGCTTTGATTTCATTAGAATCTCATGGTGTGTGTGTAGAAAGGTAATAGAATATCTTTCCTAAACTTTTTTTTGTAACTTTAAGAAAAAGGTGACAACTTGAGAGGGTAATACTTTTTGTTTTTTTTCTTTTTTCTTCTCAGTGCATTTACATCTCCTGGGGAGTAATTGCTGGCTATTTATGATGGACATTGCTTGTAGGTAACTTCCTAGGACTGTACAAATCAGTGAAATAGTATACACAATCTCACTGGTGAAACTGGCCAGAAATAAAATTATTTCAGTAACTGAGAATTCTAATGCTCGTTCTGGATAGGGTCTCCAGATTAGGGACTTCCTACATAGGGACATTCAGACTGAGCATCTCTAATGGTATGGGGCAAAAGAAAGTTTCTGTTTGTTAATATGGCTGTCGTGTGTTTTTGGTTATAGTATGTATTTATGAACCATAATTTTGACATGTAGATTGAATCTGCTGAACAGATGCTTTGCAGCTAGTAACAGAGAATTTAGCTTTAGAGGATTGCTGTACTGAAAGCAAAGGAATTGTGGGGCAGCTAATGCATCAACCATACTTCCTAATGAAGTATTATGGTGAATAATTATGTAGAAGTAGAATTATGGTGAAAGTGATTTTTGTGCCTGACTAAAAGCATGCATTTTGATAATTTCTTTAAATTTCAGTTTGCTCAGCTCTGTTATTCAGTTAGGTTTTTGCTCACTTTCAGGGATGAGGGTGTGCCTCTACTTCAAAAAAGTGTGAGGATTTTGCTAAATCTGATTTCAAATTCATAAATTACTTAAGTGCCTAGATTACACTGAACGAATGAAATGCTGGTGCTGAATTGATGAAGTGAGGGATTCTATTTGAGAGAAACTTCTTTCTTTCATCTCATTTTGCTTTCCTTGAATGAATCAAGAGTTATATAAAGTTTAGTTTGGATTCAAAAATGCCTTATTGGCTTCTGTTATGAAATGCCCTTAGACGTATTGGGATAAATTAAGAATCATTATGTAAAACAGCTCTTAGAGATCAGCTTAGCTTTTATTCTTCATTTGAAAACATTCTCTTTCGAAGCTGCCCAGTTCCTTAATATGGAGACTTGCATTTTCCATTACTAAGGTCTGTTACCTGCAGTGGTGTTAAAGCTTGACAAATAGATGTATGTGGGATGTTTATAATATTATTCAGTAATGACTGAAATGTTTTTATGTTTTAATTTCTCATAAACATAATGAAGCTATTCAGTGAGAAAAAAACTTTTAAAGTAAATTAAATTGTTTTAGTAGGTTTTGAGTATACAAAGTGAAATGTAAATAGGCTTTGATACAGTTAGGCTGGTTTTTGTTTGCATTCAGTCTAAGATATTGAACTGATACTTTATTAAACAAGGTATTTTATACAGTGTGTTCTTGGAGAAATTATAGTTTAAATACTGCCACAGCTGACTTCATATCTTTTAGCTTTGTAATAACTTCCCCTAAGCCAGCTTAGTCAGTTGTATTATGAGCAACCATAAATTTTAACTGCAGAATGTTACTTCTAGAAATTTTTCAATGAACTATACATATGCTGACAAAGTGAATTCTGCTAGCACATAAAAGTTATTTATTTCTAATCTAATTGCCAAAGTAGGAAGAAAAAACATGGGTCATGACCTGTGCTGGGTATAATGCAAACATGAATATTTTTGCATGTAATAAGTGGAGTCTTGGCCTTGTTTTCTGTTTTTCCGGCTTGTTAGCAAAGGCAAAAACAAGGGAAAGGCAAATTATGAGGTTTAAAACAATAATTAACCTTATCATCACTGTATTTTCTAGAGAAATTATATTTGCCTGTATTCGTGAATACAATATTAGGGATCCTTTTTGCAATCAATTGCTCCTGGAAAGTGCATGTGAAAAAGTTTAGCTTCAGATGTGTCCATACATATTTTTGCAGCTGAGAGGGGACTTTGCTGCTACTGTCAGTTTAGGCAGAAGTGTGGCCCAGCTCTTCTTGGAGGTGCCCAGCAAAAGCGTGAGAGGAGGCTGTCACAGCTGTAGCAAGGGAGGCTCTGATTAAACATAAGTAGAAAGAAAGTCACAATTAGAGTGGCCACTGTGAAACAGGTTGATTGCAGAATCTCAGTCCTTGGAGATGTTGCTTGAGCAATCTTGTCTACCTTTGAAGTTGACCGATTTGAATAGATGAGCTCTGAAGGTGCCTTGCACCCCGAATTAGTCTGTTTTTCTGTATTAAATTTTAAGATATAAGATGTAATTACTATACCCTTTCAAAGTTACCAGTTAGTGTTTACTTTGTACTATGTTGTTTTAAATTTCTTGTATAGGAATGAAGTTCCTAAAATCACAGAATGGTTGAGGTTGTCAGGGACCTTTGGAGATCATCTAGTCCAACCTCCCTGCTTCAGCAGGGACACCTAGTGCATGTGGCACAGGGTGGCATCCAGGCAGGTTTGGAAGATCTCTAGAGAAGGAGACCCCACAGCCTCTCTGGGCAGCCTGTTCCAGGGCTCTGTCACCCTCACAGGAAAGTTCTTCCTCACATAGACATGCAACTTCCTGTGTTTCAACTTGTACCCGTTACCACTTGTCTTATTGCTGGCCACCACCAAGAAGAGTTTGGCCTCATCATCTTTACATTGTCCCCTCAGGTATTTGTACCTGTTGATCAGATCCCCTCAATCATCTCTTTTCCAGGCTAAACAGGCCCAGCTCACTTAATCTTTCCTCATAAGATAAATAAAATAACTTTGTTCTGTAGGTATGGTTATAATTTTTGTCCTACAGTAGCATGTAAAAGACCCAGTCATGTTTGGGAAGCCTGTTGTTTTAAATGCTGAATATATAGAGACTGATAAAATTAGCAATCTGCATGTGGTTTTTTGAAGCTCGAGCTACCTTTAAGGTAAATAAATCAAGCTGCTTTGCAAATGTATATGAAGAGCTTAAGTGAGAGAAGGAGCCTATGAAAGTAATTGTTTGCTTTCTTGTTAAATTTTCAGTTATCTGGTCTGACTGTCTTATAAGAGACAAGGCCAACGTTTTGATTATTAATCAGAGAGAAATATATCAGGAGTGAAATATAAAAGACATTCAAAATGAAGGCACACAATTTGTTGACTTTGAACAATAACAGCTACTGGAAAGATGCAGAGAGAGAGGTTACCTGGATAATTTAGCTTTATGGAGGTAAGTTAATGACTTGACTCAGGAAGAATCTGTAAGAATCTTTTTCATTTATTTCATAAATAGTGGTTTGATTTTGAATATCTCTCCTCTGCCAGGATGTAGTAGAATAGATATAGCCTGCTACTCTTTTGCCTTTCAACACAGATTCTCCCTGGTAGCATAGAAATATTTTACATCAGTCCATGTGAAATGTAAAAGGAGGATATGGAAACACTTTTCATTTTTTTTTTCATCATATGGATTAGCTGGGGAAAATGTTGCTGGTTCTGATTAAAAAGTTATTTTCCCAAACCTGTTTAAAAAACAAAGAGAAAAAAAAAAGAAAAGAAATCCATAAGAATTTAATTAAGGATTTTAAGGAACTCTTATCTTGAGTAACTTCAAACGTGGATTACTAATACTGATCCATACTGTATCTCTTTGAGAGATACAAGTTTGTGTAGAGTCTGAAGTTTGGCAATATAAAGAAATGGATTTGAAAATGATTCAGAGCTTCTTAATCCTAACTATGACAAAAGTAGTCTGGTATCATCTCTGTTAAAGCAAATTGTCTGCCTTAAATTACTAAAATGACTTTCAGTAAAATTTGGATAAGACTACTTATAAATTCCTATAAGTACTCGGTACATTTTCTACTTCTTTCTTTGAACTTTATTTTTTCATAAGAAACTTTGATTAGGAAGCATAATTGACAAGAACAGAATTGGAGGCTGTCAGACTGTAGAATATACAAGTTATAAGTTAATTGTATAGAAGGCTTAGGCTTGTTTTGAATTCTGAGGCTGAATATGGCTCAGAATAGCATTTTTTTCTCCTCCAAAGTATACACAGTTTACTCTGGAATCTCTAATAATCTCTAATAAAAGAGAAGCTTTTGGATGATGAAAAAGGAATCTGTTTTGGTGTACTTCAAGAAATATTTAAGACTAATTAGTTTTTCTGGTTGTAGATTTCTAGACCAAAACTTATATATCATATGGAGGAGAAATATACTATGGTATGTTTCACGTATACATATTTATATATACATAGTATCTTCCATATAGTATGGAGGAAAAAATCAAGCTATAAACAGTTTTTGTTGCCTGTGTGTGGAGTAAGAATACAGCATTTGAGGTTGAGGTTGCAAGTTAGTTTATGTGAAAAAAAATATACGTTGAAAGTGCAAATCATAAACTATTTCTTTTTTAAGAACTGAGGAATGTGTATAAATCTATTAAAAAATAAGCTTATACAGTTTATATTCTGATCTTGAAATATATGCATTGAACTTCCTAAGAGAAACTAGCGTTCTCTGCTGAAAGCAAGCTACTTGTGCCTCTCTTGACTTAAATAAACTCTCATCTTTCTGAACTTGGTCAGTAAAACTGTGACTTGGTCAGTAAAATTATGTGCTTTGACCTGCTGATCAGCACAGGCCATACTGTGGTTCCTCTGGCTGAGCTGCAGCATACCATTAAGAAACTCAGCTGCGGTCTTAAAGAACATCTAGTCATGGGAAAACTACTTTTCATCTTGTAACAAGGAATGCTTATTAAGTTTTAAAAATTAATTTAGTTAAAATTAACTGAAATATTGTAATGTAATTGTCTTATACTTTTTAGGTATTATGTAGAGTTTTGTAATAACTGATTTTATAAAGCTGACATATGGCTTATAACTGAAATTCTTATGAAGAAAAATATGAATTAAGGAAAAATGTAGAAGTTTAAAAAAAAAAAAGAAAAAAGTCATAGTTCACTTAAAATGAAGATACATAGCTTAATACCCTTTAGGATTTCTGTAGTTCGCTGTGTATGTCTTAAGGCAAATAAGAGACACCTAGTGAGCATATTTCTTGTGTCACATAGTGTTTTATATGTTTGCTTGAAGGGACAAATTAGTGACATTCTCAGACAGAACAATAGCTTTAATGTTCCAAGAACTGGGGCAACTATAATGAGAGAAGTGTGGTCTTGCCATTTAAAGAGAAGTATATTGTCAGCAAGCTGAAGATAATAGCATCCTCTATACCCAGAAGGCCTGCTGTGATGTTTGCGTCTGCATAAGATCCCCTTTACCCTCAGAACAGTCTATTTTTAAACTGGTGCTGAGTATGACCTTCGTAAAGAGGTACTGCTGGAAGATATTTAAATGCATGATCATGCACAGTGTGTTCCTCAGTCCTATAGGACACTGAAAGGTTTTTTTTTTTTCTACAGTGGATTTGTGTTAGTTTGCACTTAAACAAAGACTATTTAACATTAAAAAGGAAAATGTAGTTATAAATTTTATACCAAATCCTTAATCAAATAATAGCTTAGCTGAGTCTATGTGAGAGAGGTCGACTCTTAGCTTCTTGATTCCAAACAGTTTATGGTGAGATGGCTTTGGATCTCTGATTAAAACAGAATGTGAAGTACTGACTTTATTGTAATTACATTTTCCTTGCAGTCATCTGTGATTTCTCTGTAAGACTTGTGAAGAGCATCTGGAGTATTGTAGGTCAATAAAATCATTACTTAACAGGAACAACACGCACACACCTTGGAGATAGGAAGGGGCTGTTTAACATGTTTGTTGTGACATGTTTAAAATACCATGCAAACCTAGAAAGAGCAATAATCTTTCATCTTTCTCTCATGTTCTTCTAAGAGTATTTGACCTTTACACTATCCTGTGATACCTGGACTGTAATGATGAATATTAGCTAGATTTTTCAATAAGTAGACCTAACATTTGTCTGCCTTACTGTGTTAGACCTTATGCTTCTCTGTGGTCAGTCAGTGCATCTGCTGGAGTCCAGTACTATCACTTCAGAGGAAGAGGACACCTCATTTGATACGTTTTAAAAATAACAGTGATGAGAAGGTAAGCCCTAGATCCTGCTCTTTTCAATATGTTTTCTCAAGATGACTCTTCATTGAGAGAAATCTATGCTCTTTGAAAATGAGTTAGGTAACGATTTATACCTGATGTAGGATAGCAATGGATGTCTGGATCTCTGAAACCAATTTTGTCTCCCATTTCACCTTTCCTTTTTGATTCTTCCTTACAGTGGGCATGTTATGAAAGCATCTTGAGTATCTAGCCTTATATTTTTTTCATCTGGTCATTTCTTGTTTTTTAATTGTGTGGCCGTTTCTGATGTTAAAGGGATAATGGAATTTATGAATGCAGAAAGTAAGTTGAGGTTATTCTAAGTAGACAGTGTGCTACTTGACTGTGTGTTACCTGCAGGGTGGAGGACTGGTCTGCTCTCAGCTTAGCAGTCATTTTTTCAGCTGCCTGATTCGAAGTGCAGTTTTTAATTTTCTCTTTCTACCACTTTATAGAATTTTGTTTGTTTTAAAATATTTTTAATTAGCTTTTACCTGTGGTTAATAATTAGGTTTGAGACAAAATAGCTCTTCAGATCAAGTGTGAATGAACTATTGCATTTGAAAATATTTAGACCTTGAAAAGACTTTCATTCAGGATCTGTTTAGTATCTAAATGGCGTTACAACTATATGCAAGACAACTCAGGAAGGGATTTTCAATTCACAGGATGGGCTATTGCAGCAACAGTTAACTACCTAGGGAAATTTAAATTTGAAGGAATCTTCATCTCATGATTTGTAAAAGCCCTCCTGGGGGCTCTCTAGAAATTTCTGCCAGCATCTGCATGTAGCTCTGCTTTGTAGCCTCTTCCAGCTCCTGGGTTGGGCCTTGTCTTTTTTCCTGAGGATTGCAAGGAACAAGTTTTTTGTTGTTGTTTTGTCTGTTTTTTTCCTTGGCATTCTTTGGGTTGTTACATTCAGGAGGGTACAAATAAGCTGAAGGGAATTTCTAGTAATCAAGGTAATTGAGAGATTTATATAGTGGAATGCTGAAGAAACACGTATCTGTGTTTGTTTCCAAGTCATGTTCTTTGATGAGGGGTTGCATCTGGACCATGGCGCTCCCCATGCCGCAGGTGTATTTCTGGATAGTTAAACTATAGATGTATGAGCCCCACTCTGTTTGAGTCTGTAAATCTCCATGCCACTCATGGCCTACTAAACGCATCCAAAAATATCACAGGTGAGACTGGAAATAGGGCCGTGATGATGAACAAAGTTTTATGACTAACATCTCTTGAGATAGTCGTATTCTTGTTGAGCCCAACTGCATTTTAGTGAAGTCTCTACTGAGAAGATATTCTCGAGAAGAAGATTTGACACCTTCATTTTACTTCTGATCCTGATTTATTGCTGTAGATATCCTTAAATGAACAGATTATATTAATACATTACTTTTTCAGTGCCAACAGTAGACTGTTTTATATGTCAAAGTTTGGCAATATTTTCTTTTCAGCAAGAAAATCTTATTTCCTGTCTTCATGGCATCTTTTGTTATTTCATTTGAGAAGTCTCTAATGAAGCTTTGAACTGTTATTTTATTCTTGATTCTATTTCCACTATCCAGGGATGCTGATTTTTGACAAGCATCTCACTGAACTCCACATAGTTTTTGTCTGTTGCCCCAAGAGGTGGGAGTAATGTACTCCAGTTATTCCTAACATTTTAATAGATATCTTAAATCAAGCTTAGTTGCCACACTTTGGAAGAGAAAGCAGTTGTGGAAATCAGTTTTGCCGTTCTTTTACTATTTTTTTTAACCTATCCTTAGACTTTTTGTTTTTTAAAAAATGGACAAATACATAAATATAAATACAAATTTAGTTGACTTACATTTATAGGTATTATGGAATTTGTTTCTAGAATTTATAATGATTTAAAGTCATAGATTTTAATCTATGGCAGCATTTTTCTTTAACTTTTTGGTTGTACCGTTCTGTTATTCTTTGTATGTATCTCATAGCCTCCTTTTGTGAGATTGTGATAGCAGCTGAGTACACCAAAAGGGATATTTAATGCTACAGTCAAAATTTTATTGTATTGTGATGAATTATCTGTTAATGAGTTACACTTGAAGTTAATTAGATAATATTGGGGGGTCTTCCTTATCATTCTTGTATTTACAATATCTTTTTTCTCTCTTCCTTCCCTTTGGGCTGTTAAGCCACACAGAAGAAAAAAGGTCATAATTTAATGAATGACCCCCTTGAATCACAGATGCTGACAAAATGAAGCCTGAAAATTCTAAATTGGCTGGCTGCTGTTCTCCTAATAGAGCCCATTAAAGTCATACAAGACAGCATAACTTTCTGTGATTTTAGGGTGGTTTCCTTGTAACTGTGACAAAATTTGTGGTTGGCATTAGTGATATTATATTGACAGAATATAAACCCCTGTTTATTGATATAGTTCAATAACTTGTTAGATTCTCACCACACCGGTCCAAGAGGATTTTGAAGGAGTACTACGTTATGAGAGCTAAAAGGAAAATGCCAAAATTCTTATCATGTTGATGAATGGAAATAAGTATTTTTATTTCAAAAGATATGTTTTGCTGAATACTTAGTATTTAGGAGAATCAACTCATACTTAAATAGAAACTTTAGCAGTTGAACAACAGGATTGAACAATCTGGGCTTCATTAATGGTATTGACTGTAATAGGAACTCTAAACCCTTATTTCCTGTATTGATACTGGAATTTAATATGGATTATTGAACATTTCCAAAATGTGTGGAATTGTTAAGATAATCTTCAACTATCTCTGTATCCATCAGAACAAGGAATGCCTTTTAATTTCTTCTTTCTGGTTCCTTTATTTTCTGAGGTTACCTGTCACCATTAATAATCAAACTGATTGCATATCTGTAGTACTAAGAAGTACTCTATTACACGTTTTTTTTGATTGGGTAAGCAACACTGAAAATAACAGACAGCATTGGTTTATGGGATTCTCTGTTTAATTTTGAACATTCAAATGTATAAGACTATTGGAAATTTCAGTGTCGACCTGTGAAGTAAACATACAGAGTGATAGATTGAAGGCCATAACGGCTGGAAAAAAAACTTTATGAAATTCCTGATGGAAACCTAAGGAGGTGGAAGTGTTATGTAAGGCTTATGTTCCATTAAATTCAGTAAATAGTTATAAGAGCATGGCTTTGTATGCAACTTAAAAGTACGTGAAAGAGATTTTACTTGGAAAAAACAATACTGCTCTGCAGGGAAATATCAGTAGATCAGACCTTCAGTTCTCAAGTTTACATTGTGTCTTCTGTTATACTGTTCCATGCTGCAGATTTTGTATGTAGTCTTAAATTGGTATCTTAGTGATATCAAGATGTATTTGAAGAAAAAGTGATCCATGATAACTTTTCTCTATATCAAAGATTATTTAGTGATGGTGCTCTTAGGATGGTGTATTTTTGGTTTTAATTACTTCTGCCATTTCTTTGGACTGCAGCTTTCATTTGTAGAGATAATCACCATGAAATCTATGCAGAAAGAGAAGACAGGAGGGAGGTTCATGTTTAAACTGTATTTTCAGAAATTCAGCTTCCATGAAGTATTCTGGTGATAAATGTGCCTATAGTTAAGTGTCTTGGATTTATTTTGTTGTTTTTGTTGTTTTTTTTTTTCTG
The DNA here is from genome assembly GCA_034781795.1 of Crypturellus tataupa. NCBI lineage: Eukaryota > Metazoa > Chordata > Aves > Tinamiformes > Tinamidae > Crypturellus > Crypturellus tataupa. The sequence continues at coordinate 1,554,105 of JAWLRI010000319.1, forward strand.
TGAAGGTTTCAAATTCTGCTATCAAAAACTGTAACAACACCCATGTTGCGGGTTTTTTTGTTTGTTTGCCTCTGTTGATATGAATGATTCATTACATACGTGATACTTTTATTTGTATTTACAAAATCTTGATATTTCTCTGCTTGTGATAAAATCAGCAGAAACAGTTCAGTGGGAGAAATAAGAAATACTGAAAAAAATGATCGTCTTTAAACTTGTAAAATTTGTTTTTGCACTTTTTATTATACATTGTGTTCCTTTTTGACAGTTACTGATTTAGCCTTTAAAATCTGCTTCCTATCAAAAGTTTTTACTCCTTTTGCCAACTGAATAATGTCGTCATGGTGCTGAAGACTGCTGTGCAAAAGGAACAGAAATGTTCGTTTTATTAAACATATCTACTCTGACCATCGCCTTAAAATACTCACCTGGTTGCTTTCCAGTTCACTTATAAAAATAACTCAGCAAATCTTCCTTTTATAAATGGATTATTCTAGGAAACATTTGCTTTACAGAGAATAAAATGTGTTCTGTGCTGCTACAATAGACAGAACGTAAGACATGCAGCATTTTTATTCAGTATTTACTGTGTTCTTTTTCTGTTATTAGAGTTGAGAGATTATTTCATGGAACAATTTCCTAAACACTCCCTCAAGGAATTTCATGGTACATTTAAAAAAATATTCTCACTGTTATCATGTTTTTCATACAAAAATAGATACTAGAATTTCTAAAGAATGATGGAAGATATATGGGAAGAGCTTCTACAAAGAAAAACAGTGAGATTTGACAGGTTTGTACAGTAAAACAGAACTAATCTAAGAAAACACAACAAATATTGCTGAACATTTACATTTTCAGGCATTTTGCAGAATGCTGATATAGCCAATAAAAAGGCACATATATCAGAATGCATAATTTAATTAAAAAAAAAACCCTTCAGTTTAGCATACAGTACTCAGATTTCACCTGAAGGTGAAGAAACCGCTTAGACCATTTAAAATTTATGAGGAGTCTTGTGATTTCATTCATTATGTTGACAATATGCACAGCTTCTTTGGAAAATGGATTGGACCAAAGAAGGTGAGCAGACATGGTCGTAATATCTCTTCCCATAGTGTGTGCTGAATTATTGGAGTTACTTCTGGTTATACGTTACCCAGGAGGACTGTTTAATGTGCTTGGTTATATAGATCTGCAAATTTTTAGCTGTGGGCTGGTATCCATAAATTTTCTCTTGATGTATTGCTTTCTAGGCAGACAACTCATACTCTGATAGAATTAAGGGCAAGAATTGATTTCCTGCTAAATAAAGCACACATCATTTTAAAATATAAAAAATGGAAACTAGAGTCTATATAGGAAAGATGTTGTAAATATTATATATTACAAAGAAAGGGCATGTAATAATTACAGTGTTGCATATAGAAATATGGAAAAATAACTTCAGAGTGCAAATCTGTAATCCTTATCAACTGAACTTCAATTGTTAAAACCAATTCTGTTAAAATATTTTTGATGGTGATGACTATATTCATATTCTGAAAATATACCCTGCTATGAAAACCTCTCATGTTTTTAGCTTGTATTAGGTACTGAAGTGATTTTTTGCTTGGGTTAGTAGTCTAGTAAGTTCATAAGTCCCACAGGAGAACGAAGTGTTTCTGAGAGAGCAGTGATTGTCGATCAGCCATGTTGCTTTGTGAAATTTGGAAGGAGGTTGATCTGACAGGACCCAGAGCAACAGCCTTTTCCAGCTTAGGCAGTCATTCCCAATCGTTGGCTCAGCTGCCAAGTCAGTCGACTGAATTTCATTTCTGCCCTGCCACAAGCTACTGCTGTTTTAACATCTTCACACTGTTGATATAACTAGTAAAGGAGTAAAAAACCACTCTGCTGTGAGATTCAGGAAGAATATGCAGTGTTGTTTCAACTTAATATAACTTTGGAGATGCATCATGCAAAAAATTTTATTAACCTTGGGTACACGCACTTCATTTCAGAATCCTTTGCTAGGATAGGTGTCCATGCTATCAAACTTCATATACAGTAACTTTATTCATCCACAGTCTTTTATTTCCAGAGGAAAAAAAAAAAATCAATATTGAGTATCACCAAATCAAAGGGAAAGAAAGTAAACTGTCTCTGTTGGCAGGCTTCAAACTGCTGAAAAACAAGGTAAAGCTTCTCTTTTCCTACTTTTAGCTAAATTAGTTTCCACAACTATCAGGAAGTTCTTTTGTATACTGCCTTTTGTTTATTTTGTGTATTGCCTTTTCTTTGGCAGTATCCTTAATTCTCAAAATAAAAAAAACTGCTGAAGAATGTACTATCATATAGTGGAATGAATAAACATGGAAGAAAATGAAATCACATTTCTGTTGCTTTGAGCTGGCAGAATGAAGACTGGCTTTTGTAGAGAAGTTGCTACGACTCTAAATGGCTGTGCAGTGCAGCTGGCCTTGGCACGATAACATGCAGCTTATCTAGAGCTTCTGAGAAGTATCACTTTTCAAGTCTGATCTTGCAGACTTTACTTGTAAGCCAGTTTTCAGTGGCGTATCAGCTAGTTTTTCCATCCTAGCTGTATGTATGTATGTTTACTTTCTAGTTGTTACTTTCTTGTGTTGCTCTGCACTGGCAACTCTTGGTTGCATCGCCTGCGTTTTTTGCAGTACTCGTGCCCTTACATCCCATGTGCTTGTTGCTTAGTCTGTTTCTGGCAATATTTTCTTTGTGAGGTTTTTCCTAAATTTTACTCTTCTTTTTTTTTTTTTTTTTTTTAAGTTCTGTAGCTAAAGTAAGTATATTTGTATTAGTCTTTCTTTTGGGCATTTTCTTTTTGTCTTGTGTGCCTGCTATATCACATCCTCCTTTCCAAGTGTGAGGTTGTATCTTTCATTAGTTTCTTGTTCCTCACTCTCCATTCTGCAGCTCTGGATATCTGAGCTGAATTAATATCTGATGAAATATCTAATGAATTCTGCGTAGTGCCTTAATTACTGACTTATTAGTTTAAAATGAATAAAAAAATCTTCCACGTGTTCAAGTATCAAATGTCTCACATTTTGCAGTTTTATTTGAAATCTTTTGAAAGTGTTGCTTTGGGGGGAACACAGTTAATAGCTTGTCCTTTTTTTTTGTCTCTAGGTAAAAACTAGTTAAGTCATCCATATTTACCTGTCCAGCAAATAGAAGGAAGCACTTACCCATTAAATTTGTTTTAAACATCTAGTTAATGTATATTCCAGTCTTTCCCATACAGATATCAAATGCTTGCGTGATTTTTTTCTCACCGTTCTGCAGCTTAACACTAGTTGTGGCTTGGCAGAGGCCTTGATTGCTCCGCTTCTGTTGTTCCTTCTCCCTTCTTGAAGCCTGTCTTTACTCTTTACTTCATTGATAATTATAAAGTAATGTAGATTGGAAGGTACCTTTGGTGGTACTTGGTACAAGTGCCTGCTAAAGCAGACCTAATGTGATATCGTATTATGCAGCATAATTGAATATCTCCAGTAATGGAGCTCACCTTAGTCTTGTGTGAGTTCCTGTTTGATGTTGTGTAGTACTGTGGAGGATTTTTTTATTTGCTTGTTTTTTGCTTTGTGAAGGAGAGAAGAAGTAGTAATAAAATAGCAAATGTTATTGAAGCTCCAGGCTACTGTCTGAGAGTCTGTGATGTTCTGAGATGCTGCCACTGACCATCTCCTAGTCTAGTTTTTGCTCTATTGCTCAAAAGGGACCAGTTCATGTTTCTGAGAATGCTTGAGTCTTGATGCTGATGTGACTCAATAAAGCAGCAAGTGACAGTGACTCTGCTGGATCTGTGGTTATGGCTGATAGCACACAGCTTTAGAATGAGTAAAGTGGGCTTGTGTAGCCAGAACACTCAGTTATGGAAAGAAGATATTAAAAAAAAAAAAAGAAAAAGAGAAGAAAAATGGCTAGTCTTAGTTAGAAAATTAATATTTTCGTACTTTTTTCATTCCTGCTATATTATTAGGTGTTGTTTAATTTCTTCACTCTGTGACAGTGGCCACTTTGCTGCAGTGCTTAATGCAGATGAACTCATATATCTATTTCAATTTTTTTTTTTTTTGATTTTTCTTTCTCAAAATATTGCTTCAGATATTATGTATCTGACAAACTGAAAATGCAGAGATATGCCATGGGATGGTAGAAGTTCCTTGATTTAAAACTCTGTAGAGTCCTCTATATAGTAGAAAAAAACAATGGAGAGTAGTGTTTGAGTGAGGAAGATTTACTCTTGTTCTCTTGAGGGAGAAAATGTTATATTTTCCCAGGGGAAAATATACATAGTTAATAAATGCTATTTAAGATTCAAAAAATTATTCCTGTCTACTGTTTTAGATGATTTTAGCACTGTTTGGAAATGAAGGCTGAAGGCTTTGAAGGACAGCTGATAATTGCATTTAAAGAACTTATGAACTTTTAACTGCCTCAGGATCTGTGGTAAAATATTAATGTAATGTATGTATGTATTGCATTCCTGGTTCATGGAATTTTGTGTTATTAAAATATATTGCTTAATTTCTTTAAGATATTATTTTGAGGAGGTCGTCTTGTGTCTTACACTACTTTAGGTACTTCATTTTAATGAATACTCTATTCAGATATAACTTACTATGTTTTCATAATAAAAATTCTCTTCTATGTGATTAAAAATTTAAGAGTATCTTTTTTTAAAAAATAGGGTTTTAAAGTTTAAGACTGAAACATTGTTTCTTTAAGCTTTCAGTGGTGACCACTCACTTCTGTTTTGATACCACTATCCTACTTCGGTTTCATTATAAATGCAGAGTATACTTGATATTACAGTACTTGCATATAATAGTATCAGTATTTCATCCTTGCTATTACATGGTAAGCTTTCATATACTTTTATACATAAAGTGTAATTTTGATAGCTCCATTCTAAATCTTACTGATACGCTACAGCTGAGTGCACAGTATATAACATATATGAACGAGTGAGAATCACTTTAAAAAAGCTGTTTCTAAACAGCTCTTTTAAAGATGTGTATTTACTATAGCCAAACCATCAACAATAAGCAACTCTCTGAGCATGTTTCATTTACACAGCCTTTGAGTGAGGTGCTGTATTTGGCATTTCAGTGCCATGTTAGACCATAAGGAGAGAGTGCTAGTGTAATTGAATATTAACTTTCTAGATGGGGACTTCTGTCCCCCAAAATCTGCTTATAGTTGCAAATTCTCTGTGTGGTGGCTGAAAATAAGCTGTGAAAGCATATGAGACTTACCATGCTATGCTTTCCAGAAGTGTTGCAGAATTTTCACAAGCTCTCCATGTCTTACCAGGTCAGTAATGCAGCTGAATGGTCATACGCTGTCCTGAACATTTTTCTTTTTCCTCTGCATTTTAAATTTTAACTGCTACACGCAGATCAAGTCAATATCATCAGCTTTTCCTCGTTCTTGTGTTACAGATATTTGTTCCCTGCAAGATACGTGTTAAGTTAGAGGAAGCAGTTCAGGTATTCTTTTGTTTGCCTTTGTAAAGCTTGGGATGTCTAAATGAATTCGGAACTTCCCATGTTGCCTACTGGCAAATGTTGTGCATAAGAAGCTCCTATTATTGTAGGTCACTGAATTCATTTTTAAAATGCCAATTGACATCATTCCCTTAGGGAGTTGTAAGTTGCAGCCTCATATTATGTTCCAGCACAAAAGTGGAAATTCAGTGTTTTAGAAGGGATCTCGTTTGTAGAACAGAAGCAGCTTAGCATGAATCAGGTGATGCCTTTCTAGCATTTAAATCCTAGTAAATAGAAATAGCAGGTTTTCCAGAGATTTTCATTGTCACTGTGTATTTAACACTCAGGATAAAATTTGGATTTTCTTTATCTCTTGCACCAAACATTGTAACTGTGGTGAATCCATATATTTTGCATAATGAAAAGTCAAAGTTGAAGTACTAGTAATGGACACAACTGCTTGTATCTTATGAAAATAGGGAAACTAAATGCATGAAAGGAATTGGCAAAGATAAGCTATACCGAGCTATTTGTGTGAATTATTTTTGATTGGAAAGATCTATGATGTTATTGGTATTCATTATAGCCCACTGACATCGTGCATACATTTTGTTTCAGGCCAACAGTCAAAAATAGAGCAGTGTGCATGATCATTAAGTGAAATGATCATGAAGCATTATGACAATCCTGAGTAACAGTGGTTCACTTAACAGTTTGTTGGCAAATTCTCCCCATAGTGAAAAGAAAAGCATTAAGAAAACAGTTAGTTTATTTTTAAATGGATAGGATAAAACATGGGCTAATATGTCATATAGAATACTTTGTTTTGGCAGCAAAAAGACAGACTTGATAGTATATTGGGTCATTTTCCAATTCACATTTCTACCTTTTGTGCTCGTGTGTTTAAATAATTATGATTCTTTCTGTTATTCTCCAATAAAAGCTATATTAAAAGCTGTATTAATAATGCGTCTTTCATTTTAATTGTACACTTTTTGGCAGAGATCATTCAGTTTATTATTTTATTTTAGATTTTGATGACGCAGCTTTTTCACTGCAAGTGAAGTTTTCAATGTCACTTTAGCATGCTAAGACATCTCAAACTAATTTAATCTTTAGATGCTGTTTTACATGGTTTTATAGTTACCTGGTTAATGATGAGTTAAAAGCCTAAAACAGATTGACTGAAAAAGAGGGAGAGAGTTGTTTTCTCTGTATAGTTTGGACTTCACAGTGAATTTATATTAAAAAAAAGTGGAAGAATTCCCTACAGATGTTTTTGGATTAGTTTCTTTATCTTTCTTAATTTGATATACTGGCAAAAGGGATGGATCTGCCTGTTATGCCTAGAGCTTTACTTTCCATATTATGTTTCAGACAGCCTATCCAGCTACTGAAAGTAGAGAACAACACTGCACATAGCTCTGACTCATACTGAGGGTCAAGTCAAGGCCAAAAATTGGGAAGAGCAGTCACTTTTTGCAGTTTGTGGTAATCACTCAAAATACGCCATATTCTGAGCACAAGTCCGCCCACGTGTTTAAAAAGCCTTAAAAAAAGTGGGATACTGTTAAGGTAAGTATCTTTATGTCTTCACTAAACGGAAGAAATGGATCATGAATCAGATCGGAAGGGACCTCAGGATGTTTGTCATCCAGCATCAGCTCAAAGAAGGGTCAACTGCAAAATCACACCAGGTTGCTCAGGGCTTTATCCAGTTGGGTTTTGAAAACCTCCGTAAGTTAAGACTACCCAACTTTCCCAGGCTCCTCTTGCAATGTCTGACTGTCCTTGGGGAAGAAGTGTTTTCCCATATCCAGCCCGAATCTCTTCTTTCCATTTTTATTCACTGTCTCTTGTCCTTTCACCATGTGCCACTATGAAGAGCCTAGCTTTGTTTTTTTTTTTTTTTCTTGAAGATCCGTGTAGGTATCAACGGGCTTCTGTTAGGTCCCCACTCAAGCCCTGCTCTCGACTGAACAGCCTGAGCTCCTTCAGCCTCTCTTTACAGGTCCCTAGTACCCATCGGTCATTGTGCTGCAGTTGTTGACCTCTGTGGTGGTGTTTGTTCATGCACCTGTGCATATTCTAAGAGCAGTCAGAATTTAGATGTTTTGATGTCTGTGTGCTGCAGTTACCTACTAATCAAATTAATGGTTGCCAGTGAGGAGGGGATTGCATCACTGTGGCATTCAACTTGAATATAGTATTGAATATAGTTCCAAATTTTAGTTTTACAAGTATAAAAGAGAATGAAGTATAATTGTTCCCTTTTAAGAACATTCTAAAGTAAAATTATCATGTCTGTACCATGTGACTTCTCTGAAGCACTGATAAATTAGTGAAGGCAGAAAAGTAACTAGGACTCACTTTCAGTAAACTTTAATATTGCTTTACTGTTGTCACTCTGTGGCTAATTTATGTGTGTTTGGAAACATGAAAGCAATAACCTTAGTATCACAATCCCCAGTGTATTCATATACACCTTAAAAAGCAACTTCTACTGAAAATGACAACTGAACTACTGTTAAGGAAAATTTGCTCTGTTTAGCTGTAAAATAAATAAATATTGCTCCTTGCGATAGTTCAGAAAAAAATACATTTTCAAAATTAGAAAGATTTGTAACTTTTTCAGTTGGCATTATAATATCAAGATTTACTGATAAAATAGAACATCTTACTTTAATTGCCCTATGAAGTATATTAGCTCTCCTGAGTAGATGACTAGGTGGCAAGTCATTAACCCTCAGTGAGTAAGGTCAGACAGGATAGCTGTATTACTTTGACTTGGAGATCTTTTACTAATGATTGTTTTTGTTTAATTGTAGTGCTTTTCTTAAGTGTCAAAATCTTAGAGAAACATTTTAAAAACTATATTGACTAAATTATGTGTTTCCAATATGACCTGGCACTTGCCAAATAGAAAATGTATTTATTTAAAATGAACCTGTGATGTAGTAGGAAGACTTGAAGGAAGACTATGTCATATAATAGAGTGGCTGGTGTCATTTGTTTTTTCTGGGTTGAGAAGTGGTTTATTCTACTTAAAAGCCCATAATCAAAATCTGTACTGATTCTAATGTAAATATTGTGATGAAGTGTTCTCATCAATAGAAAGGCTTTACTTTGCCTTTTTGACAAATAACATGTGGAGGAGATTGGGTCCACCATTAGTATGAGTTTTAACAACTTTTTTCAATGATTATTGCTTCCATAATCCTAATAGCATTTTCCTGAAAGCCCAGTTATACATATTTTTAAATATCTCACCTTTTATTTCTTTTTTACAAGTTATGTGGTTTGGATATGAAAGTCACCTTCTTTAATTACTCATGTATTCCATTACTCATGTGCTCCATTACCTGGAACTCTGCCCATCTATAAGAGAGAACCAAATCTCAGTAACACGCAATGGATAGCCAGTGGATAGCACTTTCATTGCAAAATGGTAAAACAGTTTCAGGACTGGTCTTATCAACCTAGTGTTGGCATGCTGTAAACTTGTTTGTTGTTTTCACTAATATTTTAAAAACAAGTACACAACCAGAATCTGTTCAGTAGCTAGTTTGCGTGTACTGAATGGATTATCTGAGGATTTCTCCATGCTTTGCTTCTGCCTATTTCCTTGAAACTTAAAGATTAGTAAGCTTATTTTCATACTTTCTCCCCTCACTTTTTCTTTTCAGTTAATGACAGAAATGATATGCGGAATATAAAGAAAATACAAAATATAAAAGGAATGTGGGGACAGAAATCATAATGAAGTGAGAATTATGAAAATTATTAGAATTTGCATTTCAATTATAGGTTTGCAAATACTACATTAATTAAAACTTTTTTCTTGTGCTACGTCAGATATTTCTTCTTTGATTTGTGGCTTATTTGGTCTTATTAAATTAGAAAACTAGAAAAATACTTTTGTAGTTAATATTTTTAATATTAAAGACAATTTGAAAACTCATAATTAACTTCTTAATTTAATTTGGCTTTGGATCTTTCTGTGCTTCCTGATCTTTCTTTTTTTAGCAGTTAATAACAAATAGTTTATCATAGGCAAAAGGCCTGTCTGACTTCTATATTAGGTTACTGTCATTAAAATCTTACCTTCTCTCTATCATGCTCAGAAGCCAACTGACATATATGTTGTCAAGACATTCAGTATTTATAGAAGATAAATTTATTCAGGAGGTCACTTAATCTTCCAATGAACTGACTATTTTCCATTTTTGTTTTGTTGCTGGAAGAAAAAAGAAATGATGAATTTTGGACTGCCTTTGTGAAGCACCTGGTTTTATTTATGAACATGAATATAAGAGGTATTTTTATGCCTGCCTTTTTATTTCTGACTTTGTGCTCTGGAGTCTGTTCTTCGTCCCAGGCAGTTTAAAGTTAGTCATTGTGTTGCTGAATAGCTAAGTGTTTAATTCCTCTTTACACTGACTTTTCATATATATATGTGTAAAAAAACTGTCTAAATAATCTCTTTTCAATGGCAATGATGAGTAGTCTTAATGTTCAGCTGCCTAGCAGAGGTGCAGTTAAGGAACTTACATTTCAGTAAATTCGAGTTTAAGAAGGGAGAAGAAATCCTCTTTAAACAATGGCTCACTCTTAGTTATTTTTATTTGTTTAACAGAATTCTAATTTAATTTCTTTGATAGATAGTCCTGTTGTTCTACTTGTCATTCTCTATATGTCGCTTCTATTCTATTCTCTTCTAGTTACCTTCTTTGTTACATATCTATAAAGGGTAATATTTAACAAACAGAAGGCTGTTGCCTTGTTGGTGAAATTATAAAATGCCACATCTGCTAGCGTTGTTTTCCTGTATCAGCAAAATGACTGTTTAAGTTCAGTCACTACCTCAATTATGAGAAAAGGTATTGAGTTTTCTTTGATGAAGGGTGAATCAATAACATTTCATTTTCAGTATGAATGGAAGGCATTCTAACTATTTCAATTTTCTTCCCAAGGGGAAGGGCATTTATAAAAGAAAAAAAAAGTTCAAGACTCTGCAGATAACAAGCAACAAAAACATGTATTTTGTGATATTCTAATTGTCTTTAAAAGCTTCCTTGCTTTCTGGAATTTTGTATGTATTCCTGTTAAAATCTATCAGCAACCACAAATTATTTTAGACTTCCATATTTTTTTTTGTCAGACAGTTCTTTTATACTCCCCTGATTTTAATAGATGCATTAGCGTCAATAGGGAATTTTCTTTTGAAATGCCTGATTGTAATAGGATTTTGTGAGTTAAGTATGTAAATAATGTTCGGTCAAGTATTGTGAAAGAATAATGAAATATGCGACCAGGCAACCATTAAAAGAAATAATCATACTTATTTATAGTAAGGTAACAAATGCTGAAAGTGCAACTTAGGCTTTCTCTGTCAAATATCATTGAATATTATGATGTCAATCAGAAAGTTTCTGCTGATTCTAACATGTATATGAGCTTGTATAAGCATATGTTGTGACAGGTTTATATAGAAAGGTATGTTTTCTCTAGGCTTGCCCTAAATATACTTAAGCATATTTACATTTCTCATGTAACGCTTTTTAAAATATTTCACTACATAAGCGATGAGGTATTACATGATTTAAAATAATTCCTATTCTGTAGGAAGAAGCAATTTGGTTTATTTTTCTGAAACTTTGACAGTGTTTTTCTTTGGATTTATCCAATTCTTTGTTGTTTGTCCCTTTTGGCCTACAATTATTGCTGGTATGCGTTATGAAATTGCAGTGATCATTTAAGGGCATGTGCAGCATTCTCATGCTCATCACCATGTGCCCTTAAATCTCTCGGATGCCTTCATTTGTGCAGGAAACATCTGGCTCTACTGCGTCCTGCCAGCACCTGACTCCCCTCGTCCTGCTGAGCAGGTTTTGTGGTTGGGTTCTTCTAGGCTGTCTGCACACTGCATTGCTACTGGGTGTTGCGCTATCTGTCGTTAAAGGAGATGGTGAAATAACCCAGAGGGGCAACAGCTGCTGGGCTTTAGGTGGTTGCTTTTATTCACTGGCACAAGATCTTTGCAGTAACAACATCCACCTTTAACTGGTGCGATTGTTAGAGGAATCAGCGGATTGATTAGTAAACAGGAATTCCATAGAGAAGGAACATAAAAAATAAAAGTAAAATAAAATAAAATAGAATGCTTTAGCATTACTTCACCGTGAATCTGTGGGGGCCCTCTCAGCCTTGCAAGGAGTGAAAAATACATGCTAGCATTTCTGCACCCTGACCATACAGGGGACGCTCAGCCGTGTGAGGAGGCCCCTTAGCCCAGCGTCCTGGGTTGACTCCCAGGGGAGTGAAGGGGCCCTCGCCTCACTATCCGGCTGGAGGAGCTGGTCAGGTTTGTCTCTGATCCCTGCTCACCTCTGCAGTGTGGGACTCCCTTAGGGAAGGAGTATGTGACTCTGCTATGTTCATTCTTTCAAAACACTTTCCACAATCTTCAGAGGAGACCGCTTTCTTTGCCTGGTCAGCACCCTTATCTTGGTCCCTTATCAGTGTTTGTGAGCTTGCCCACTTTGTTTTTAGCCGCTTTGTTTTTTACCGCTGCAGTTTTTAGCAGGGCAAGACCCCGCAGCCTTCCACTTCCCTGTCTTCGTACTGGGGACAGTCCCTATCGTGTCCCTCGTCAGGTCTCTGCCACACGCTCGCTGCAGTGCAGCAGGGTCCTCATGAGCTCTACTTGCCCATGCCTTGCTGTGCATTCCTCAGCCTTGGACCCCAACTGGACTTTCATCCTACTTTTTTTTAAAAAGATGCTGTGTTTAGGGAGGTGCTGTATTTTTTTTTGCCTACAGATAAAGGTGGCTGAACAAAGTGACCCAAAAAAGAAGGATAGATACCTTATAGATAGAAAGATATAAAAAAGAATATATATAGAAGAATAGAAGGATATATAGTAGGACAGAAACCTAAGGAGTTAACAAATGTTTCTTTTCTTCAAAAGCTGAAGCTGTTTTTTTTTTTTTTTTTTTTTTTTTTAGTGACTAAATATGGTCTGTTGTCTCAACTGACCAAACCATTTGTGATCAGATGTGCTTTCTGTCTAAGTATTCTGCTAGAGTTATGAAAATATAATAAACAAAAATTGCATCCCTGTGCCATCATTTTTTTCCACTGTGATGATTTGCTGTCCATTGTACATTGTATTAATTTAATTCCCTTATTGAAAACTGTTTTGTTAGCCATTTCTTAAACAATGATTTGACTTACCGAGTATTATTATACTTTCCTGCTAAAGTGATCATATTGTTTCTGTGATGGTGGATGAATGTGAGTCTGTTAAATAGCATAACCCCAAAGATACAGATATAAATCTGCTGCACTGTAGTGTTCTGTTTTTTATGATTGCCGATGTATCAACTAGGCTGAATAGGTCTGAATAGGCTGAAATTGTCTTTCCCACAGAGGTGAAACAATCAATTCTGTAGTTCTGCAGATAATAAGTGGCATAAAAATCAGATTTAGGATGTTGTTTTGCTGATTCAAAAAAAATTGATCTATTGTTTATATGAAGTTGCCAAATGCATGAATATAAAAAAAAACAGATGAAGTAATGGAGAAAATATTTTTGTAATGCACATATGTATACTCAAGAAATGAAAGACTGGTTTACTTTGTTTATCATTTTCCCTGCATATGTCACACTGAGGATGTGGGAATCTCAAGCTATACAACATTGGTAGATTGGAGAGATTCCAGGAGGGGTTTTTTTTAACCTTGTAAACGAGGACAGGAAAGCTGAGTATAATCAGCTAAGGGCAAGTAGCAAGATAATGAGGAAACCCAGTATTCCTGATGTAACATTTATAGCAAGAAGGATATTCTCCTTGGTTACATTTGGAAGAAAAAGACTCAGCTTAATTTATCTGAAAAACTTCAAGTTGAACAGTAAGACTTCATTTTTAGGGTCCTACCTATGGAATAGTCATAAGGAAGATGTAGTATCTTCTTTATTAGTTTGTCTTGCTCTCTCATTACTCTTCCACACAAAAGAACTGTTATTTTTTGAGGTGAAAAAATATTTTTGCAATAGAGGTTTAAGCCCTGCTAGTGATGGTAGCTCTTAGTTAACACAGGGAGTTGAAAAAGGACACAAGTGAATGCTGATGCCTAGTTGACACGGTTCTATTTTTCCTCACTATATATGACAGGGTAGTGTGAATCTTCATTGTAAGACTTAGTGGTTAAAATTATTTTCAAGTAGAAGACATTCTAAATGTCATCTTGAATCTTCTGCTACTGGAAACAATTTATCTTGGTTAATGCATATCTGCTTGACTACAGCATATAATGAAGTGAAAATCAAAATGGTCAGGCTGTATGGTGACTGCAAATACACAAAACTGCTCATATTAAACTGAGTAACTGTGTAAATCTCCAGTAATTCAGGTAAATAGTACACAGAATTGAAAAAAAAAAAAAAAGTTAATCTATTGCCAGTTGTCTGCCACTTAACTGGCTTAAAATATTTCACACTGGATAGCAAGAGGACGTTTGTATCTTAATACTAACTCTTGTTAAAATATTTTACATGTCTTGATGCATTTTTCTGTGAACACAAGCTGGAAAGCGCTTTAGTGATTATTATGAGGAATCTCCTTTAATATTTTATCCACTTCATCTTACATTGTTTGTAAATATAGCATTTACTCATGCAGCTGACAGGAAAAGGAAGGAAGTTTTTTGTCTTCAGTAACATTTGAAATTCGTGTCTGACTCCTAGCAACCCTGAAGCAGGAATTTAACAGATTCTGTCGTCACAGGAGAGAAGAAAAAATTACATTTCTCCTGAGAAAAATACAGATTTTCAGTATAAATATTTTATTTAAGTTTCTTAGCGATATGGGCTTTTTCAGGCCTGATTTGAGAAAGTAAATTGTCAAAACAAGGTTAATCCATTTTTAGACTCTGTATACTTTAAAGATGTGCCTTATTTGAGATGTAAAAAACAACTCTGAAAAATGGAATGAACTATTTCTTATGAACTAATAGTATGTATCAAATGTTCATATTGTTCTTATAGAAATCACACATATGTTGGCAATAGTTTTAATCCTTCTAATTCATCCCTACTTCTTTTTATAAATAGCAGAAAACAGAAGATTAAAACAGAGGAGAAAATTGTGTTTCTGTCAGAACATGATTCGACCAGTCAAAAAAGTTAAATACTCAATACTTTGCAATTTTTTTGGCAAAGTAGGCAAACTTTATAAAAACACACATTGTCTTTTTGGAGACTTAATACAGAATTGCACTAATGCAGTCTGGGCTTTGCGTATAGTAGTTATAGCTGTATTTTCATTTGGAATTCCTATCCATAAATCTGGAAATTAGAATGAAATATTTTGCTTTACTCTCAAATTTGATTTTCTAAGTAGGAGCATATATTCCTTAAAAAAAATCTTTTTAAATGATGATACTGTGTAGCCAGTAACAGTTCTCTTCTGTTTCAGTCTATTTTTTTTTTTAATCTTAAATATTTTATTGCAAAGAGTGTTCACTACTTTGACCAAGCACTTGAGAGAAGGCAAGAACAACCAGTATTTCTGAGTCCAGCAGACCTAACAGAGCGTCTGTTGTTTATTACTGTCATTTCATGCTGTATTTATCTGATAAGAATTACTTTTAAATGTAAATGTTTTCCTTCATATTCTGTTTTAGAATTACAAGTTTCTTTTTAAAGGGCCTGACTGCCCCAGTATGATTTTTGTTCTAAGCAAATTTTGTAAAGACAAAACATCTCACATGTGAAACTGTGAGAAGAACTGATTAGCCATCATCAATATTTTCTTTCCTTGCTTTGATTTCCAAATTAAAGGTCTGGCTTTACAAAGTGAGTTGGTCAAAATCCCAAATTTTCTTGTGCCCCCCTTTGCAGCTGTTCCAGCATTAGAGATGTTTGTACGTCCATCTGCAAACTCGTCGCCGGCCTTGCCGGCCCCATCCCACACTCCACCCCCCCGGCGCCGCGCTCTTTTCACTGACTTACAGCACAAGCAGACAGATGCATTTAACGTGATCACTAAAGTGAGTAAGAATTAAAGGATGAAAGGAGACGTTTTTTCACATAATGAAAAACTGGGCAGCAATATGTTTCCACAGGATATTTCTAGAACAGTAACTTTAGGTAGGCTTGCTTGATTTTTTTAAGAATAACATTATTATCTAGAATGATAGTAGTTAAAGTTAATGAGGGAATATTAAAGGGAGAAGAGAAGCACTATAGAAACACAAGAGTTTTAATCCTGCCATTAATTTTTAACAACAGTGATGAGATATTTAAAGAAAACAAGTGACCCCACGCCTGCTTACAGTGATATTAGTCAGGAGTGAAGACAGGAATTTGCAGCCAATGGAGCACAGAAGTTGAATCTGGCAGCATTACAAGTGTGAATGTGATCAAGCATGTCAGAGTCTGGCTGACATACTAGTTGGCTGTAACCTTCACTTTGGTGTCACTCTGTAACCCCCCAAATATGAAGACTTTATTAACTGTATATAGTAGCATTGCAAGGTAGTATCCTCAATAATGTGATTTTCTGTAATGCCACTATACACAGGCTCCAAGGAAAGATGCATCTTGATACATTATCTAAGTTGCTTCCCAAAATGCACATTTTTTCCCCCTCAAAAATCCTCTGTTCATAGTGGTCCTGCTCAGTTGGGTTCATTCATAAAAAATGGCCTGGCTTCCTGAGCTGGTTAGCGAGTAGTGTGGATGTGAGCAGACTGTGCAGTTGGCACCTTTGTGGGTGTTCTACTCACTGTGAAAAAAGTTACATGCTTGTGTGTTAAGCACAGGCATGGTGGGGGTAAAGGCAGCTTGTCTCTGTCACCAGCTGTGACAGTGCTCCTAAATACTCTTCCAAGTCATTTGGGAAAGAATTAGCAAGATTGTTTGGTTTCCAAGTTATGCATGTATTATTGGTCAAATATATAGCATGGTGTCCATAAAAATGACGGCTATAAACCTTTGGAGTGAGCAGCAAAACCAACGTTCAAGCTCATGATGACAGAGTTAGTTGAAAAACTGATTTCCATTCAGAAAAAATAATTGTTATGATCTGAAGAGCAGTTGGATTTTCAGGATTTAGTATCCTGAATACTGGTCATGAAAAGAGTACTTTTTTTGAAAAGTTTATCTAAAAAAATGCTCTGTGTATGACGTTTTACGTCCTTAAATGTATTTTTGAAATACGTTTCAAAAAGAAAATATACCAGTTTTGTATTTTTATTATGCAGATAAGTAGCAGTAGCAGAAGATTATATAAGGGTTTATATAGTTTACTATATAAGGCAGAAAATACTGCATTTTTTCCTCTTAGTTACGTTATAGTTTTATATTTTATATTTAAATTTTAAATAGTTAATTTGATCCATTTACAATTTCAGATTTACTGTGATAGTCTATGGAAGTAACTTTCCAGCAGAAGATTTTCAGATGTTGCCAGATATTCACAAATCCATGATTATTATTTTTATGTGGTTTTGGATTAACTCTTTTACACTGTCACAAACGATAGTATTTGGATTAACTGTTTTCAGTATCCATGGGGAAATGGATTCCATCATTAGGAATATGTTATGCTGTAAGCACAAACAGTTATAATAACACAAAATTAAGATGCTCCTGCAAAACATGTCCATTAGATCTCCAGTGAACCTTTTTTATCTACCTAGATAAATCAATCTAGATTTATTAAATGGAATATCTTTCTGAAATATAGAGCAAGCAGTGAAATGAAGTGTTTTTTACCTGCATCTTGTTGAATAATAAAGCTTAAGACAAAGGCTCAGGTCCGTTTCCTTATGCTGTATTGATTTTGCATTTCACTTACTTCTTAATCAAACGTTACAGAGTTTTAAGTGTAGTACATTAACCAAATTTCCACTATTAACTAAATTCATAATCTCATTTAAAAAATCAAACTGCATTATATATATATATGTCTGTATTAATTTTATCCTTTTCATTATTAAATCCCATATTACCAACACTACCGTTTTGTTAAACTGACAGGACTATTAACACTCAGATCGTTTAGTTAGACTTGTAAAATATTGACATAACATTAGCTCTCTCCTATTCTCAGCATTCCTGAACTATCAAGTTGACATTAATGGTATAGAGAACTGGCTGCATAGCTCTTTTAGAGCAAGGAATCCTAACCTATTAATTTGTAAAGCACTTCTGTTTAACATTTTCCATATCGAGATAGTGATGAATTACTGTTGGTATGGAATTTTGTCATCCACTGGTGACAAAATCATCTGATCATTCTATTCTTTTTATCATTTATTTTTTTTCAATTATAGAACACAACTACTTGCTCTAAATCTATTAAAATAATTGTGTAATTGTGCTAATAAAAACAATTGCAAAAGTCCAAGATAATTACAGTGTGCATATTGACATTTCTAGTATATAGATATTTATAACATATGTAAAATAGAGGAAATTAAAATTAGAAAAGAAGTGTCATAGAATCAACCATGGAGTTTTCTTTTATATTTGTCTCTCTATTTCCTATACTATTTTTATTGTGTCAACACATTTATATCTGAGAAAATATTATTGTGGTATTTACAGTGAGAACCTTCTGAGTATATTAATCTGACAGATTAGGTATCAATTAGGTATTACATAATTAATTAGGTGTGTAGTTCATATTTTATTTCATCCTATGTTAGACAGGGAAGACAAGTAGTGAGAGAAAACATCCATTTCCATAAAAAATATTCCGCTAGTAATTCTACAGCTTTCATAGTCAATCTGCTAGTCTGCTGACCTTATATTCCCAGTAAATTCCAAAATAATAGTTAAAATGTCCAAAGTGAAAAAAAAAGGGCATTGTTGCATTGAGAGCTGTTCTATATCAATATACATGTGTTTTCAGCTTTTTTGATGTATTTTACCCTGTATTCTGCTTCTGTACCACAGTATGGCTTTATCTTCAGAATGGCTTACTATCTTCAGCATGGTCTGTAAGATGTGATGCTGCCCCATTAAGATACTGCTGATGAGTAAGGTGTGATTATGGGAGGCAAAAGAGATGCAGATGGAGAATAAAAATAGGCCAGAAGATGGAAAGAAAAAGAAAAGAAAAAGAAGGAAAAAATATTGATGCGAGAAGTAAATAACTATAATTGTCATGTTCCCCAGATTGTTTCATCCATAAATATTTCATAAATATTCCATAAATCGATGACATATTGACAGTAAGTTAAAAGCAGAGTTTTCATTAGGTGTGTTTTCTCACTTTCATTGTCTACTCTAAAGAGCATTAAGAAGGCTCAGTAATTAGTGCGTAAGCCTGTGCCTGGCTTTATATCGAAGAGTATTAAACAGGTGGGAGGAAAGTGTACATGACTTTTTCTGTATTGTTCCTACCATCTTTCTTTTCAGGAAACCTGTCATACGTATCTGTTAAGGTAGGAGTTGTTTCTGTCTTTGAGGTTTGCATTTTCATTTAATATGGAAAAGGATTTGGCAGGGTCTACGTCTTTGGGCTAAAATAAATGCAAAACTTGTTAGACTTCACAGGCTGTCTATCTTTTTGTATTGTCTATCTTCCAGAATCCCCCATCTTCCTCTTATTGTGCAGAGCTTTGTGCTGTATAGCTGTGTGTTCCTGTGTATTAACAGGAATCATTGATGTTGAACTGGCATAGGAGGGACTAGTACTCACATGTATGTGGTCTACAGCCTGAATATAACACGCTTTAATATATTCCATTTCTTTCTTTCTTTATAGTGTAATAGTTTGTTGGCTGATCTATGCAAGATTGCTATGAATATCTAATATTGACATATCCATTATTTTTTACCAGGTATCTCATCAGATTAGACTTATAGTTTTCTCTTAGTGTGAAGAGAAGCTTCTTCCTGCCATCTTGGGACCAGACCCAGCACTATGGATACTGCCAAGATTGGGCTTTCACGATTGCGCAAATAAGATCACTGTGTGAAAAGCCTTTTTAAAAATGGTCTTTAGCCTATTTCAAAGTAAGACAGTTCCTAGCTTAGTTTCTTCTAAGAAGTAGAAACATATATTAGGGTATCTTGAATTATATTTTAGAACATAAATTGTTCATGGGAAAACAAGCATGAGCATTACAGAAGTGAAGAATGAGGCTTCCCAGCTAGGTTTACTGCAAATAGACACGACAAGATACATTACAGTATTTTTACAATTCATTGGCAACATCCTTTTTAAAGCAGTGCAAATTTAAGGTGGTAATTGAATTAAAAAGGAAGAGGATTTAGGAAAATGGGGGGAGAATTGCAGGTGCTTTTAAAGACTAATTATACGTCTGTTTGGGCACAGCAGGGTATAGAAATAGTCATAAGTGGCATAGCTTCAAATAAGGCCTTCATCAAATGTGTTGACTTTTTTTTATAACATGGTCATCTGTGTTGTTATGAGACAAATATAATCTCTAATTGTTTTGATTTGTTTCTTTATAATCTGGATACTTGTTGTTACAATATTAATTATCTTCTCTGCTGCTAAAATAAAATTGTTATGCATGTTGCTTCAGAAACTACTCTCTAGGCCTTTCTAATCACCATGGTGTGTTGATTTAATCAGAGGAACTCCAGTGAGTGGCTATTGTATTGTAACAGTGACAGTCAGTGTCCAATGAGCTATTAAATATGGTTAGACGTTCTGTTGTGAACTTGGCATTTAAATTTAAATATCTAAATATAGGTATCTAGAAAAGTCTTAGAAGCTCAGTGGAGCTCAAGTCAATGTAAATAGTGGAGGCGGGAAGCAGATGGATGCTCCCGTGTAGACACCTACATTTAGGTTTTTGAACCTGGAAGTGAAATATCTTTTCAGTCTTTCTCTCAAAACAGGCTTGTACCAAACCTTGTTATTTTTCCTTTGAAAAGTCATATAGTATGTAGCTGAATTTGTGTTTGAGACAAGAAAAGTCACGTAGGTGTGTAGCTGAATTTGCATTTGTACTCTCCTGGAGTTATTTTTATGAGTAACTAACTATAAAAATTGTATTTTGGCATTTTTTTAAGGGAAATTATTTGTGTTTCCTATAACATCTTTTTGTTATGCTATAAGAAGTCAACAAGTCAAGAGGAGAACATCTGATGGCAGAACATTAGTAAATACAATCTTTTTTTTACTTCTTTATTTGTCACTTCTTTTTTTCCCTTGGAAAGCTGTAAGCTAGATGAATTCCGTAATTAAGTAGCTCCACAAACGCTTACTGTTGCAGTAGTACTGGAGAAGAAATGAACTCAGAGGCAGAAGGATTTGGAGGGTGCACAAAAAATATCCTTCATTTGATGCTGTGCCAATGATGCTAGTTTAGACTATCCTTGAAATTACTTACAAGGTTGCTGCATTTCAGAGATACTAGACTTATGCACTGGTCCTATGTATACAACATATAAATATATTTGTGTATGTGTTTGTGTAGTAAGTTCAGTACTTTCTGAGATTGTGAAGTTTGCTGTGCATACACTGTGAAATTTAAGCACATGCGTTTCTCTATAGCCTTTTCCAATACAAATGTGGAAAGATTCTAGTTTTACAGTGAATTCTTCAGCTGATGTATTCCTCCTGCTCCTTGGATGTTAAGTCTGAGCTCAGCTGGGCATTGGTTACTCATGAGTTTTGCTTATTCTTTTTTTTCACATCCAGGTAACCTGGATGGATTAATCTTTCTTCTAGAGAATACCCGCTGCTATTTAGACACAGTTTATGTAGATCCATAGCTAAAATCTTCACCTTGATTCATATTTCCAAAAATGTTTCTGAAGATTTTTTTTTCTTTAAAGATGCTACAGTATTTATCAATTAGAAATACTTTCTTCTTTGAGCATCTATGATTTACAGAATGTTTTAAAATCAGTGGTAAGAAAGTTATTTTTCTCTTATTAAAGAAGTAAAAGGTATTTCTGCATTATCTTTAAATATTTGTGTAAGGTATTGATTTTTAGGGATGCTGGAACATCTAATTTTTGACAAATGACACTGGAAATGAAAGTATTTACAGCATTCCGACTTATTTGTTATTTTAGGCTTCTCCCCACTTGCCTTGGATTTCTTCCAGCTGATTTATTTAAATTGCTGCACCTTCAATGTAAAAGAACAATCTGACCCTTATGTATATGACTCCCTTTGACTTTTAGGGTTTCTGCTGTCAGTATTGTTTTTACTTCAAACTTAGTGAATTCAATTACCACTTTGCTGTTCAATTACCACTTTATATTCAGTTGTTGAAACCTCCTTTGTCAGCAAACCTGGTTCCATTTCTTCGGCAATAATGTTTTTGCATTGTGGTCCCTTCATTTTTCTCCAGTCACCTCTTGTTCATGGCCAGTCATGCTGTCTCAAGGCCATAATTGCTTGCACAAGCTTTGAGCAAACCATGTTTTCTTTGCGAAAGAGAGGACATCTTCCCTTTTTACTTTTTATCTGTAGTGGTTAATACTCATTTTCATTGGGAAAATTTCTCCTCTATCCATCAGTATATTAAGAAAGAGAAAAAAACAAGCAACAAAATATTGTTTTGAAATTAAAGCCATCTGGAAAAAAAAAAAAAAGAAAAATAATATGTTATCTGGACTAAAAAAAACAGAAAAAAAAACAGTGTTTCCCTCTAGAGTGTCCTGCGTTCCCAAGAAGGGGCCAAGTATCTCACACACTACATATCTCTCAAAAATGTTTTCTATGTATGAAGCTATCAGTGAAACTGAGCGTTAAAAGCACTCACTTAGCTTTTCTTTTCTCCTATTATCAATGTTATGAGAAAGTTATTACGAGAATACCGACCTCTATGAGAACACATGTAAATGACATATGTATGTAACAACATAAAGATGAGTATTGAAATAAAACTAAGAATTTATTAGAATTCAAAATATTGCAAGTGATGAAATCATCTAGAGTTTTAAGTAAAATGTAATTAATCTGAGTTTTCTTACACTTTTTTTTTTCCCCTGAAACTTGTTACTAATTACAGTCTGAGAAAGTATTTGGATTAGATATGGCACATCAATACTTAAGTGCTGCCTATAAAACAATCTTCCTGTGACATATGCAAGTATTTAAGATACATATTAGCACTAAATCCATTCTAATAAAACAGCTGCTATGCTGATGTAGGATTGTTTTTTTAAATGACATTTATGGTCATTCCTAGTTCGGTGGAATAGTTTGCTGAGGCTCTAAGTCACATCTCTAGATTTTATATATCACTGCTGTGCTGAGTTTGTTCATCACAATAGCTCACGGGCAAACAAAAGACAATAATTCATTGTGGTGGGAAACACTTGGAAGGACTTGATTATGCTAATTGATTTAAATTTTGTAGTACAAGTGTACAAATCAGCCTCTGGTACCAAACAATTTAGCTCTCTCACAGAAGAAAAACGTTTAAAAAAAAAGAGAGAAAATGGGTTAAAACAGACAAATATTTTTCTTTTTTTCCACATACTGCTATTCAAATGAATACATTTTGCTGTTCTAATGTTACAAATAAATATGGTTAGAAGCTACAGGAATTAGCAAGCTTTTATGGCTCTTAGGGTCATCACAAAATAATGCAGATGACTCAATTTCACTGTTAATTATGGATAGATTTTTTTCCTTATTGTTGATTAGTAGGAGATGATACTTCACGATATGTCAGTTTTTGTTGGAATAAATGGAAGAATTCACTAAAGGTACTGTAAGCGAATGTCAGAAACTGTCCAATGAGTGGTTTCTTTGTAATATAGAATTAAGAAGTGGGCTGAACTTTTTTGTCACAAAAAACTTTTTTTTCCCCCATAAATTTTAGACATTTAACCATTCTTCTTAATGCTCTATCAAGCTAGTTGGTGCAGAATCTCAGAATTTAGTCATCTCCTGGTTTCTTTGCACACTATTTTCATAAAAGTGTGACTTCTGTAGTTACTGTGTTTTTCAGTTCTAGTATCTGCTAGGCATTATACCCCTAATTAAGATCTCAAATTTATGTCTTTAATGGAGAAAATTTGACAGTAAGTTTAACTACATATAATAGTGTCTTTAGGTTTAGACACTAATAGTCTGCCTAACCATTCTGAGTTTCTAGTAGCAAAAAAGTTTTTAAAGATATAAGTACTTTATTGAAAGGATTCTCTCTTGTTTAAACATGGCTATTGAAATTGGTAATATCAGTTATTAGTTAGGAGAAGTCGTATGTAAAGATAGATCTCTCTTAAAGTAGCTAAGAACAAAACTCTTTTTGTGGGAGACCTGATCACCCTCTTCAGGAATTTTTAGTAAATTTAGGGGTTTTGTTTGATATTTTTTTTCTCCCAAATATGCTGTGTTATTAATTACTTGTTTCTCATGAGGTACCACAAAATAAATGAGTAACAAATGCAGGGAAGAAACTGTAGGTGAAGCTCAGAGGGCACAGAAGCTGCATTATGTTCTACCTCAGGGTAGGCTTAGTAGGAGGCTCAGCCAAGATAATCAACAGTTGCAAATTTGGGAGATTAATGTATACAGATGACTGAAAGAGAGCTGCAGGACCTCCCAGCAGCTGGGGACTTAGTGAGGATATCATGTCTCCATTAGAATTAAGGCAAGTGGCTTTTCTTGAGAGAAGTGGAACAAGGATTAAGCTGACCTTACAGAAAGAAAGATGTATTTTTCATCAGTAGGACAACCAAGCACTGGAACAGTTTGCCTTGTGAGGTTGTTCAAATCCCTCCTTGCAGACTTTCAAGACTCAACAGTGTAAAGCCTTGAACATCCCAGTCTGATCTCATAACTGAGCCTGCTCAGAATAGGAGATTGAACTAGGTATGTCATGAGGCCCCTTCTGATCTGAATTACTCTGTTTTTAAAAGATCTTGAGTTTTAGTGCTGGGGAGATTACAAGGGACCAAAGGAAATATGAATGTATAACAAACTGCTGATAACCTAATATTTACACCATAAAGCCTGTAGCATGAAAATGTGTGTTTACAAACTTCAAGCTCATGTAA
The DNA here is from genome assembly GCA_034781795.1 of Crypturellus tataupa. Classification (NCBI taxonomy): domain Eukaryota; kingdom Metazoa; phylum Chordata; class Aves; order Tinamiformes; family Tinamidae; genus Crypturellus; species Crypturellus tataupa. The sequence goes on from JAWLRI010000319.1 coordinate 1,578,636, forward strand.
ACTTTTTTTTTCAAATTCTAATTGTACAGATTTATATTTTAACTGAAGGACGATCTGTATAAAATGGTATAAAATGTGAGCCTTTGACAGGGAAAAAAAAAAAAAGAATACACTAACTAAACAGAAGCACACGCTTTAATCCAGAATAATATATAATCTTTATAGCTATTTTAGTAATACACACGACAAATCCAGAAAAGTCTGGAGGCTGTGTTAAAGATCCATATGGTACTTACTCATATATCACAGAAGATATAGAAATATAATAAATTAAAAAAATAAATAAATTGCATTTCTGTATCTTCTGTGATCTTTTAAATGAATGTCTTGGTGAACAGCCTTCTGGGTATCGTGGAAAGTTGGGAGTGATGCAGAAACTGCCTGGGATTGATTGGGATCTCCAGTCAGATGAGAGTTGAAGGGCCCATTTTATAAGAAAATTGCAGCAGTGGCTCTAGCTGGACCAAAATCTCCTTAAAAGGCCTGGAGGCCTTTTCAGAAGCCTGAACTTCAGAGGAAGTTCAGAAGGAATAAATTAAACTATTAGTTTAAAGCAATACTTCATGCTTAATCAGAAAATCAGTTAACAGCAAATCCTGTGGATTCAATATGTATTATCTAGTCTGCTTCTAAGCTAGCTGCAGACTCTTAAAAGATAGACAGTCTGCCTTCAGGTGACAAAGATATAATGTGTGTTGTGTGTGTGTGGTGGGGTGGAGTTTGTATCTGGTTTTCAGTTACCCTGTCATAAGGAAACAGTTAAAACATTTCTTCCTCAGGCCCTCAGTGCTTTCTAGAGGGCCTGAAGATGCCGAAGGATGTAGAAGGAGTTCTGTGTTGTTAACTGTATATATTTTTAAATGTTTTCAGTTCAACAAGTTTAAATAAAATAACCCTGCTCCATTTGTTTTTTGTAAGCTGGTTTTCCTGTTTCATTAACTAATGCTTGCGTTCTGCTGCAGTGCTAAGTCGCAGTCCACACGACCTCTTTCAGTCATTCACACTGAATATTTCCTTTCACTTTAACGTGCTCTGAAATTGTTGTTATGAGTGTTTAACAAGAAAGATTGAAATCGGGCAGGGATGAGTACTCACTTGGCTACGCCCTGGAAATATTTCCCATACTTCTAGTAAATGCAGTGTCTTGAGTCCTACACAGACACTGAATCTAATTGACTGTAGTCTGTAATGGCAAATTTGAGAGGAAAAGACTTCTTTGCCTTTGGAAAAGTAATGACACCTGAATCATCAGATTCTTAAAAGAAAAACAGTTAATTGAGACTTTTCTAAATAAACTAATTATATTGTTATATTCTTCCCCCGTTAGATTGAACTATGTGAATTTTGAACTTTAGTTAGAGTCGATAGATAAATGTCTTCATTTTCAGGGCTAGTTCCTGAGTAAAATCCTGTACGAGTTTTTATTACAGCTTCCTTAAACTAATACAAAGACACAGTGATGACAGGGTATTTCTGTGACATAGTCCTCGCTCTGTGGGACACTGAGAAGTTTCTGAGATATTATCTGGGTGGAGAAATGCCAAGGAAGTTCACATTTTAATCACAAGTTTTCAGAGCTCAGCCCTAACTACGGAGGTCACCCTCAGAGATCTGCGTACAGAGGTGCTCCGTGTTGGCAGTGGTCTTGCGCAGACAGCCCTGCTCAGGCTTGCAGCCTGCATTCACATCAATCACACTTGCAAAGGACTCGGGTATGGATCCATGCACAAAAGTGGTACAGAAAGTACTTTACAGGTGTAGTGAGCCAGAGCATAAATCCATAGCAGACACGAAGGACGTTTTTTGACATGACAGAAGGAAAGCTGTCATGTCAACATGCATTTTACTGAAATGAAACTAGTGCTAATGTAGCTGAACATTATTTCTCTGAGATGTGGTAGTCTAATCACACTGTGGTTTACATTAATAAATCAAACGGGATATATTGAGTAGCTGGATAACAGCTTTCTTGAAACGCACAAGCTGCCAAAGTATAAAGTGGGGTACAATAGGTGTGTGATACACTAGTGACAAATAGGAGAGCGAGTTGTCATTCATCACTTCATCATTTGCTCTATATAGCTAAAAGTGTAATAAAATACTGAATGGATTAAAGATAGCTAAAATTGTTGATGCAATTAGGTATTAGACTTTAATGTGCTTTCTTTCTATATGCATAGAAAGCACTCACTTTAATAGTAGCATTTGATGAACACTACTAGCAGATAATAAATCAGAACTTAAAAGTTTTATAAAGCATATTTTTATCAGGCATTTCAGTGATAAAAATGTCTAACTTTGATTATGGATGGTAGTTACATTTTCTGGATCTATCATGCAACATGTTTATTCCTCTCAACTGTACTTACATCTTGGTTGCAAAATACCAGAAATCCCTTCTTAAGCTATGTTTTTAGTGGTGTAGCTTTGAAAACATGTTTATGAAGCTTAAACAATTAAATTGAATTTCTGCTCTAGTTCTATTTCACATAAGCAAAACCTAACTGAAACTGGCATTCATGCTATTGTGGAAAACCCATAAAATCCTCTTAGTACTATTTTAAGTTATATGCTGAAACAGTATAAAAATCCCTTTTGGATATATCCTGTAAGCTGAACACTGGAAGAGGCCAGACTGAGGCCAGATTAAACTGAGACCTTGCAAGTGACTTAGTTGCACTGTGAATGTTACTCTAACCTCAGAAATTCAGGTAGTTTCTTACAGTGTGCATATTGCAGGTTCCTGTCTTCAACTGTCCCTGCTGAAAAGCTCTATTTTCTTTTCCCTGATCCTCTTACTTATATTTAATTTTAACTTTATGACCATAAAGTGAATTTCATATGCAATTTACAGTGGTTTGTCTCTGAAGGAAAGGACCATTTTAGAGAAGCCAACATTTTATTTTTAATCTCATACCTAACCAGTGCTCCGCTGTGCATAATACTGAGACATACACATTTACTGTGTAATACTTGCATCTTGGTATAGTTTTAGTGTGTAGAAAAATACTTAACATAGTTAAAGAAGATGCCTGGATAATCAAAGACTTTTGCATTATTTTCTGTCAGTGTTATCTTACACATTCTGTATTTTGCCAAAGTATTGAATTTGCTTATTAGGAACCAATGTCCTGTAAATCCCAGAAGTCAAAATTAATGTTATGTGTAACATAGAGTGCATTCAAACATCTGTTTATTGCAGGGCAGTGGACCACAGAATATGCCTCTGCTATCCAGATATCAAATGATCCTGTGTATATTGAAAATATGTGCTGGCTGGGCTTGAGTCTAGATGAAATACAACTAAAATACTTTTCTGTAACAGTGTCTCTCTTCCACTTTCTTTGTATGTCTCCATACACAAACTATTTATGTTATGATTACAATTGATGTCTGCTCGGGAAAGGAATTGGTTAAATCTGGAATGATCCTTAATTTGCTTATTTATTGTGATCACCTATTGAAAAGTAGAACTGCTTCAATTCTTATTTTCAGATTGAAACCACTAATTTTATGCCAAAAGTACTCAATAAAACTAGCACTAAAAGTGCTCGTGCTCAAGAAAACTATTAATTCTCATGTCTAAAACCATCTCTCACTATGTGAAAATTGCTGCTGCAACTATAAAAAAGTCGGTTAACAGCTTGCTTTTTTTTTCTTTTCCCTTTCATTTGTTTGTTTTAACCAGTGAAAATATTCCATCTCCTGAGAACCAGGATGAAATCAGTATGACAAGACAACAGTATGATGGAAACCACATTTGGATGTGGATACACAGATGGAATGGAGTTTTAGGAAAAGCACACCTGGCTCAGAAATTCAGTGAGATCAAAGTAGTGAACTAGGGGAACATGAGGCTGAGAGGCTGGTTGGTATCATATGGACTTTCCATGGCCCTTGTGCTTTTGAGGGCACCTCTTTTTTGCACTGCTGTCAGAGACAGAATGCTGAAATAGGTGAGATATTTGGTCAGGTCCTGTATACTTCTTCTTATGTTTTAGAATATTTAAGAGAAAAAATGGTATAGAATGGTGCCTCACACTTTTACCTTCTCTCCAAAAAAAAAAAAAAAAAGGGCTTTCATTTCCTTTTCTGTTTTTTAATCATGGGCAACTGATGTTCTGAAATGCACTCATGTTATAAACAGGGATATTTCATATCTAAATGTGTGTTTAGACAGTGTGTCATTGTACAACTTGTCTTTGGACGTAAGTTTTTGGTTCTTCTAATTAGGTAGTAAGGGAGGTCAGTGTTGCTACTGCTATTCAGTATTTTGAGCCTCTCATTTGTTTGAGGGTGGCCAGACAACTGGTTCAATGGGTCATACTTGCTCTGATGGGCAATTCCTGTTAGAGGAAATGCAAATGCAAAGGATCAGAAAATGTCTCTTGTTCACCTCCTGATTTGAAATGTAAATAATGCATTGAAAGTCTCCCACTGGCTTTCCTGGAGATAGGAATTGAACAGCTTTATCGAGTGCAGGCGTAACAGCACAAAGTATCTTTTGAGAGACTGATTTGTAAACTGGAAATGTGGTTTGAGAGGAGCAGGCTACATAGTGCAGCCTGTCTTCTCTAGAACTATGTGGCAGGGGAAGCCTGAAGAAAAGTGAGCTGCAAAACTTGTAACAAAATAGAAAAGCTGCAGTTACACATATACTGGCAGCTTAATCCTTCTTGTGTTTGCTGTGTTAGAAAATACAGATTTTTTTTTTTTTAAATCCATAATCAGTTCTCTGTCATAGTCTTTTGAAAGCATTTGCGTGCCCTGGAATGGAAACCTCCAGCAGATGCCAGCTGGATCTACCAAGTGCAGTTTGAACAGGGAACCTCGGGAGCCGGTCTTAACTGTGCAGGAGAAGGGATCAAAGTGGTTTTCACCAGGAGAGACTGACTGAAGGAGTAAGAGTCTGGGTTACTTTGCAACAGGAATACCTATAAACTCGGAAGCAAAAGCCAGGACTGATTGGACATGATGTTCCTTCCTCTCTTTCCACTCACTCATCCACTAAGCTTCAGACTTCAGTTTTAAATTAAATACAAGATAGAATTGGTGTCATTTGTTCGTCACATATCTTTTGTTAACAATATAGTTTGAAAAATTAACAAGTCCAGGAACCTGCTAATAGGTGTTTTGAAAGTCATTTTTATTGGTGCTATGCAATAACACAGAAGGAATTCAGGACTCTGGAACTGAACCAAAGGCTCATTTGTGGTTAACCATCCTAAGATATTGGTTTCTGTTTGCTAAGGGACCTGTAAGCACCTGTAAGTGTAAAATAATCAACCATGAAGACAGCTGCCCAGATGCAGAGGATATAAGGATTTTTCCACTGTTGAACTGTAGCAAGGGAGGATGGTTCAAAGACTTAGGAAACTCTTGAATTAATGATTCTATGTGCACAAGTTTTGAATATGAGGATTTATATGCATAAATGGCTACCACTTCTTGACTTCTAAGAATCACCAAGAAAGTGGTTACTTACTAAATATCACCCCAATAAGTACAAAAATGAGACGCCATTATACAATGTCTGTATCAGTCCTGGAAGCAGAAAAGTTATTTCTTTTTTTCTTTTACTTGGGCCATGTGTATCATGTGAGTATCACGTGAGTAGCATTATGTAAATCTCAGTCTGAAGGAAGAAGCAACAGGGAATATTGTGAATATACAGTATAGGGTAATTCAATTTTTAGGAAAAACATATTTATGAAAGATTAATAAAATTATCCATTTGGTCTTATCATCGCCTGCTAAGAATGGATGAGGGTGGCAAATCCTCCTAGCAATTTTAGGCATTTGATCTGACCAATCAGGTAAGATGTCATACAACTCAGAAGCTACATGATATCTTATATTAATTCTTCAAATTTATTTATATTCACACACTCTTGCACACACACACACATACGTATATATATAGATATACGCATACATATATGCTAATCCAACTCAAAAAGGTGCTGTTTGTTAGATTTAGGTGTATGTTGATGTAACTAATGTACAGTTATTTTATATATTTCTTATATATGTATTTTAAAATTCAGTGAATTTGTTCAGATCAAAAATGGCTTTTTTATAATAGTTTGGAAGTTGGTAACCTACACAAAAGGCTGGGGGAGATTGGGGCGCTCCTCAGTTTGAGGGTGTCTGAACAAATGACTTTGGAGAATCTCTGAAAGAAAAACTGTCTGCTCCTTTCTGATTGTAGCCAAGAACAGAAGGGCAGTGCTTCCATTCCCTGCTGGAAAAAGGAAAAGGAAAATAAAAAAATATTTATACTCACTGATTGCTTTCTTATGTCTATATGCTAATTCTATTATTTTTTCTCTAGTGAATATCAAATATTTGAAAATATCAGGGAGCAAAATTAATACTGATTGGAGAAGTGGCGGCATTGATTTTCACATTTAATTTGTGTATTATTTGTTGTGTTATTGTCATAATGTAATATGTGGTCTGGGTGCAATTCTTTGATACTTGTTTTCTGATGTAACAGTAAAAAAACAGAAAAGGTTTGTTATTAATGAATGAACAATGAAAATTTGAGAAAAAGAGTAATGCAGGTGAAATTATTCCTCTTCATGTTTCCAGTCATTCTTTCTATGGGTGCAACTGGGTTAATGAAAGAGATGAGTGAAAAGTAAAGTCAGAAAAATAAAAAGAAGGTGGATTTCAATTTTTATTGCAAGTAGCACGCAATATCTGTGGAAATATGAAAGAAATATCTTCTTCTTTTACAAAAAATGATTACTTTTTCACAGTTAAGCACTTCATGTTTTTTCTTGTAGTGCTTAGGAGTATGTCAAAATAAACCTCTGAGTATGATTTTTATCCAAACAATTTGTATTGGCATTGTGTGTGATTTGGAATGAATTACATCTGTAAGTAGCTGAGTAATGAAATTTCCCAAATAAGCAACCTCAAAATAAAGTAAACTGTAAATATGACAACTTAGATGTTTCAGGAGTTTAGATATTTGCTTCATATAATCAGCTCATTCACAATTAAAGATGTGCATCAGTGCAGACAAGCACATAATGAAGATAAAGAATGGCTCTGAAGGCTTCCTGATCTTAATATGAAAGAATTAATTTAATTAACTCAAAACATAGGAAGCTCTGGCAGTTATTAAAAGACTTGGAAAACTAAACAGACTTTTCTATACTGATGTCCTGGAGAGACCTGCAATTTTGTATGACATATTACTGATGCTTTCAGGTTTTGTGCTGGAAGTTTGAATATAAAGTTTAGTAGATCAGCTACATCAATCAAATATACTGATGCATATTTGAGGAAGATCTGTTTCAATTTCCAGGCATTGGGATGCTTTGACAGGTCACCCATCAAAGAAATTGCATGCCTAGACTTGTAGCAAAATAGGTCTCTGGAGACTTTGGGAGAAGATGTAACAGAGGGTTGCTGAGCCTGTGCAGTGTGGCTCACTGAGTCCAAGGTCCGCTTCTCTGGTGAGCTCTGTACGTTCACAAGAATAAGGGAGTATATCCATTTTATATGAGAGATGAAAAGTAATGATTTAGAGGTGCCTTGCAGGGTCAGTCTACCTCAACCATTTTTGAAGCAAGACTCACAAGACTTTCCTACCACTTTCTGCATTTACTTGTTCTCCTTTCCTCAGGCTTATTTTTCATATCTTTCTTGTTCCGGTTTGTAGACACTGTCATTGTCCACTGTCTTAGTTCTTAGACTGATGACAGTGGAATTCAAATGGAAGAAGAGAAACCAGGACTAGGGACCGAGGGGGCTCTGGGTGCTCTGCTTCCTGACGTAGTACTTGGGATAGAGGTTTGGAGGTCTGTCTGAGAGAGCAGAAGCAGGGATGTGCCATGGGGTGGCAGAGGACACAGCAAGTGATGTTGGGTGGCAATAACAGGTGATGGGTTGACCAGTGCTTATGGTGATTTGTAATCAGTATTCTAAATTACTCTGTGAAATACAATATTATTGTGATGATTCCAGAGCTTCCTAAGTTTAATTATGATTGCAAATAAGAACTCTTTTTTTTCCCCCTCCTCTCCTTATCTTAATGTGCAGTTGCCATTTTGGCCCATTGCTTTTTGCATTATCAACAGCGTGAATGAAGAACTGTATATTACCCTCCTCTTTACAGCACATTTCTATCTGTTTGAAGACTTGAAGTCTTTAAGTCTTTGCTTTAATCATTTGTGATATTAAACAAACTCAGCTTTTTCCCTATTTGTTCTCCCAGAACATGTTTATAGACTTCTGATCATTCTTATTGTTCTTCTTTGGACTTTTGAAATCTCTGTAGTTGGTTGACATATTAGGGGAATGGTACTGTCCAAACTGGGATTCTGCATTTCACCCAAGAATTACTGGTACTGAAAACATTGGGAAAAATGTTCCATGCATTATATATAATCCTACGTAAGATTTTCTATTTCCACTGATAAAAAAATAATTCACTGTCATATCCAGAATTTACTACTGATTATTGGTAGTAATGTCTACTTCCCTTCCCTGAATTTAAACAAGCAAGATACTAGGCATATCACAATGCACGTTACAGTATAGTACAGTATATTCCTAGGGTGTCCCCCCCAGTTTCTACCAAAACATACAATATCTGTGTTTATGAATCAAAGATATTTCTGCTTTGAAGTAATGTTTTGTTATTGAGTCTCAGTTTGTAAAACTCTGCCCCTGGTTCTTTGTTTTTGCCCTTGCAGGGAGGAATGTTATCTCTAATCAAATTAAATTGAACAAAGTGATTCCAGTTTCTGATAGTAGACGTGCACATATGTAGGTAATATAGATTTTATTCTTTACATTTGCACAATACCGTACTGAAGAAGAGACTGTAGATATCAAAATATCAAAGGCCTTGAAAGTGTGGTCTGAAAGAAAACAAAGTCGAAGAAAAATTCTTACAATATAAGATAGGTTTGCTGGCATTATTGCAGCAAGAGGTAAATCATTCTCTTTTCTTTTATTTGTTGAGCCCCGACAGAAAAAAAATTTGGGGGGCAGTTAATATTCAGATGTTGGGCTGAAGTATTAGAAACAGTGACATGCAGACCATTAAATGTGGGATCCATCGTAAGTAGCTCAGGACACCTAAAGGTAGGTCCAGGCTACCGAAATCCTCAGCTGGGAGGAAACACCTTCAGAGAATTCATCATACTGTAAGACTGCTAAGTAAAACAGCATGAATCATTTTGAAAGTATTTCTCTATCTCTTCACCCACCGAACAGGGAATTTAGGTCCCTAGCTTAAACCACATGCCTACTTCAGATGCTTAAAGTCAGTTGAAGGAAATCCCCATGTGGTTTAGAAATAGTTGTTTACAAAACATACCCGAATCCAGGCTCAGAATATAAAATTCTCCATCATGATGAAGCGCATATCTTTATCAGCATTCCCTTTATTTTGGAGAATTATGGATTTATGTATAGTAATGTCACATGCAAGCATATTCTCTAAATGTTTTTGTTTGCAGCTAACATTAAAACATGAACCTGTAAAGAATATGTAATGCTGCGTGTGCCAGTTTAAGGAAGATGTCAGTATCCTGCTTGCTTGGGGAATGTTCTAATTTTGAGAGGTATTTTTTTGATATGACTCAGAAAACTCACAAGATTAAATAGTGTTATTATTTTCCATTTTTAATTTTGCATTAACTAGTGCCTTTTTTCAGAAATTTAACATGAGGAGCAAAACATGATGATGAAACTTAAATAAACTGCTCTCGAAGCTAATAATTAAAAAAGAGAAATTTCAAATATACAGTCAGGCTAGATCTGTGGCCAGTGCTCCCTCATTGCTTAGCTCTCTTAGATCTAACGAAAAAGAAAAGAAATAGGAACTCAGACTGAAGGGAACTTCTGAGGAGCTGATACTTCTTTACTATTGCACCTACATAATAATATCTTTTATATCCTTCTGCTTTTCTTGCCAGTAAGGAATGGTAATGAATACTGATTTTTAAGGACTTATTGCATACTCTGAGAGGTGTGAAGATAAAAGATTTCAAAGAGAACCAGTACATCTGTCTTTCTACACTGTCTTGATTAGCATGAGTATAATGAAATAGAAATCACACAAAATGAAATAAATAATAGCAAATTGTTGTGTAATAGCAAACCTCTAGCAAAACTAGAGGTTGGCTATGAAACAATAAGTTCTGCAGTTCTGTTTCTGTCCATTATACTAAATTCTTCATGCAGGTCTGTTCAAAGTGACACCTGGGTTATAGCTTTGACTAGATTATGCTGCTTCATCAGCAAGACCTAAAACAAATTATCAGAAAATATTTAGGTTTGTGTTGATTGAAAAGAGAATTTAAAAATATAATAGGCTGAAATGGCACAAGAATTAATGGAATTTGAGACTATCAACACTCTTTCATGCTCTAGGATAAATTAATCACTGATATTACTGTTGCTAAAATAGACAAATCTGGGTAATTTCTAAAGTTTATTCTGCTTTATAGTTGAGATATAACATATACTACCACTTGTGTACCACAAGTGTACCATGTGTACCATGAATCTGTTATAAGCAATCAGTGTATATGCTTTTGTGTGCTACTATTCATTTTGGATATTTTGTCTTGGATAGCTACATATATACTGCTGTTGAAGGGTGTGTTTAAGTTGCAAACAATGCTTATGTAGGGAGCTTTGATGTAGTAATTGCTCCATGTTTAATGGCAAGGAATTATGCACTTCACTTCCCAAGCCACACGTCACACGTCCGGCCTGTCAGTGTTAGGTACAACACACCCAAGACAAGCACATTAATTCTCTCCAAAATCCAACTATTATCTGGTCCAAGAAAAAATATATCTAATATATCTGTGCTGATTTAACACACTACGCACAGTGTGTGATACTTCTTGTGGTGTTCTAAGCACTTCAAATTAACAGTTTTCAAAAGGACCAGAGTATGTATGAATTTAAAGAGAATATTTTCTGGAATGTTCAAGTCTATCTGCAGATCTTTGCAAGACTTAATCTAAGGCAACAATGAAAGTATTTTGATGTTCAGCGTTTAAATTGTGTGAATAATCTTTGCCAAGTTAAATAACCAAGTTTGATATGCAGTGTATGTGAAGGAGTAGGCCAGGAGTGAGAAGGAGATAAGAGTAGGCAAAGATAAAAATTGGTCAGTGATGGCATAAGCCTTTAATTCTTAGGTATTCAGCCATCTAGTCTAAACTGCAAAGTGGTATCTGTGTCTTCTCAGGATCCTAAAAATTAACCTTAAACTTTTCAGCTCTTTAAAGAAAAGTCCATCTTGAAAGAAAAGTCCGTGTTGGTACAAATGAGGCACCTCATCTCCCATGTTGGTAATTTAAATTTCTCTCATGAGAAGGAAATGCAAAGTCGCTTACATACATGTTGCTTGTAATTTAAAATAAAATGCAGATCAGTTCTTTTTTCTACACTGTTCTATTTTGGTGCTTCTATATTTTGTAAGTAGTTAGCATAGAATCTTGAGGCTGTAGATTGCAGAACTGTAGCTCTAGAACAGATTTTTCAAATGAGTACATTTTTAGTAGACATCTATCTTTGCAAATCTTTGAGTCAGCTCACAGCACTTCTCTTTTGAGAGCAAATTCTAAGTGAAATACTAACGCTTCAAAAATCCCTAATAGATTTGTGACAGATTCTCAACTGATTCAAATTGGGCTGTTATCACTGAAGTTAATGAAGCTGTGCTGATTTATACAGCTCTAGATTTAGTTTATTTCTTCCAGATATTTTGAGGGTGATGTTAACCGTGTACAAAGACACTCATTTTCTCTTGTCCAAATTGCTGGTGTAGTTTGAGCTGAATCCCTGAGTGTGGTTTTCCCTTGCTTTTTGATCTTGCTGGATGTTCCCTTTGCATTATATTTAGATCCAGAAATCCACAGGTAAAATACCATAAGTTGTACGTGCTTACACTCGAGCCTTCCACTAGCAAAAAAGCATTAGCACTGCACGGGTAGCATGAAAGAGGTATTTGCTCAGGAAAACCAGGTTCTGTCCTAAGAGCCTTTCAAACAGTAGTTCTTTGCCTCTTGCTTTAACTAGGAGTTAATTGAAAGGGGTGGCTGTAGTAAATGTTATACATGTCTCCAATATTTGAAAAGGTTTTTAGCTTAAACTTTTTTTTTTTTAATTCTTTGCCTTCCTTTATTAGTAATATGAGTCTGTTCAAAAATGAGTATTATAAAAAAAACCTGATCACTTTAAAATTATTTTATAACTAAAGCGAACAACAGTTGGAGGCTTGGAGAACTGGAGTCTGGACGCCTGTCTGGACAGGGTCCTGGGCAGCCTGCTCTGAGCAACCCGGTTTGAGCAGGGCACTTGGGCTAGGTGGTCTTTACAGGACCCCTCCAGCCTCAGATGTTCTTTGGGAACTGAAGAGTTTCTATGTTTTAGATATTCTTAGCTTGTTTTAGATACTCCAGTGTCCTTTAGCTAAAGGGAAATGACTGAGAAGTGGGAAATGCAGCATTTTGCCCACGCAGTTGTTGACCAGCACTTGAAAACATCATTCAGTTTACTTGATATAGTTTCAAATGAGGAAGGAAATTCTTTAAGTGTGATTGGTGGTCTTTCTTACTTTTATTACTGTTGAGAGAAAAATGTGAAGATTTATATAAGTTTTATATTCAAATGTTGCATTTACTGAGGCAAATTCTACACCTTTGTTTTATAATGCATAATATCTTGCAGTAAATCCTTGAATAGTTAATAAAATTCATTACATTTGTTCTTATAGAACAAATAACAATATAAGTAACAAAATATTTGTTCCTTATAGAACACCTCAAAAAAGCATTAAAAGCACAGGGCCCTGAGAGGATTTCTCCCCATCCTTAGTTAGAATAAAATGTATAAGGTTACATTAAATTAAATGTGCTTGAGTTGTGTATGAAGTATGTGTAGAAATTCTCAGAGAAATCAGCTTTTTTTTTTTTTTTTTTTACCTGTAATTTTTACTGCCAGGAGAGTGTAACTCTTGGAAGAGCAAATCTTTTTTTCTTTTTTTTTTTAACTTGGTAAATATATTGTAACAATGAAATAAAAGTTGTCAAATTTAATATTCAGCTTGCATCTAGTGTGGAGGCCAGAAGCTGCCCGGCCATGTGCAAAGCCACTGCAGCTCCGTTAGCGGAGAGAGAAGGGGCCATGCGATGGCCCATGATTTTGGATGGAGCCTGTGCAAATTGAACAGAGCAAATAGAGAATAGCTGGAGAATGACACAGCCTTAACTGCCCTCTGCAGCTGTGTCTGGTGCTGTGCAAGATGATGTGACGCTTCCAGCAGCTACCGTCCATAATATGTAATATATATGTATGTAATATATCTCTCTCTCTATATATATATAGATATATTATATCTTTGCCAGGCTTAGATCCGGTCTTTATCCAGTGGTTACCATTAGAAATAACCTTGCACCTCTTCTGTAAATTTTTAATAGTGAATCAAACAACTGGAACCCTTTCTTGCTCAAAAAAAAAAATACATTTACTAAACTTGTTAATTGAAAAGCCTTTAATTGTGAGCTTAAAAGATAAAAAGGTGGTGACATTGCAGAAAATAATTTTGATTACATAATTTTAATGCAAGTTACCTGCCCTAGCCTCTTTCATGTTTGTGCACAGCGTGTAGGATATTTGCAGTTACATATATGGTAACATTTGAGATTGCCATGAGCTGGATGGGCTGCTGTCTTAGGATACTGAGCGTAGTGTTTGCACATGCAAGAACAAGCAGATTTTCCAAAGGCAGGGATTTGAAATGTTTTTTCTATGACTATTCCAGTGGTACTACCAGTCCTTCCAGGAATTTTTGCAAATGAACTTGTTTACTTTTACTTTGGAAAACCTCTTTCGATAGAGTGGCACTGTTTTTGGAAAGTTTCTTTTCTTTTGAAAATATATGTATTGACATGATCTGTCTTTTTAGAGCACTTTTAATATATTTGTATATGTGTGTAGATTTTTTTCCCTGATGAATTTAACAGATCATAATGAGTTATATTGCATTAAACCAGTATGTTTTATATCATGGTTTATTATTGAAGTAGTGGAGTGTGCTTGTTCTCTCTGGACTGTTAGGTTTATTCGGATGATCTAACTGCTTAAGAAATACCAAAGACCTTATGAAAATTTTGTTGAAGAAAATTAGTGTGGATACTGCCTTTGTAAATAAAACCATGTTTGCTTTTAATGGTTTGGTTTTGATACCCAAAGGCAATAATCCACGTTATGGATTTAATAGTCTGTGAAGAATTATAAAAGGCATAACAAGGACTTTGAAACCAGTAACCAGTTTTTTTGGTATTTGAATTAAGTGAGTATAGAAATCAAGCAGATCTGCTCGTCTCCAATCTTTAATTTGTTATAGCTCCCTAGGATTAAAGCTTTGAACAATATGCCAATCATTAGCCTGAAGATAATTGTTATCACCAAAATAAGAAAACTAAAATGGGCAAACAAGCTGAGTGATAGATGGGACAGAGATATCTGAAAGCCACCTTTTTTAACATTCTTTATTAAGCAATCAATAACTTATCTGATGATGTTGTCTAGTGTAATTGTATCTCTCCATTTTTCTGCACAAAAATAATATTATGCGGTATATATATATATTTTTAACCATGTGTCAGTTTTATTTATATCAAACCTTTGTATTAGCTGTTTCCCAGGCACTCCAATCAGGCAGAGCTGTTATGTAACTGTTGCTTGTTATATTTTTGTCATATTTTTAGGCAGAAAAGCAGTGTTTCAAAGGAAGCAGTTGGAGTGTGGGTCAGATGTCTCATGATAGTGTTTAACACATCTGCCATTGTCCGTGTACTTGGTAGTTTTTCATATGACTGCGATCACCTCTGTAAGAATAGGACAGTTCAATATGCTGATTTTAGACTGTTTCTGTTTGTATAAACAATCAAATGAAAATTATTAAAATATAAGAAAAAATTATAATAAATACTGTTCTCGCCTAATAAAATAATGCTAGGAAAGTTTAATAGTCTTACTCAGAATCAGAAAGACTTTTTAACTGGCGAATCTCAGCAGTTTTTTTACCCTCCTTACAATATATTTGTTTAATGAAAACAGATAATATCTCAGAAGAACAATTTTTCCTCTAGCTGAATCACTATGATGCTGTTATACATCTATGCCTTGTAATTTACATGCATATAGAAATTATATTTAATAATTGCATAGATAGATAGTAATATAACTGTCACTATACTTACTGTATCTGTTAACTGTTGCCTAGCATCTCTGTTACAATGCAGTTTTTCTAAATATTTAGTGTGTTAAAAACTAAATGCATAGGTATATAAAAGGAGAGTGTCTGACTTTTTATAGGGAAAGCTGCTGTGAAAACATTATTTTATTTATTTTGCAAAAGATTCAAATCTACTAACTAGTTTACCACACGTTAATTGCTCTTATTACTGCATTGATGCCTCTATGTGCTTCCTTAAAATGTTGGATAAGTACTTGAGTTTTATGTCTAATGTAGAAATACTTTCTCTGCTGTAGACAAAGCCACATTGTAATCAAGCTCTTGAAGTTCTAAATGACTTGGTTTTATTTATCTCCACAGCCATTAGCACTAAAAAGCCTTTATGTAAACAACAACAACATACTTTCATGCACTCATAGCATTCTGCCGGGGCTGTTCTTGGGATAGAAGCATCCCAAGTTTCGGTGGAGAAGGTAATATTCTAGACCGGTTGAATTAATTGGAAAAACAGACGAGCTTTTGAGCTCATGAGCCTCTTCTTAGGCCTGAAATACCAAGAGAGATCTTGAAGAGCAACCGTAAGTTGAAAACAGTTCTTCCAAGTTTAACTTGGTTGTGGTTACTGGTTTGCATCATCTGAGGGAGAAAATAGTGAATGCCGATGGCGCAGAGGTGGAGGAGGAAGAGAGGTTGGCTGCGAGGAGCAGGGCCTTTGGTAGGGGTTGGCTGGGGGCATCGCGTGTTGCTGCAGGCCACAATGCCCCACTGGTCTGTTGACTTCAGCAGAAAACATGGTGCTGAACTAACAAGCAGGAGGAGTGTGCGCCACAAGTTTTCTCTCTTTGAAGAAAAATCTATAGAGACTTGGCTGTGGTCATTAAATCAACAGACAAAAGAGGAGCTTTAGGGGAACAGCTTTCAGATATGAAGATGGACTTGTGTATCTAAAAGATTAGCCGTTCAGCTCTTTACGTTATGCGATTCTTACTGGAAGGGAAAGAAATTGTCAGACATGAGCAAAACAAATAATTCCTGCATTTGCTTTTCTTTTCTTTCCTCATCCGTCTAGTGGCTGGGAACAAGGAAAGCTTTTGAAGTATTTTCAGACAATATAGTGGAAAATTTAACAAGCTGTTATACTTAAAATGAAGAGTATAGGCAGATTGCCAAAAGCAGATCTGAAATTGAGTAATGACAACAGAAGGAGGAGTATAAGGGTGTATCATACACCTCTCTACTAGATCACTTGCTGAAATCATTTGGTGGAGTGCCTGTTTTGATCCTGTAACTAGTTATCCCTGTTAGAAGAGTGCTGGACACCTAAGACAGCCGGCTGCGGCAGCAAGATACCAGATGTCTCTTTCTAAAGATCTGTGGGGAGTGCATCCCACAGCCGCAGCAATCCTCTGTGATTGATCTTCGTTAGTGACTTTCAATATCTGGATTCTTATTAACTCTGATTGCTATTGACTTACCAGTAGCTAAATAGCCTGGAGTTAATAAACTGCCAGGCAATGCTATGAAAACAGAAGTCCAGACAGTGGATGCAGAAGGTTTACAGGCTTCTTTAGCTAAGTTTTGGTTGAGACTAGATGTGTGTATATATGTATATTTTTATACATTTTTTTTTCCAATAGAAACTCTTGACATTTTTCCTAAAAATATATTTGTTTTGCATATGCAGAAGCAGGCAGAGAGGTTTTCCGAGATGCATAGTATTGGGTTCTTTGAAAATTCTGCATTGATTTCTGCCATGGTAAAGAGATTTATTTATTGAGGGGCACCAATGGCATTGGTATTCATCTGGCCTTTGCTTTTCTGACCTACAAAATCCATTATTATGTATTTGGATAGGTGAAAACAACTGCTGAAAATGAAGTGGTGGAAAGGAAAAATAGATCCCAAAGCCTTCACTGTAGGATGAGGTGGCTGACTGCTACTGAGAAAAGTGTCTCCTGACAATTGCCTGCTTTGTTTTGCAAAACTGAGGTGAAAATGAGGGAGAGAATGATATTTGCAGACACGAAGAGGAGATTTTGATCTGAGAACAACCAGAGGATAGGTTTCTAATAAAAGTTACAACTGCCCAGGGGAACAGAGCAAAGTTATGCATTGCACTCTTTTTAAGACCAAGCTCAAGTCTAAATTACTGTAGTTCTTATCTGCTCTCATAATTTACACTTGAATATGGTGGATGTTGGTGGCTGTTTAATTTGTATGCATATTTGATAGTAGGAAATACAATATAATTTAAGACTCTGTGATTGCTAGTATGTGGAAATGCTTTAGGAAGGAAGAAATAGATGATATTTTCACATCTCTACCTTAGTTTGAAAAAAAAAAGGATGGTCATTTTAGCAGAAGATCAGTGGAATGAACCATATAAATCTTAATATAACTGGGATAAAAAAGTGAATTGTAACATACCTGTTTGTACATCATGTTTTATGGTTTTTGCATCATTTCTGTGCATGCTTCCTGCCACCCAGGCAAACTATATCAAGGTCCTAATGTACAAGGTCGCATTGATTCCCAAAGTATAATTATTCTGTGATCGATAATAAGGGAAATGACACAGATGTCAGAACTGCCTGCAAGATGATATTGCAAAGAAACCCAAGGTGCGTGTGAGCACACGTGCACTGCAAGGTGACGTTTTGACATTCAAAGGCTAGATGATACATTAAACAAACAAAACCAAAATTTTTGTTTATGAATGACAGTCTCATTAATATGAAAAAGCTTGAACTATCTAAGGATTAAATTACAACAGACATTCTTAGATAAGACACTGTGGTGAGGCAAGGTAATGGAACAATCCTGTTGCTTATGCAGAATTGCAAATTTGCAAAATAATCAACCCTATAGCATGTCTTATCAGTAAACAGATACAATCAAAACATTTAGAATGATAGTAGGAAAGTATCACTTCACGATATAGCCATTAAATAAAACTTTTTTTATAGTCTTTAACCCTGAAATTTGCACACACCTATAGGATGAGTATTTGAGTAAATGTTTTGTTGTATTTTAGATGACTTTTTTTTGTAGTATTTGCTATGTTTGCTTCAGAAAGTTAACATTGTATTTGCAATGTTTGCTACAGGAACATTCTGATAGTATCAAGGGAGTTGGATAATACATTTTACATAGAGGAAACGGGAGGATGTAAATTAAAGCCAAGATTATCCAAAGTATTTATTATCTTTATGTCCAGGTGTTAGTTAAAGAGAAATGTTGAATGTTAAAGTCAGTTGTCATTTGTTTTCCTGATGGCCTTTTCCACAACACACAACAATACTGAGGCAAAACTCTTCAAGGTGGGTTTTTTATTGATAAGGATTCTTGTTGCTATACTTAGGTGCTTCTTTGAATGCGCTTTTCTTTATTTTTCAACTTTGAAATGTTACACAAAGTTTTATACATCAAAAAACATTATATTAACAAGGGGAAATTTCACATTTGTTTCAGCATATCTATTTTACTGAGAATTTGAAAGACTGATTTTGTTTCTGTCACAGTAATTTGGTTTTCATTGCTATCTAAAAAGAAGTTTGAAAAGGAAATATCTACCTGTCATTTATAACACTGCTTCTCACCATGTCTTCTCACCAGCCAAATGCCTTGTATATGTTATATAGGTGGAATTCCAAACCATTCATGTACACTACTACCATGCAACTATTATTTAATGCATACAATATTTCTAAGGCAAAATTCAATAAATGCGTTATTCTCCATGGAGTGGCAGTTGAAAAACTCATAAATTTAGATTACACAGTCATGTCACTGAATTCAAATTAATGAAATGGCATCCCACACAAGCACTATAGTAATTTACATATTAATTTCCGCTAATGTTTTTTTGTGGCTGTAACAGACTTGTACGAGTCATATTCAATAAAATACAACAGATTGTGAAACAACAAACAGTGAGCAGTTGGGCATGATTTATCTGTTGTTCCATTGGATCCTCATTTTCCCAGGAAAATGCTTTGTCTACATTATTAATGTCTGACAAATTTCTTGTATATTCATGCCCTCAAGCAGAATACGTCTGTTAATTTTGTGTAACGGCTCCTTTCAAAAGAAATGGTATTTATTTTTCATATTATGACAATCCCAATCAATAGAAAATAAAGCTAGTTATGCAGAGCTGGACACTAATGTGAAACACACATTTTTTGTGTGTACAAGATGTACTTGTTTTAAGTTATGAGGATGGAAATAGAACTTTTGCTTGATTTCCTATGCTTTTGTTCTATAGTACCTTTTTTTTGAAAGTCGACTACAAACGTGGGCAAAGGATGTGCAGTTGGAGCATGTGCCACCAACCTGTTTTCCTTCATCAGGGAGCTGCCTCAGCTCAGGTGCAGGAACCTCCTCCAGAATTTGTGTGTCCTGACAGGAGAGTTTTCTTGGATGAGTTTCCTCAGCTTCTCCTTTAATGAGTGGCAGTTAGGAATAGCATAGAGAGCGTGGGTGGAGGAAATGCTGGTTTTGGAAGTTCTTAGCACTAACTAAGCACAAGGTAAAGCTGCATACAAAATCTCAAGACAATCTCAAAAATTTTGTGATGTTAAAAAAATAATACATGCTGTTAGTTCAGATGATACCTAAATACCAAACAGCTCAGAAATCAATATTTTTTTCTTTCCTGAATGAGACTATTAGCACTACATGGCTAGTCCCTGACATGTGACATAGAGCCTTTGCATATACACTGCTCTATGGGTCTTGTTCAAATGATGCTCATACAGAGTTATTCAAAGATCCCCAAAAAGAAATATCCTGCTTGCTTGTAGCTGTGAGTCTTCATGGGAGGAGCTCTCACAACCCTTGCCACTACTAACAGTGTAAGCAGGGAGAGTGTAAGAATGGGTTGAGCAGTGATATTTTCCAGAAAGAAGCTGCAAGTATCTATAAATTACTTTGTTTGAAAATTCCCATTTTTTTTCTCTCTTTATTTTAATTCTGGCAGTAAACTTTTCCCCTTAAAATCTCCCAAGACATCATTTCTCATTCTTCTTTACTACATTTCATTTCTATTTCTGCATGCTACATTTTATTATTGACCTTGACTTTGACTTTAAAGAAACGTTGCTAAATTTTCATATACTGGGCTAAAGTTAAACATATTTGGAAGACTTCAGTTGAAAGAGCACAACAGACGACCTTCAGGATAAGACTGTAACAGTGATATAAACAAAAGAACTTTAAAGGAGATGATAAATACAGTGCATTGGGGTGAGCTTTAGAAATAGAGAGTAACTGCAGCTCAGAGCAGCTCCTACCCATGCTAATAGTTTACCCCCCCGAGTCATCTGTGGTTACGCACAAGGCGTGATCTCAATTTCCCTTCCTTGCTTGCGGTGCGAAGCTGCATGTTTTGGAGCAGGAGGGTTATTATCTGATTGCGGCATCTTCCACGAGCCGTAATTGCCTCCACTTTGCAGTGTTTGTAGGCAGTGAAACACAATTTCCAGGCTAAATAAGCGCTTGCTTCAGTGTCAGGCGCGCGGAAAGATGTAAATTGGGTGAATTTGAAGGAAAAGACGTTTCCAGGTGAGCCCTCTAGCCCGGTCCTGCTGGGCTGGGGCCAGGCACGCTGGTGGCCCAGGGGGTGGTATGGAGCAGGGTCCCTGCACTCCGCAGTGGCACAGGGATTCACCAAATGTAAAGATAATTAACATTTTGTATATATTCTTGCAGCAGTAGAATGTTTTCAGCGTTGTATTGTGGATATTCAGCCTGACATGCTGCTAGCAACAGCAGCAATGTCAACAGAAGGTGCAATCTGCTGACAGGGCCCGGCCAAATGTTTTCCCTTGGGCATGCCCCTTTCCAAGAGAAGGTAGCTTTGCAATATTTGTGAAGGATCTAACATTTTAATGTAGTTCCAGCCTGATAGTTGCACTTGAATTACTAGACATTGTCAAATTTGCCCTCATTTAAAGGACAATTCCTAAATTCCTTATTTAGTAAATTCTGTGGACAGAACTATTTAAAGTGATCTTGTACCTGGCTATCATGATCAGCAAAAGGAAGGTGGGCTCAGGCTTCATTCTTTTATTTTCCTTATTTACTTCATATAGCTTGCATTTCTGAAGACTTTCTTTAGGAATACACATACTTTTCCAAGCATTCATATCCCTATTTGTTTAATGTTACTCTTTTCATATACATGGGAATTGACTTTTTCCAAAGTGCATCACACAACTTCACAGGAATGACTGTGCTGGCTCAGACTTCAAGCTGTTTAGCTCTATAGCTTCTCCCCAGAAGTATTATCTAGCCCATATCTTGTCCTCTTTCCACTACTGTAAAAGGAATATCTTTTTTTTTGTATAAAAAATGCATTATATATTTCAAAAACTGTATTTACAAGTAGAAATATGATGGACTTACCTAAAGTGGTTGATTCCACTGCAATTTGCAAACTTTCTCTTTTCCCAGCTTTATCAATTAGATGACATCTAAATATATGAAACTCAGCAAATAGATCAAATAAAATGAGCAAGATTACTTGTCCACAGAAAGTTGTCAGAATTAATCAAATTTGATGAAACTGTGTGCATACAGAAATCTCAAATGTTTCCAATGTTGTGGAGACAAATTGAAGACAAGGTTAGGTAAAACAGATTAGAGTAAAATAAGCAACAGTCACAAATGGTTTTGGTCATAGAGTTGATTTTTGAGGGCCATCATTTTTTCCTGCTGCATTAAAGTCAGGTCCTAAGGGAAAGATTTCAATAATGTAATTGTATTTTTACAAGACCATTCTCGTCTTATTCAGTTCCTCGTCTTAGTCATTCAGTTCTAGGTTTCTGCATCAAAATCTGAGCTGTGCAGGTCTTTTCATGATTCACTCTTGAAGGAAAGAGAGAATGCCTTGAGTAGTGTAAATTATACCTGTTAGCAATATCATGCATAATAAATCAATATTGGTAATATCTCTTGGCATTTTGTATATATATGTATATGCACATACATAACCATATATTATTATAGGATTAGATGGCAGAGATAATTGCTAAATGACCTATAGAAGTGAAAACCTTTCTTAGGAATATAATTTGAATCACCATGAAATGGTTAAATGCTTACCTTGCAAACAGTTAAATGAGAAGTCTACAATCCTTCACTTTTATGAGGCTGCAGTCAGCAACGGTATTTCTTAAAAATCAGGGTTTAAACTTATACAGAATAAGCCAAGAATCTGATGATTCAGTGATCAACTTTGCAAGAGACCGTATGATGTTAAAAACAAACACTTTTTTGATGTTACCTCTTTTTGTTATAAAATCTTTAGGAAGTCAGGAGGGTAATTTTCTCAATCTATCCTTTCTCATGTATTCAACGCATGTTTTTGAATGGTAAAACTAGGTAAGTTTTACCTTAAGCACCAGCAGGGGATAGTAATGATGATCTTCCCTTTCATTCTGTTGCCCTGAAGTCATTTATTTTAGAAGTATTTGATTCAGTGATTTCTATTGTAAACGTGAAGTATTCTGATGTAAATCTCTGAGGTTTATTTACTTGTAGTTTTTACCTGATGCCTGAGACCAGCCACTTGAGTTTGTTTCCTTTTCTTGGATGAATAAACTAAGCCTTTCATTGTAGGGATGTAACTGAAAAAATTAAATAGTGCTTACATTCTTTCTAATAACTAATAAAATACTTTTTATTTTTTACTCTTTTTTTCCTTTTTTTTTTTCTTTTTTTCTTTTCCCCAGAGAGCCAGAGAGGTGAAGAGCCATAGCAAAAATCAACCAGGGTTAGAGATCTAAGGATCTTAGGCCTGGACCTGTACTGCCTTCCCCTGGGCAGTATACACAGGACCCC
This sequence comes from Crypturellus tataupa, assembly GCA_034781795.1. Lineage (NCBI taxonomy): Eukaryota > Metazoa > Chordata > Aves > Tinamiformes > Tinamidae > Crypturellus > Crypturellus tataupa. Next base: position 1,601,728 of record JAWLRI010000319.1, read on the forward strand.
TGCTTCATCAGTGTGTACCTTTCCCATATTCCTGAGTTTTCTCATCTGTAAATTTAATCCACTTAAAATACTGAGACTTTTTTGTCTGCACTCTCCTATATAGTTGTACATTTTTTTGAAGAAGAATAAAACTGGAACTTGTGTAGAACAGTCCTTTTTTTCGGTCTAGCTCAGATCAGATGTAGACCTCCTAGCTAGCAGAAAAAATTTCTCTCTGGATCTTTCCATGAAATCCTGCTTGACCATTTGCCATGTAGTAGACCAAAATTTCTCTTTTACTATATTGCATTTATGAATGTTTTCCTTTTATCTGTAAGACAGCTGGAAAGGAGCTAGAGGAGAGAAGGCAGAGTAATAGCCTCTTCTCTCCCCTTATTCTTTGGATAGAATCTGCAGGTAAGAGAGGCGAAAGTCTCCAAGGAAGAAAAAAAAATTGAAGAATGTACTATTTCTTCTGTCCTTTGCCTTTCCTTACTGGGAATGTGCTTTCGGGAGCTGACTTGATATTTTGTGAATGATGGAAATGAGCACCTTTAAAATTCTGTAAAATCTATAACTGTGAACCAGGACAAATGGGCCCTGACACGCTCCACTTCAGACCTTTCCCTTCTGTCCGTGTACGCAGAAAATTCAAAGTATCTCTAGGGAGATCAGATGTGAGGTAACATCGCACTTAATTAATGTTGCTTCATTTGGGTCAAAGGAAGATGGAGGGAAGATGGAGGGTATGGAGAATCATCTCCTGCAAAGGCTACCCAGGACCCTGAGGCAAAATTCAGTCTGAAGCTTTCTAGCTGTGTATGTTTTGCCAAGTGGATTTTCCTTTTTTATCTTTTTTTTTTCCTCCTGCATTGCAGAATCACAGAATGGTTAAGGTAGGAAGAGGCCTCTAGAGTCCAACCCCCTGCTCCAGCAGGGACACCCAGAGCACGTGGCACAGGGTGGCATCCAGGCGGCTTTGGAAGATCTCCAGAGAAGGAGGCTCCACAGCCTCTCTGGGCAGCCTGTGCCAGGGCTCTGTCACCCTCACAGTTGCTTTATTTTTATTTTTCATTCCTTGTACTTCACTGATTTACTCCTAAGCAAGAAAAGGTTTTCAGAAATGAAGGGATCTTACAAGTTGCCATTTATACTTTTGTTATTCTTTCAAATATAGTAAACCAACACATAACAGGAAGAAAATGTGCAGAAAAGTTATGCGGAAGGGGTTTTAGAGGAAAAGAGCTGCTTAATATAGGTTTAAATAATATTTGACACATTCATAACATTTAAAATCTGTTTATAAATGCTAGACAGATGATTTTAAGATACTGAATGCTTTTGCTCAGAGGTTATGTGGTATTTAAACTTCACTTTTTGTTTAATGGAAACTAATTATTCAGCAAAAGTGCAATATGGGAAAAATACAATGTGCAATTAAAATAGCAGAAAATAAATATCTTAGATTCAAGATGAGAATTAATGGGTACCGGGGACGTATCTTGTGGTCTGTAGTGAGGCAGACGAGGAAAAGGAAGGGTGTCCGGTGTTTATTATGAGCTCTGTAGTGCTGTTGCTTTGAAAATGTCCTATTTTACTTCAAGCATGCTGCAGAGGTTCCTGTGTACTGTGGGAGGCTGGAAGCACGTTCCATTTATTTAATGTGCATTTAGCCAGGGCAACACATGACAAATCCTGGACTCCAGCACAGCAGCCTGTCTGTGATCATGTGTTTAATTCCCATTTGGCTGCAGTCTGCTGTCCCCGATAACAACAAAACGTTTCTGAAGCACTATTTCTATTTATAAGATTTACTGCTCTGAAACAGCAATGTTAACCGTAAAAACCTTTTACAATTAAAATAGTAGCACCCTCTAGTGTGGATTCGGTTATACAGGTAAAAATCCCTTACATAAATAGAGGTATTGAAAGGGGAATAAATCCCTGTAGTACAAAGGACTTTATACTAGTGGAAGTGTAAGTAAGAAAGTAAAGGTTATATTGTACAAATTGTTAATACGGCTCAGGTGAGGGGGGCTTATAAGCACTTTGTGGATGTCATCTTAAACCCTTGCAGCTATTTGCAAAGTTAGTCTGTGTTTCTCCTCTTCTACAGACATGAAACACAAAGGTCAGGCAAAATATTAAATAACAATTGATTTAAATCATTTTATACCTAAGTGATTCCATTAAGATTTAATACAAAGTGACACCATATTATGATAGAATTGAAGTGCTTTTTACTTTATTTACAGTGATTGTTTCACATAAAAACTAATTTATTTTGCAAAAGGTTAAGGAGGGATGATAAATTGGCTTGCACTTTCTTCTGTCTTAAAGCTGCACTTTCAAACCCAAGAACATATGGACGGTTATGAGAACTGATGAAGATCTGGAAGTAGTGGTGACAATTAATGCCTCAGTAGATCCAATTGCATCCAGCAGAAGTGTTTTGTGGTATTTAAAGTTTATTCAAAGACTTAGGAGAAAAACTTTTATTCTTGCAAGCTTTTATATGATTTAAAATTATTGTTTTCCTGCAGATGTTCAGTGATTCTCAAAGCTTTTTTGGCTTGTATCTGGAAGGTGGATAAATTGATCTGATTAGTCAGGCATGTCTTGTGCCCCAGATCATGTTTATTTACAAATTCCATAATCTACATCCTCGTTCTCTGACTAGAGTAACAACAAGCAACAAACGCTCTCCTTGCTCTGACATCCAAACCTCTTTTTTTCCTCAGACTTCTTTATCCAGATCTCTGTTTTGCTTTACTCAGGTTTTGCATCACGGGAACATAGGTGTGAAAGGGATTTCTTTGCAACCCCCTTCCTTGCCAACCTAAGCAATCATGTCCTATTCCATAATTATGGGGGGTAGTAAGTTAGTAGTGAGGGATATGCATACACAGGGAATGTCAAAGCTAGGAAATAATTTATATTTTCCTGTAACATTTCAGTTCTAAATGTAAGGAAGCCTCACAATGAAGTGCTGAGTTATTATCTAGGGCAATTTGGAGATGGAACTCTGAGAATGAGCTCGTAAATTAACAGTGTGCCCATTTATAACCAGCTAACTCAAGCATAGCAATCCCAATTGTAAAATGCTGACTTGTGTTTTGGGGGTAAATTACTTAGATAACAGCAGGGGAGTTTTAGGTTGTCTATTAGGAGGAACACAAAACAAAACCAAAACATGACACAACACCATTTTTGTCAGTAGAGGTTTTTAAGAAAACCCCACCTGTTTATATTGCCTAGGGAGATTATAGGGGGTGTGGTAGAAGAAATCTGTAAAAAATGTGTCAGGAATGCTGTAGATGAAGCTGATCCTGCCTGAGGGTCTGGATGAATTTGGTGACCCTTATTGTCTATGATTCTCTCTATTTAACGGATGTTCTCTGGAATGATGTTCCATAGTTCCTGTAAAACAATTTATAGAAATGAAGACCAAAGTACCAAAGAGTACTTCTTTGTTATTATTGAAAAACTTATTTTGGCTATGTAAACTTATTTTATAAAGTTTTCATTATAATATTCAGTGTTTATGATGTTCTTTTCTCATGAATACTAAGTAATTTTCTATTTCTGCGTGATGATATTGTAAGAAGATTAGTTGGGAGGAATCAGAAGTCATTTCTTCATTCACTCATTCTTCATACTGGTTATTCATAACACCCTTTCTATTGTATGGTGCAAGTGATATCAAGAGAGAATATTTCAAATTCTCTTCATAAGTTCTTTAACAAATCCCTTGCATTTCTCTGCCATTTAACATAAACTTTCTTATTTCCTGCCTCTGGTGTTTAATTTTCTATAATGCTTGCTAGATTTCCATATGTTGGAAATGAGTTTGGGGAAAAAGGGGATATAACTTAAAGATTTCCTTTCCTTTGTGTTTCATTACCTGTATATATAATGCTGTAAGTTTTGTATGAATAGTACTTCTTTTATTAAACTTATTTTTTTTCCTCAAGAGTCAAAAATCTTTGTTGCATGAAGAACACAATTGTCTGTAGAAACTTCAGGCTTCTTCCAATGAAAAGTATACCCAGCTGTTGTGGGTAAAACAGTCTCAAGTCAGGGAATTTCACTTAAATTAATTGATTGCCAATTAACAGGAACTTTTAATTACTGATTCAGGTCTTGAGAGAAAAAATATAAACAATTAAACAAACACTTAGGGAAGCATCCCTTCCTTAGAATTGGCTTCAGTCCAACACCTATGTCCTCATTCTGGATCTCTGCTCTACTTGCTTTTGCTACACGTTGTGCTCAGGCCCTCCCAGTTCCCCTGGGGAGGCAATGGGTGGTGAAGGCCAGGGTTGGTGCTTAGGGCTTTTCTTCCACTGCTTCTGGCTCCTTGCTGCTCCTTTGCTGTAGGCAGCAGCCCCTCAGAGGTGTCCCCTGGATGCCACCCTGTGCCACATGCTCTAGGTGTCCCTGTTGGAGCAGGGGGCTTGGGCTAGATGATCTCTAGAGGTCCCTTCCAACCTCACCCAGCCTGTGGTTCTGTGCGTTCCTTGACTGGTTGCCTACATCTGCCCCCCAGCCGTGTCCCTGCTCCTCCATGGGCTGAAGTCCCTCAGAGGTGCCTCCTCCCACATGCAGTCCCTCCTGCAATGCATGTCCCCAACAATGTCCCCTTCCACATGTCTCCTGCTTCATTTATCCAAACACGTCTCCTGCCCCTTGGGTCTCTGCCCTTTCTGGGTGGATTTCAGCAGCAGCAGCACCATGGGCTGAGGTTCTGCTGCACAGGGGGTTGTCACCCTCTTTTTCGGAGCTGGTCCCGGTGGTGACTGGCGCAGGGCTGATTATGGCCTCACTCCACACATGCCACTTCCGTGGCCCTGGCTACCAAACTGTGCCATTTATATCCACTCCTGTATTCTACTTTTGATCCCTGTGGTAGCCTTCAACTTTTGGCCAAAGGAGACCAAATAAACAGTTACTTATAGAGCATTGCTTATGGAAGAGTTGAGGAGATCTTTTTTTCTTTTTTTTTATGATTTTTCTTTCTTTCCTTTTCTCTTTAAATTGCCTGTGCTACACAGCGATTCTGCCAGGAGTTCTGGTGCGGAGAATCTGTAGAGCTCCAGAATGCTCCAGGCAGTATTCCTGCCAAAACCATAATTAGATTCCACAAAACTGCATCCTGCAAACGGAAAGAGAGCTTAAATATAGAAAAGTTGATAATTGGATACTAAAAAGATTTAAATATGGATTTGCAGAAATTTTACCTCTAATCCATTCGCTTTACATTTTTAACTAAATATGCAAAAGTCTTTCTTTTGAATGTAAAAAAGCAATCAAGAATTTAGGTTCTAAATGTTAAATCATATTTCTAGCTCCTGCTAGACACTGATGGTCCTATGAAAAGTCTTCTAGAGATTGTTCCTAAGAGTTTCTTAACAGTACCATACAAACTAATATAAAACATCATTCTTTCTAACTAGGTTCACATTTGTGCAGGTTCTTTCAGCTCTGAGAATTAATTTTGCACTTTTAACAAAATTATTTACATAATACTATTAAAACCTTAAACTTGGAAAAATGAAGTCAAGTCTACCTACTGTCCTATGCCAACTTACTGATGCAATTATGTTTAAAAGCATAGGATTTTTAGTCGTTAGCCGGAATAGGTGGTGTCCCTGGATGTAGAACTTTGGAATTGCCTTTTCCTGTTACATAACATTTTCTTTTCAAGTCAGAAAATATACAATAGTTTTCCTTAGGAGATACAGAATTCAAGAAGTGTTTTCCCTTACGGTGGGCACTGTGACTTTATGGCTTTGTCATTTAAAGTGTGGTTTGTTTCTTCGTTCAATTTTAAGACTGAGGAAGGTAGGGGCAGTTTCGGAGTTAGTCTAATCTTCTGTATTCAATAATTTATGATTTTTTTTTTTTGTGCAGCAAGAGTTTTACAGTGGTATCGAAATCCAGAAATGATCATCCTAATCAAGTAGCTACCAAAGTAAGAAATTCCTAGATAAAAGGGGAACTGCTTAAAGCAGTCTTTGTGATGTTTGGGTGAGTAGGATACGGTATACAGCAGCTGCTGACCACACTCATTGAAGCTGGCAGAAGAGAGAGCAGTACAGGTAGGAAAATGCCTCCAGGAGGACGGGCAGCCTTTTTCTTTGCTCAGTTCTTAGTGTTTCTAACATATGACCCTGGCCCTAGAAATTATTTATACTGTATGTACGAGAGACTAAGAAAATATCGTTGAGGACAGAAACAAGCACAAAATACTAGAATAGGAGAGAAATCAGACGAATGCATGTTATGGCAGTTTTTAGAAGTGATTAGCCATCAAAACTTCGTAGTAGCGTCACTTGTAGCATATCCACCAAAAAATAGGAGAAAGATTGAAACAAACAGTTCAGGCAAAATATGAGAATGGAGAATACCACATATATTTCCCCAAACTCTATCACTCAGGCTTCTGCTATGTAAGATAACAGTAAATATGCCTCATCTTCATCAAATACTCAATCTTCATCAAATTATCATTCTCATGTTCAATCTTAAGCAACCTCATTTACTTCTCTGTAGTCTGTATCAACATCTTATTAAACTAGATCTTAATGTTTTCTTCTGTTCATCAGTGAATAGATCTGCATTTGCAGCTTGACATGTTTCCACTACATGTTCACTTTGCTGCACATACTTTCATTTATATTTAAAATGTTGTGCAGGGTTACATAACCAAAGCAGTGCTTGCTACAGGCACGCAGCTCTGCTTGCTCAGTGTTCTTAGACTGCAGATGAGAATGTGTCCTAGAAAGCCTCATAGAAGAGAGAAGATTGTAACACAAGTTGCCAAAAGACATATTTCTGAATACTTAGGGAATTTCTTATTTTGATACTCTGTAAAACAAATCTCAGTTAATATCTTATACTTTGTTTTCACTTTAGGAGGCTTTTTTAGAAAAGTTTGCATTTCCTGATTAACTGAACTCTGAAATGCAATGTTTTAGGGTCTCAATTCTACTGCATTTTAATCATGTTCAAAAACAGGAGGAAAAAAAGAAGTTAAAAATACATATATTATTCAAAAGAAGTGTAATTACAAAATTAAGTTATAGTTAAACAGGTTGCAATCAAGTAGCGTATTTTTAAGAGCAAGGTCACTTTCAGCAATTTTAATGTACAGTATTTGGGATTCACTTTTTTTTTTTAACATGAATCATTCACAAAAGTGAATTTGCTTTTGACAACCACAAGAAGTAAATTGGGTCCTCAGTAAGATACAGAGAGTGATGAAATGGGGAAAATTGACAGGTAGTAAATACTTTGTTGTTGTTTTCACAAGAGGAAAAAATGCCACATGGTGACTTGCTTAATTTGCGAATGAATTTTTAAACGTGTAAGATGCTTGTTTCTACATATGACAGAAGGTCTCAGATTAAAAAGGAAAATGCTTTTCCATAAACTTATCCATAGACATAGATCATGCTAAGTGCTTGGCAGTCCTTCTAATTTGTTAATTTAATTATTACACTTCTGCAATGCTTCTCAGTAGTGAAAGATGCTCAAATATTGTATCAAGCTTGAATAATTTGATTGATCTTGGAGGAGCTATTGTATTGCCTAATTAATACAAGCATAATCAAAGTACGGGTTTCATTTGTATGTCACCAGAGCCCATTCCTACTCTGCATGCTATAAAGGGACACGGCTGTCTGCATTACTGTAGAAGCCTGATCTGTAAAACAGCTTTGTCAGATTTTAGTTATTCATTTACTTGACATGAGAGCTAAAAACCCATATTTTTTTTTTTAATATTTAAGTATACTGTTTCTAAATAAATCAATAAAAAACTCCCTAGGGAGTGAAATTACAAATTTAACAATCTTTAAGAATGAATTTTTTTTCAACAATAAATATTATAAAGTGGGAAGGTATCTTGAGTATACTGTATCTGAAAAGCATCCTGACTTAGACAAGTAGCTATTTCTGCTTCCTGCCTCCTTCCTGAAGTATTTCATATCAGTTTATTTCAGTTATGCCATTCCCCATTTTGTTTTGTAGCTTATTTTTTTTGCAAATGTAAGCAACCCTCAGAGTTAGCTCTTCTGAGTGCCCTCCTTTTTTAGGCATTCATTTCTGAGGTTAGCATATATTAGTCTTCATGTTCTATATCTTCCCTACTACTTCCTCTTATGTCTCTTTAGAGTCTATCTGCAGAGCATTTTTATTCTGTATTCTCAGATCCCTACTATAAAATTTCTGACGCACATAAATAATTTACTAAATTGTCACCTATGGGTATAAATTTTAAGTCCCTTTACATGCTGGGGTTATGATAATGTCGTATTTTTCTTTCTTCCTCTTTGAAAATTGTCATTAGACTTGTAGTTTCTTGAGGCCCTTTTTGGCCTGAAAAATACCTAGTAAACCAAGAATATTTTAAAAAGATAATTAATTCATAATTTTACATGACAAAGTATTGAAAGATTTTTTTACTTCCACCAAGATTTGTAAAAAAAAGGAAGATGATAACCTCTTTTTCCTAATTTTAATGCTCATTCAGGAAGGAGTGCTGTTATATTCATAAGAATCGAGTGCTCCTTGTTTGCTAAGCTTTCCAAAACTAAGTTCTTCGATTCTGTGCTCAAAGTCTTGCTCTTGCTCTTTTTGCTTATCATAAAGGCATAAGTTGTAGAGAGTGGTCTTGTCAGTTAGGAGAAAAAAAAGACAGACTTTTGGGCACACAAGCCCAGATCTTAAATGCAAGGCCAGCAATATGATTTTGTTTAACAAAATATAGTACTTCTCCCTTCTCACAGCATTACAGCTACAACCACACTGTGACTTCTGACTTTATTGGCATTGATCTGAACATGGAGAGTAAACTCTAATGCCAGAGGTAATGTTGGAGGTATTTATTAGCTGCTGTTTTCACTTGTGAGAATTTAAAACTGTCAAATATTGAATGGTGATGAATATGTTAACGTTGAATGATACTGCTTATATAAGATCTCTCATAAGAATATCATCTTTGTCCTGGAAAGAGTCGAATTTCCACTTCTGTAGTTCAGGTAGCATTGTTAAAAATATTCACCCAATCTTTAAATTCTGCTGAAGCCTTGAAAACTGTCCTCCTCATTTTTTTTTCTTATTTTTTTTTTTCCATTTTTAGCTTGCAAGCTACATGTTAGGTTTACAGGAACAGACTAAGCAAGAGAACTCTTTGCTACAAGGAGGCTTGACTAGTGAAAAGAAGCAGTAATAAGGAGAAAGGCCTATCTTTCTTACAGCTATTCTGAGAAAATCAAGCTGTTCTATAATAATTAAGTTGTCAATAATCTCTCTCATATTAACAGCTACAATAGCTGAAAAAAATAACAGAAAGAAAGCATGTAATTCAAACACAAGAATTAATTTTTTGAACTAGAAAGGAGGTGAGAAAATCTGCCTGAAGGATGTCTATTACATTCCTTTTGTATTTTTCCAGCTCCGAAAAATCTATAGTAAAGGCTGGGAGTGAGCAAAGATGCTAAAGGAGAGATAAGAGGTCTGTGGTGGACAGGATCTGACATAAGGAAAGTAGGCAGTAAGAAAATATGCTTGAGTTTTATATTAATAGTTTTATATTAATAGTGGAATGCACTTCCATTCCTTGCTAAGACTGATGTTACTTACTGTGCCGTTATTAACCAGAAAATGGAGGGCAAGTAGAAAAATGGAAAATTTTGCAGAAGACACAAAATCATTTAAACAGAAGGCTGTGAAGTGCCCTAGCAATGCTGAGTTGCAATGATCTGAATGGCATGATGGCAAAAAAATAATTCAGACAGAATTATTTGAAATGTCTCTAACTCCTAAAATTATCATTACTCAAGAAATATATGGTTGAATCATGGGAACAATCATACTCGTATCAGGAATGGATGCTAATACATGAACTATCTAGCTATATAACTACACTATGCCGTAGAGCCAAATTTATCTTATTGCAGGATTTTCACATCCACTCCTGTGAGATGATTTCCATTTGTTAAAAAAAATAAGAGATGATATAACAGGCTTAGGCAAAGTACTGACAAGAATAAAGAAGAATGATAAATCAAAACTGAGACCACAGCAATGGTAAGATTTCTTCCAATAAAGATCCCTTGTTTTTATCACCAAAAGAAGCAAGATTTACTGATAACTTTACTGATAACATTAAGTAAGTCATTAAAAAAAAAAAACTTTACATAGAATTTTTTGAGATTTTGGAAAAAGAGTGGTATGAAACTAGGAAAGGGTAATTATTTGAAATATTAAGCACATTTACCTCCTGAAGGGATCATATAACTGGACGATTACCTTATAGAGATCTCAAATCTGTAGTGACAGTGTCTAGCTAGAGGGGTAATTAAAGCAACTTCAGCATAGCCGCTCAGCATAGCAGCTCAGTAGTTAGCACCATTGCCTAGGAGGCAAACTCTGCTTTCCTTCAGCCAAAGGGGCTGTTTTGTAGTTCATGCAGTGCTCTAACACCATTCTGGGAGAAAAATCCTTCATGTAGTCGATGAGAACTGGGCGGCTGGAGTCAAGTCAAGGCTGCTGGAAGGGAGAGAAGAAACCTGCAGCTTTGTGGCTAGTGGCCACAATCAGGAGAAGCAAAGCTCCCTCTGAATATATCTGCACCACAGTCATGTGGACTGAGCACATGCATGCACACATGTTCCCCAGCACACATAAACACACACATGCACATGCCTGAATGAGAAAGCAAGTTGAGTGTGTCAGGATAGCAAGGAGAGGCTTCTAACTTCCACATTTTGGAAGCCTGTTCTTCTAGGTGCCCAGATTTTGAATTCTTGCCTGCACCTGTAGCCTGATGTCCATTGGATGTTTGTCCAAGTAGAAAAAAAAGTCCTGAGACATTGGCTGAGAGAGTGGTTGAGCCCCTGCAGTCTCCATAAGCAATTTCTTCTTCCCTTTTATTTATTAATTTTCTTTTGACAGTTGTAACTTGATGTGGTATCAGCATATACATGATATGTATTTCAAAAATATCTTGATGAAAAAGTGAGATCAGTGAAATGTTTTGCTTTGATCATAGCACCTCATTATTCCCCAAAAGCAGCTGACTTTCATCTCAGATTTCTGGAGCATGGCCAGACGAGCCGCCTCAGAAGGAGCAGTGGCTGTTCTCAGCCCAACATCTGAGTATTGTCTCCGTGTAAACCGAGGCGCCTTCCCATCGAATAAACCTACAAGCAAGAAAGTATGATCTCTTAAAGATAACAATACCCTTTACAGACGGTCTGTGTTTTTAATACTGCCACTCTAAATTAATCTTCACATATCATTATCCTGAACAGACACATCCTGATAAATAGTCGAGGAGTGTTAACAGAAATGATCAGAGATCTGGGAATACTTGTTGGGGCATTGCATTTTTCAAACACTATGAGCAGAAACCTCTCAAGTGATAGAAAGATATAAGGTATTTTAGGAAAACATGAGCCTCAGGTCCGTTTGGGAAAAAAAGAAAGATGATGTCTCTTCCAGGAGCTGACATTTCAACAGAAATCAGTTGGTACCTAAGACAAAAAGAAGCTGGGCATGGTTAAGAAATAGACTTATAATAACAATGTTTTTATTTATGAAATACACACATGAAAAATACATTCATTTACATAAAAATATATACATTTTACAGAATTATTTTATTCCCATAATTGTCTAAGCTAATCAGTTAAAATGACATTAATGCTTCAAATAAGGAGATACACTGATGTATTTCTTTTGTTTAATAAACAAGATTGTATTTTACTGAAAACAAATAAATAATGAGATCAAACCAACCACTGAAATGAAACTATTTGACTCACAAAGAAACCTCCTCTGTGCTAACACATCATGGAATAATATGAAATATATACAAATACAAGTCAATGTTTTAGTTACTGTTTTTTATTTTGTTGAAAGAACAGCATATTACCAAATTCTGGGTAGAGCATTTAACACCAGATAAACATCAGATATAGGTGAAACCATTATCCACAGCATAAATCCTCCTCTTAATCTAAATAAGAACTGGTTAGCAAGCTAGAGGCTATCTGTAAGCAAACAGCAGAGAGGGTTGAGACATCAGTTTGCCAGTGGCCTTCACTGGTAGGTTAATGGTGACAGGAGACAAGTTTAGGAAAGATCTGAATAGCAATATGTACAGTTGCTAAAAAGAAACATTTTCTGTGTGTCTGTCTCTTCCTGATTTTGTGCTGTCTGACTTCTCTTTCCCCTGGATCACTGCCACTGTTTCCAGCTCCCAGCAAGACCAGCCAGTATCATTTTCTCAAACATCCCCTTTGGTAGAGCAAGTGAAAGTCCAGGAGAGACATTCCTCTGGATTTTAGTTTTTATGCCCCACCTCAACGTCATCTAATACCAGTCGTGGGAAGCAACTGCAGAGGGAACTTGGTGGGTTCAATAACTCTGAGACAAATGATGACACTAATGGCTTAGCTTGCTCCACGTTATCTTCAGTGTCGGATTTGTACAAGATACTGAATTGAGCACTGGAAGTTCAGTTTCTGGCGTGACTGGTTTAATTTAGAGTATGAGTCAAGCTGTTAAACATGCCCAGTTTTCCTTTGGGGTAGATGAAACGTGCTGGGGCTATGGGAAGACTGAATACGCTCAGCGTAAGCAAACTTGTCGTAGAATGATGTTGCTGACCTCAGTCAGTCGAGCATAATCAAAAAGTGATCTTCAAAGTGTTATCATTTTGTAAGGTTTAAGTAAGGTTTTGTAGGCTGAGCAGCAAGTATAACTTGATATAAATTTACTCTTCTGACAGAGTTGAAGAACCTGGTTCAAAACAAAGGGTCATTAATAGTTCTCAATGAAGTAGTTGTAAGAACTTCATAGCATTGGCAGAATAATATATGCAGTCTTTACCTGCTTTTCAGAAATAGTTGAACCATTTTTATTGGAAACTTCCCTGCAGTGTTTAGCTTTTAATAAATTCCAATTTGTATAAGTGAGGTTATAAAAGCTGAATCTTACAAGTAAGCAATAGGTGTCACTGCACATGCTGCACAAAATAATCATAAGGAGAAAATAATTTAGGTATCAAAGCCACTGCCACTGCCACTGAGGAAATATTTCAGATGACCTTCTTTTTGTTGAGGCTAATCATACAAATTAGAACAATTTACAAGCTAATTACAGTCTTCCTTTGCAGCAGCAAATGTAGCGTTTTCAGTTAACTTCTCTCATTGGTTTCGTGCAGGATGTTTGAAAGAGACGGTGACAAATCTAGATTAATAACTTTAGCTAATCACTCAAGCCCTGCTTGCTGGGCTTGAGTAAAAAGCTATCAGCCACGCATGTGTGTAGACATGGTTTTGGACACTGTTCAAACAAACACCCATTTGAATCATCGTAGCCAGTTTTATAGCCTCACTTAGGAATGAAATACCTTCACTGAGAGGTGCTACTTTGAATCATTTTGAGCTTAATGTTTATGGAAACTACCATAGGCTATTTACATTTTCTTTATTTTTTTTTTAACCAAGAACGTCTCTTAACAATCTTGTTAAATCTTTTATCCCCTTTCCTCTATTTCATTCATAGAGAAAAGTGGCATTTACTTTGTAAACTCTGTGGGCAAAGCTAGACCTATCATTTTGAGTTAGTTCGTACAGAGCCTTGGACTGTGGCCTTTTCAGGGCTTGCTACTGCTAATTGTAATTATCCTTCTATTCATTCAATTTGATATAATGAGAAAAGCTATCACAAATAAATCAGCTCTATTTTAGTCCCTTCTTTTAAAATATAACATTATAAATTGCATATAATACTAATTGGCATTTGACCTTTATTTTATTATATAGATTGCTTTCTAAAATGATTTGGAGCGGGTATTATTTCTAAATGAAATATTTAGAGTCATCATCGTTTTGAATTGTGCCTGAGTTTGCAGGCCAAATGGGTAAAGATAGATGATGTGGAAGTAGTTTTAATGTGGCCTTGTCTGATGACCTATTTGAGGCCCTTGAAATAGGCACATGCCCAGTTTAGAAATATGTTATGCAGCATTCATTGAGGGAACATAGATCAATGAGTTCTGGTCAGGACATTAGAGCGCCTTAAAAACCTGCAGCAAATTTGTCATCCTTTTTAGCAATGCAGTATTGTTATACTGCTATGAAACCTAAGACTTACTTATTTTAAAAACTAAAATCTTTGAACTTATTCATTGTCACTATGAGCTCATATTCCTAGCTTGGAAAAGGAAATAGAGATGAACATGAATGCTGGATTTGTGGTTGCTTATTGTACCAGCTGGCACTGATTAAATATAAGCTATCTATCATTTGTAAAGTCGTTAAAAAGGGGGCGTTATGTAAACAGGTCAGCTCTTTTTACCCTTTCCTCACTAATAAACAGTATGGTGATTTTTATCAACATTTTTTTCTCATCATAGTGGATATAGTGGCAGATTTTATGGAAATGTGCATTTGCTATCAAATTGTGTTGACCTGATATATTGGATAAGAAATTCTTTTCAAAGGCCAGGATGGATCATGGAGATGAAAAGCTCTTCTTGTTATTTAACAAGTAACAATCAGAGCGCAGTGAAAGTCTTGTCGGTTTACACAAGATCTCCAGACAAGCAACAATATGCACTAAGTAAAATATCTTTTCATTATGTAGAATTAGCTTAATTTATTGCATTTTTAGCTCCTTTATTTGTGACTTACCTATGTAACACATTTTGTCATAGTCCAAGAGTAAATTATTCAACTAAAAGTTTTGTTTTTCTATTGTAGTGTGTCTTGTTAGTGTCTTGATTAGTAGTATTCTGTTTTCTAAAACCAAATGATTTTTCTTGCTGTATGAAATTAATATTAGCCTGCTTGCTAATAGTCCAAACTGTGCACTTGCCAATCATCATCCTCATCTCCAGTTTTCCTGGGTGAGCTCACAGGTTATTATTGACCTGAATAATCTGTTACATACTTGTCGGTATGTAAAATAATCTGAAATTCATCTTAAAAGCAAGATGGGAGATGATTGCACTTTTTGGGGGTGTTAAAACTAATGTAAAGTGCTGTCTGACTGTAACAGGGCATCTGCCAAGCAGTGCAGGAATCTGACTGCATAAATTATAAGTAGTGACTTGCATAGTACATGGCACCCTGATAAGGACTTAAAATTGGGCAAATCCACAGATTACCAGCTGGTTAGTACGGTGCACAGAATGAATTTTTAGTTTATTGGTTCTTAGAGGGCAAATATTTAAATCACAGATGAATCAACATTATTGATGTTAATTACATACCTACATGAGCAGATTAAGTTAGCTAACGATTAAACATCTATCTTCCTTTATTTGGTAGTTCTCTCTTTAAGAGAAGTTTGAAATGAAATGATGTGTCTGTAATAGGATAGTATCAATGAATACTTTTCTTGTACAGTTTTTATGTACTGTTGTTAGCTTCAGAAGGTCAAAAAAAACCCAACTTTTGGAAGACAGTGTTCAAAGGTACCTGAAATATATCAGTAAAAAGCATAGTCATAGCAAGAGAGAGTTAAAAAGTACTGAAAAATCAGTACTGAATATAGGCCATCATAGATGGAAAGGTTTAACATTTCAGTTGGAAAAAAGTTCAGTAATATATTTTGGAGGTGTATTTTATTTTAAAAAATTGTTTCTGCCCTTTTGGAGTCCATCAAAGCAATTTTAACATGAAACAAATTTCTTAGACTATGACTGAAATGGTAGGCTAACATTTAAAGAAAGCTCCTAATTCTTTTAACACCACCTGCATGTTCTCGTTTACTTAATTTAGAATAACAGTCCAGACAATTTCTGATGATTAAATGAATTCATTAGGTGAATTTCCTATATGACAATTATTATTTTCTAATGATTGATTTTAATATGAGCCCTAATGGAAGGAGAGTTCTTATGTTTTACACCTTATTATGTTTCTGTTGCATGTTCTTGTTATCTTGTGTCAAAGTAACTGTATGGTTGTGGAGAAGCCATTTATTTACCGTCTTCTTCATATAATCCTTTTTTTTCCATGTTGTTCAACATCTGTCTGTTTTTCTGCAATGGGTAACCCCAAAATGTCATGTAAAGGTACTAAAATTGTTTTCCTCTTTCTTTTTTTGGGGGAACATCTGCCTAGGCGAGAGAACCTGCAGGTGCATTCTCAGACTATTTACTTTTGACTACCATTGCATAATTTCAAAATTCACAAACTGGACATATATTTTTCACTGAGAGTGAGATAAATTATTTTTAAGGGCTAAGTTATTATTCTATTTATTGCACATGTGTTACAATTTAAGCATTTTTCTAATTATAATTTCTATGTAGATTTATTGTAAAGATACAATTTAGAAAGTATTTTTATGTTAGATTTTCTATTTTGAAAATTAATATGGTATCAGATATAGGTAACCCATCAAAAGCAATAGCAAGTGCAGCAAATAACAAGAATAAACACTTATCTGAGTTTTCAACTAAAAACAGAGAAATTCCATCAGGCCTATTTGTATATCTCTGAATGTGACTTTTGCATTATATTGTCCTGCTTTTTAATTTGCACCTCTTTGTGTTTGTTCGTCTGTCTGGGTGTAAGGTACGGAAATATGTGCTTCTACCAAATATAACTAGTGTTTAACACATGGATGTGCTTGTATATAGGTCTCTGCTTAGTCATATTTTTCTAACATATGTCTTGCTGTTCAAGTAAAAATGTTTTATCGTTTTTAATGGATAATAAATTAATATCTTTAATAACTATTACATGAAATAAAATAGTCATTCACTGATCATTTTTGTTCTGGTTTATCTCTCAATTTGTGTGTATTCAAGAAATTCTGTATTTCTCCCAGTTCTTTTTTTTTAATCATCTGTAACCATAATTATAATAACCACAGAACAGCTATAATTAGAAGTGGCTTAAGACGTTTGAGACCCAATAATATTCAGTTTTAAAATAACTGCAGGTTTCTGGTCTATCAATTATGATAATACAAGCATAAAGATAACTGATATATACAGAACTGCACCTTTTCTAATAATCAAGTGCATCTTTCTATCCCTAATTATGATTTTTTTTATACTCTAAAACTGGCTGTATGTATGTGACACACTTTGCAGTAGACTTTTTTCATTAGATTAATGTGAGCAGATGGCAAGGTGAGCATCACAGCAGCACCTAAAATATCGACCATGGTTTGAAGGTCTATCGTATTCCAGCAAAGGACAATACTGGTGTTCTATAACTGCGATACAAAGTGCAATGGTATGTAGATTTGTTTATAAAAGTAGAAGTCCTGTGTTGAGCAGTTGATTAAAGTCGAATGACCATAATTTACATAATGATTTTATAGGCTAAAATATTAACAATCCTCTAAATGAGTGTTCCTTAATTTGCAGAGCATTTATGCAGTCCTTACAAATGTCTGACAATCTTTGTGCAGAAATACAGACTGAGGAAATTTAGTGTGAAAATAAAACATTTGGGGACTTACTTAATCCATGCAAGTACATTCATATACCTTGGGAAGTACTCATGATCTCCAGATACTAAGAAGTGTTTCTGTTATTCCTGAGGAAGACTGTCAGTAGCCTCTTTCATTTTGCCGCATAATTGATGCTTATAAAATAAAACCTTTTTTTCTCTTACCATACGAACACATTTGAAGTTGTGATTAGAATGCACTCAACCAGTTTCCTGATGGTCTTCAATTAGGATTCTTTTTGCTTAAAACCACTTCAGAATTTGAGATCTAGAAGTAGCAAATACAATTCTAAATTTTTAAAAATGGGTTTCAAAGACAATCAGAAGTACAAGCCCTGCTAAATTAATGAAAACTAAATGGATAATTGAATCGATGAATGAAACAAGTAAGTACAGGAAGCTTTGGGAAGAGCAAGTGTGGCTGCTGTGAAAGGAAATGCATGACATTGCTTTGAGAGAATTAGCTGATACGTGGATCTTGTTAATTAATATGTTTCACTGGGATTTCCAAAGGTCTCAGCACAGATGTTCTAAAGTTCTTTAAAGTTGGCTCGTCTAGACCACTCTGCTATTAGCACAACCATCAGTGTTGATCCTGTTGTGACTCTAGACTTTTCCCCTATGTAATGATTTATATATGCATATCTGAAATATATAGCAGTGTTGTCTGTTTATACAAGTGATTTGTAAAATCCTTTTCCTGATGATGTATTTGAACATAATTGAAAAAACTAAAATTCTATCCTGACAGAGCACTGAAATTACATAAGTTTTGCCAGTATCGGAAACATTGCTTTACATATAGTAATATTATTTGCATCCATGGTAAGGAGTACTGTTTATCCACCTTGTACTGTATTCAACATTTCTGTCACATATCTAAATTACTCAAAACTTTTCAATCTTAGGTTGTAAACAGCATTGCTTCAAAATGATGTTTACTACTGGACAAACAGTATACTTGTTGGAAATGTATCTGTCAGGAAAATGACACTTTCTGCATTTTTATGTGTGATGGCTTGTAACAAAAATACTTAAGAGGTTCTTATAAAAAACACAAAGCATTTTGAAATGAGAACATTTAAATTTTTGTGTCAAAACAATTTAACAAAATTTACTTTAAATAGTGTAAAAGCAAATCCAAATTCAACCATTAACCAGTCTTTACTTTCCTACTCTCACAAAATTACTCAATCCTACTAGATGCCAGACATAAACATTCATGCTAATTTCTTCATTATGCTATTTACTATCCAAAAGAAAAGAAATAATGGCCAGAAATACTGTTTCTAGATGTGAATGGTCTAGACTTGAAATTGCTGTAGATTGTACTTGTTAATCTGGATGAGGAACAATAAAAAGATTCATTCTGAAGTTTTCCATCTTGCCAGACAATTTCAATTAGATCAGAATTTCCTGGTCTCTGGTGGCTGAGTTCCTGGAATTTTCAGTATGTCAAAAGAATATATATAGCTAGCAGCAGGAGCCCAAAATCTTCTGCTGTATCATACTTGATTCTGGGAGATAGAGATACATTCTGTTAATGTGACTAATGACTGATGAGGCAATCCTATAAGTGAGTACAATTATAGTTACACACTGACAAGCACTTTTAGTCCTACATATGTTAGCTTTTGATAAACTAAAATTTAGCTTTCTCATGAGGCACATTGCACTGTAGCATAGAAATGTTTGTGGTGTTTTTTCCAGCCTACTGGTTTTTCTACCACATATGAAGTAACAAAATTATCAAGCAGTGTAAAGTAATGGAACTAGAGAGTAGAACATCATGTATTAACTTACAGAATCTAAAAGGAGCAAAGGAGGCTAGCCAAAAATGTGACAGTTAAATGATAATCAATGTCGCAAGCTATTGTTAAGATCAATAGGCCTCAGTTAATATACCATAAGACTTTGTAGTCTTTAGGTTCTCTTGAAGGCTTTTCCTGGCGTAAAAATAAAGCAGATACTATTCTCCGGCAACAGCCTCTTACACCTTTTACTTGCTGGAAGTTGCATTACTGACAAAAAAGTGCACTTCTGCCATTTCCTCAAACGCTGCCACTTCAGCGGTGCTGGAGTGAGAGCACCCTTAGTTTCCTTGGAAGACATTTAGCAGGACTGCATGGCAGCAGCCAGCCTGACCGTCCTTTGGAAGAAAGAAACAGTGTGATGCTCCCTGAAGGCCTCAGCAGGGCCTGGGGGACTCTGAAAGATCTCTGGCATTTCCAGAAAAAATCGTGGCTGTTCTCCATTTGCTTCCCAGAAGGGATTGCCGAGGTGAGCATGGAGGGCACTGAATGCACAGTGTCTTTCCATCCCAGTGCTGGGGCTTGTCCCCTGCCAACAGACAGGTGGGAAGCTACAGCTTCCAGAGACAGGTTTTACTGGGGCTTGTAATTTATGAAGTTTCTGGTATCTATACCTGTAGTAGAACCCAAATCTTATTTTTCTGAGGATTGTTAAAGTTATCTTATCATTTCCGTAGTCACTTATCAGAAAACACGGTGAATTTGTGATAGTGATCATACATAGCGATGTATCTATTTAACCTTTTTTATAATTTAACTGTATAGATAACCGCCTTCTGTGCAACAAAATACATTTAAATGCACTGGAATTCGTGAGTGGCTTTCAAAACAGCTTCCTCAGACAATGCAGCACTGTGTCTTTTTACAGAAGTGGAGCTGAATCAGAAGAAAAAATTAAATGGCTTGTTGGAGGTCATAGGGAGATTTGAGATAGTACCCACTACTCCCATCCATGCACTTTAGTTACCTACTATGCAGGATGGAGGAGCTATCACTATAGCAATTGCCGTGTCCTTTTGTCAGACTTCTGGTTGAGAGAAACTCCAAAATGTTTTCTGTGTAGATCAAAGGATCAGAGATGGATACTAGTGGGGGTTAAAGACTCAAGAGGAGGTTAATAATCGAACTGTCTGGTCATGCAGAGATCGTCACAGTCTACCTGATAGGCATGCAAAGATTCTCTCCTCTGGGTCTGTAGCATTGGGTCTCATTGTAGTAAAGGTGAAATTTCTTCCCAGGGAATCTAAGGGTCTTCTCCAAGAAATATCATAATAGGAACTTATTCGTGCAGAAAATAATACAGTCCATTCCTTGTTGCTGATTGACACTTAATACTCAAAAGAGGGCTAATACTAGAAGTAATGTAAATAGGTTTGAAAAGAAATGGAAGAAGTGTAGAAAGAAACTAATAGATTATTTGCTCCACACAGCTTGGCTGAAATCCATGGAAATTATTCATTACTTTTACAAACACAGAATTATGACATGTTAACATAATAGTATCATGCAAGTGTATGTACATATATCTATTTATATATTAGTGTACAGAAAGTATAATTTTATATACAAAGAGTCTGATCCTCCAAAGTGATTTCTGAGTACAGATAAGGGAAAAATGCCATCAAAGATACTGTGTCTGTTCGCTATTGTCCTTACAAAGTTTTCAAATGCAGTGAGAAATGTTTTTTTAACCTTGCAGAGTGACTTCTGTTACTAACAATTCATGTGGAGAGATTCCTTTAATTCTTCTGAGGATTATTAGGATGCTCAACAAGCAAGCACATTTTCCCTAGTGTGATCAGTCTGAAATAATAAACTGGAAGAATGCCAGGTTTATTTCTGAATGCACCTCAAGTTTAGAATATCAGTGAAAGTGAAGAACAATTTTGTCCCTTGGTTTTGTGTTTTTGACATATGAGACTAGGAGATGTCAAGCAGACAAAGCTGCAAATGATAGAGAGCAACTGGTTTACATACTGATGGGGAAAAGATGTTGTTAATGCCTGTGAAGCATTAATACTTTAAACAATTATAGCTTTACTCTTTCTATTGGGAATCAAGCAAGAATAGCTATTCTGTCTTTGTTCCTAGCTCTTGGAATAAATATGTTTGCTTTAAAACTAGTCTTTGACTCTGGGGTTGCTAAGCCGTTGTTTCTGTTTGTTAATTGCAAAATAACAGATATTTTAATTTGGGATGCATTTTAGTAACAATCTGGCAGTCCTCTGAGGAACAGTAGATAACCTTCTATGTCCTGTGAAGGAATTAGCAAATGCTTCTTTGGGAATTTAATAATTATTTTGGTGTAAATGAGTCCAATAGTGGCCTATCCAAAAAATCCAGGAGTTTAGGGATTTAGAAAGAAATAAAAAGTTATTGCTTTTGGCTATTAACTATACTCTACAACCGAGTATTTAAACTTATGTTTTAAGGTTTTTAATGTTTTCTGAAGGAAAATGTTAACCATTAAGAAAATATTTCTACCCACATTTTTAAAGATGAGGATCTAGTTGTCTTTGATTTTTTTTCCTTTGAAGAATTATCATCTGGTGTAAACCAGTACACAAGATATAGTTAAAGTGATATCAGGCTAAGAAGACTATATAAGCATGGGTAAATTTGGGATTAATATTGGTGACCGTTGTGAATATAGGGCACCAATCTAGGAGAGAGGGACTCATCTAAACCGTAAGAGAACCAAAATAAAGACAAAATTGAGAAAATTGTAAGAAAACTTTTAAATTCAGGAACTGTAGAAAGCTGACAGATACAGAGGAGAATGTGGTTTGGGATGACATTCCTAAGGCTGAGGACATTCAAATTTTCTATACTAAGTGAAGTCTAGAACTAACCAGACAGATAGGAAATAAGAAATAGGCATATGAGCAGGATATAAGCAAGATAAAGCAAACCCTGCCACTGTGCAGTTATACCATATTTTGTGGAGTTTAAGATCAAATCAAATTAACACACTAGCCAGCAATTGAATAGCACAGTAGACTTTTTCCAGAATAAGCTAGATTCTGTGAAACAGGGTAGGAAAAAAACAAGCCCCCCCAAAAGGCTTCTTGAGCATATAGTTAAGAGTTTTTATCCAGAACACCTGGAAACCTGGTGCTTACTTGACCAAATATAGGTGTCTATATTTGAGCTTACTGTTTAGACTTCACTTGCAATTAACTGAGAGGAGGGCGCACTCCCAGAGGAGTAATCCGTCTCATCTTAATGTGGAAATAAAGTAAGTCACATGAATTGTGTCCTGAAGATGACTTTCTTCTCTCTGTTCACAATAAAGGGAGCATAAGGTGACTCTCTGAGATGCAGACTTCTACAAAGTACCCAACATGAATGATGCCTGCAACTGCAATGAAAGTAGGCCATACAGTTTTCAAAGTTAAGTTATTAAAAAGGCAGAAGAAACAACAAAGAAAACAGCTTCTCTTCTTTTTTCTTTTCAAGTTTTTAAAGAGCTCAATGGACACTTCAAGAGTTTTTTAAGAAATAAAAGCTTTGGGGATATAGTAGAAAAACACATGGTCAGTTAGAGGTTAAAGGCTGATGTTTGATAGTGCCAGATTTAAGTGAAGTAGAATATAGTTTATTTTGTCTGAATTCTTAGTAATGAGTGGGAAACATTGATTTTGTTTCAGGAAAAAATAATCTAAAAAAAATCAATGTACATGCTTTTTTTTCCCTCATTGCAATCATTCAGTATGTTACTCAAATACATAACCTGATATGAACTAAGACATAATGAGTTTTTAGATTAGGAAGAAATAAGTAAGGGGAAGGAAAAAAGAAAGAGATGAGGAAGAAATAACAAAGAGATACAAAACTTGAAAGAATTTACCATGTGGAATACCATAATAGCTTCAGTTAAGTCCCAAAGGAACAAGCTTTCATTGGACAAAAGAGTACAAGCATATTAAAAATTAATATTTCTGTGTAATGTGAAATCCATGCTGTCTGAATTATTATGTATCAAATTAGGTTGCTATGAACAATAACAAAATGGGTGACTGCAAATAAATGCACTGGGTTATTTAAATTTGTATTATCATAGTTAGTAAGATACTAACTGTGTAATTTCTACATGACCTAAATCAGTTATGCAGAATAATATGCATTTCTATTAATTTTCACTTAAAAATAATTTAATAACTATTACAGCAAACAAATAATAGAATTATTTTACTGCACATCTCTTCAATGTCGAAAAGAGACCCTTCTCAGTAGGTTTTACATGAATTTCAATTAGATGTGTTGTAATCATGAGCAGAATTTCTGAACCTTTACATAGTCAGAAACTAATAGCTGTAGAGAGAATGGGTTTAGATCTCCACCATGTTAACTTCTGCATCAATTAGCTAAAAGAGAGTATAACCAATATCCGCAGACAATTTAACACTAATGAAAGAACACTGAAAACATAGATAGAAAGACAAACAGACACTTGGAGTTAATTACTCAAAAAAATTCAATGTAAATGAGTTACAGAATGCTATCTTTTGGTCTTTCAAACTGCTTTAGAATCAAAGAAAAAGAGTAATCCTGTACTCAGGATTACAAGAGAAAACCTGCAATCACCTTGCCCAAAAAAACTTTCATGATCACTGCACATGTCTCTCTACCGGACGCGTAAAGCTCTTTTTTTTTTGAAGCAGTCCAACCTTTGCTTTCTTTTGTCATCTCTACAGGTTCAGGGCTATGTTTACCTGCCAGCCATATTCCTGACTGATAGTACAATTGGCTGGTGTGCTTTTTGGTGTCACTTTTTCCTGTTTGCTCAGTTCATTTTTTATTGAACACTTTGTTTTTTTAAGTAGTAGCTTATGTCCTCTTAGGCTTCTCTGAAAACAGAGTTCTCCATTAGGTCTGATCTCAGGTCTCAGTACTTGACGTTTCTGTCTTTTCTTCTGCTTTGATATCCTTCAGCTGTCTGTATCCCATCCCCCTTCAACTCTGAATCCCATTTCTGCTGTTGACCTTTCATTATTTTGATAAGATGCCAGGTAGAACTAAATATTTGAGATGAAACTATTTCTCTTTGTATTTGGAATCAGCATTTAGGAATCCTTTTATTTTAAAATATAGGACAGGAACTATTTGTTAATGACAATCTTTTAGGTTTATATGCAAACTTATCCTTGCATGAACAAAAAGTAAAACACAGCCCAAATTTTGCCATAAGAAAATGGAGATTTCCTGGAAGCTACTGCTGTCCAAGTTCAAACTGTAACCGTTTTCTGGTATAAAGGTTTTTGGTTTTTTAATCTTTGAGCACTGAAAATGTTGGACGAATAAATATTTGGCTTTCTTAGAATATTTTTTTTCCACTTGAAGGACGCTTGACCAATGCAAGTGTTAGCCAATATCTCATTCTAAATATTGACTATGCCTTTGATTTTTATTTCTAAAGTTTGTAGGGTAATTGCTAAAAAAATATTCCAAGAAAATGCTAAGTACCATATATTTCATTACCTTTTCATTTTTATAGGTGTAAAATCAGCTTTGTCTTTCCATTCTCTATACATTCGGTTCTTTTCTTTTTCACTCTGTAAATATTTTAGTCTTTGAAATAAGCTTTGTAAGTTTGTCTACTAATAAGATATCTTAATGCCTTGTAGGAAGAATAGAAAGAAAAATGTCAGAGTTTTGCTGGAAGGATGAAGCCTGGTGTTATTGTTAGCATTTGTTTCGTTAATTACTATTTAAGTACCTAATACTGATGATTCAGAGGATATAGAAGAAAGTTAAATCAAGTAGATTACACATTTTTTTTCCCCTCAAAGCCATAAAAGCAGTGATTAACTAACTTATGTTTATGGGTGATGGTACAACATCATCTCAGTATCTCATTGAGATGTATTTTGTAAAGATGTTTGTCCAACAAACATCTACATTCGTCCACCAGCTGTTAAATGCACTTCTATGAGTAGCCTTTTTCATATGGAAAGGGCTATGTCTCCTCCATGTCTCTTTTTTAATTCTAAAAAGCTTTATCTGAATTAAAGAGACAGAGTGAATTATATTCCAGTCACCAAAGTAGCAGGAGTATTTTGTGTTGTCTTGTGCTAGTAGTGCTGAAAGGAACAGAATTAAGGTAGTTTCCTGACTTTATCAGAAGAGCCATAATCATCAAACTAGAGATGGTTTAACACTGTCTTCATTCCTTAACTTCTTGCTCCTAGGCTTTCATAGGCTCTGTCTAGAGCCTTTTGTAAGAAAGTAGGGCTATATAGTTTTGGAGTAATCAAGTATTTTGTTACACCGTATCTGTATTTGTCAGTTTTTGGATTTGTCGGTATGCAAAAGGAACTGTATAGGGAAGAATTGCATAAGGAAAATACAGCACTTTTTCTCTTGAAAAAACATTAGGAAAGGCAAATTCATTGAATAATTTTTAAATCTTAATATGTTTGTAGACAACTGTAGCATATTCCTTTTACAAAACTATTGAGAAAATGCCTCTTAAATGTTGCTATTTTTCATTTAATGGAAGAGGTATCTTCTGATTTGAAGAATCCACAATTTAGGAAACATCAGATGAGATGAGAAGTCTTCATCAATACAGAACTAGCAAATTCCTAGATGAGCACAGTAAGTGATTTGTGCGGTTGCTGCAAAATGTCAATATGTTAGACTCATCAGTTATCTAATCAGTAAGTTATTGTGTATTCTGACAGTCCTGCACAGAGACAGATTTGTTTTACTTTGCATACAATACGTTGTTTCTATAACTGATGCTTCAAAGAATTTTGTCAACTGTGAAATAGCTTTTTCATGTATTTTTCGCTTACTCAACTCCATAGACGAGACAATTAATAAGAGTAGTTAAAAGTGAATATATATAAAGAAGAATATCGAGTGATTAAAAGTCTTTCAGGTTGCGGTTTTAAAAAGAGTATTTTATATCAGGTATGTTCTAAGCCTTTTATATTCTGTAACCTGAAAAGACATTAAAAGCAGTCCAATGACATACTTATTCAGCAGTGTCCTATTAATGTTGTCCGGCAATGCATTTCATCTGAACTGGCACTTGCTTCCATGATAATGAATACAAATACTAAACTAAAGAGAAATGATTTTTTAATTTATCTAAAAAAAAAGAAAGAAACTTTGTTATTTCAGGTTTAAAATATTTGTTAATGATTGTGCCAGTGTCTCTGAAAGATATTGTGTACTGTAAATGTTTATTTAAATAAAATTTAATTTGAGAATTTCCTTCACACTTTATATCATATTATATCTGCCTTGTACATAGGAATGCTGTCATAACTAAGAGAATCTTGAGATTAGTGGTCCAGAGACTGACTAAAGGCAGCTTAATTTATGGCTAGAAATAAAGCCTCTTGGGAAATAGTTTGGGAGCAGACCCTTGAGACACCAAGTAAAAAGCAAGTGCAAAGCAAAATGAATTACATGTGTTGTAAATGTAGCCAAAGAGCAGAGGATTCTGGTTGCGAGTCAGTGATGAGTGGAGAGAAAAGCTGTTTTGAGTTAGATAAACATGGATCAAAAGCAGGAGAACAAATTGACTCCGGACTTGGACGTAACTGGAGGAAACACCTTGCTGAGGAGGACTCAGTCAGAGCTCTGAAAAAGGGCACTTGGGAAACCCCTTCTGCTCGAGTGCAGACCTTGGGCGGAAAGAGGAGGTAGCAAGGAAGGTCAAAATTCTGTTTCTTTGAAATTTTCATTATTCCAATGGTAAATTTGTTCAGTGGTGAGGAAACAGTTTGCCAATTCCTAGCAACTGAAGGAAAAGATATGCTAAATCATTCAGATTCTGTAAGAATTCTTCAAGAGCAAAAGACAAAGGAATTCAGATCCTCTAATTCTTGGGAACCTATATATGTACAAGACTGAAGCACTGACAGGACCTTAGTCCGCAAAATGACTGTGTGTGAAAATTTCAAAATGTATATTAGATTCCTACATGAAACATAATGCATTTTTTTTGAAATAGTGACCTGAGATGGCTAAACTCAGCAAAGTGACAGCAAAACAGCTGTAATTTTGCTAATCTTTGCTACAAAACATTCCTTGATGTTTATGTCTTCTATGAATGCACGTTCCTACAAGTGGGTGTAGTGTAGTGCTATGCAAATCTGTATTGTAAAACATCCCAGATGTTCATTCTAAAATTTGCTTTTTGTTGTTGGTGTAAGCATGGGCCTATTTGGAATGTATTCAATAACTGTTTTTAGATTTTTAATGGAGTTATTTAGCCAAAGTTGTCCCTAAAAACACATAATTACACTAGGTATTCCCAGAATCACAGAATCATTATGATTGGAAAAGACCTTCAAGATCATCG
Organism: Crypturellus tataupa; assembly: GCA_034781795.1. NCBI lineage: Eukaryota > Metazoa > Chordata > Aves > Tinamiformes > Tinamidae > Crypturellus > Crypturellus tataupa. The sequence continues at coordinate 1,629,330 of JAWLRI010000319.1, forward strand.
AGTCCAACCATAAACCCATCACCATCCTGCCTGTTAAACCACGTCTCATCTACACATTTCTTGAACTCTGACTCCACCATATCTCTGGGCAGCCTGTTCCAATGCTTCACCACTCTCTTCATATAGAATTTTTTCCTAATATCTAACCTGAACCTCCATGGTGCAACTTGAGGCCATTTCCTCTTTTCCTATCAGTAGTTATTTCAAAGCATCCTTACAGTCAACCTTCCACTTGATCATCCAGGCGTTCTTTTGCTGGTACAAAACAACATTATAATGATAAAAAAATAATAGGAGCTTTTCCAGGTCAAATATTTACAGATGCAGGATCTAATGCCATCCAATGGTTCTTCATTTTCTGCCGTAGCTCTACATGTCAGCTATCTAGTGAACATGGTCTCAAAACTCTTTTATTTGCTTTCCTGAGGCCAAGTAAAATAACGCCCCAAGACTGCTGTTTTGTTCATTTCTTTTTTAGAATGAGATTTATAAAATGAGATGATAATGATCCTCAGAAATGAACATTCAGAAATTTTCTTTATGTGCTATCCATAGTAGTCTTTGACAGCATCAAACCCTGAAAGACTCCACCCTAGCTTTTCAAACCCATCTTCACATTAGAACTTTATCCTGTTTCAAAAACAAGATTCTTTAAACTGTCTTGTTCTCTGTTTTTAACCTTTTTGCAATTCTTCTATTCAAAAGTTTGTAATAACTACTACCAATGGGTATTTTGCCATTTCTTCCTGAAAATATATATTCAATTATATATTTCAGTATCTTTTTTATTTAATAAGTATTTTTCAGTCTCTGTTTTGAGCAGTGACTGCAAGCTGCACTGTTTTTTTTTCCCCTTTTCCTTAGATTTAAGATCTGAAATTTGAGAATTCATTTTATATACTTGCAAAATTATAATTTTGCTTGATAGAAAGCTTGGTAGGATTAAATTTTAATGAGTGAGCACTGATCTCTCCTCATCTTCTCTAGGCCTGTGGGTCCCCTCTGGACCCATAAATTATCATTTCTGAACAATTTCTGGTTTTGCCCTACTCTAACTTCAAGAGTGCAGCGGTGCCTCCCTGATGGTGTTTTGGGTCGATCGTCGAGCATTTCTGCTTCCGATTTGCTGTGTGGTACATTTTCTGTACCTGGGGAAATGCATCATGAGCTGTGGGGTGGAGAGAAAAAAAGTCTTGCTGTGGCTGATAAGGACAAGTAAAGAATGCAAATTACCCCTAAATTGTAATTAACAACCAAGAATTAATATTGCTACTGATTGATTATTAGTTTTCAGTGTACGTACTGAAAGTTAATTTTTAGTGAACTCAAACCAAGTGATGAAATATCGACTAATACTTTCTTCCTAGCTGATGTTACGCATTTTCAGTGTTTTTTTTTTTCTTTCTGGCAAGCTATGCAAAATGTGAGCTATTTTCAAATAGTTAGTTTAAAAGAACACAAATAATAAAATTTAATGGTGCTTAGTTGAAAAAGCAACCCTAAAAGCTGGCTAAAAGTGGAGAATTTGAAGGAAAATTTAGCAAAAATATTTTCAACCCTTTGTTTCAGTTTAGGTTCAACAGTTTCAGATGTGCTCTGTTATCTAGCCTTGTCATTTTAGAATAAGCGCTGAGTGCCTGTGAAATGTTGCAGTTTGAAGGCCATAGTGGTGGTGATGGTGGGGGGAAGGAGATATCAAATCAGTATCAGATTCACTAACAGTCTCTGGACTGTAGGTCTGATCGCCTTCCTGGGAGCGAATGGAGTTCCCAAATAGTATGATCAGCTATAAGCTCGACTCTGGCAGTATCGGATTCATGAACAGTCTGTCAACTGCCTCCCTAAACAAGTGGTCGAGTTCACAAACAGTGTGGTTTATTCAAATGCAACATTTCCAAAGCAGGTTTTGGATATCAGTTCAGGAAATTCTCTACTACAGTGTGGGGTTTTTAGCTCTCTCTGATGTACAAATGTGCAATCATCACTCACCCCATAAGATGGGAAAGGGCTCTCAGACTCGAGTCTCCTCAGGCAGCATCCTGACCCGAGGGGAGGAAAGAGGGATCAGTGCGTCGACTGACCCAGGAGTTAGGATGGATTCTTCCTTCCTCCTCCTTAGTTTCCTCAGGCAGTGTCTGGATCCGAGGGGAGGAAAAGGGGTTCAGCCCGTCAACTAATCAAAAATTTACGATGGAATCTTCTCTCTCCTTTCTTTTCATCCTTAGTTCACCTCTTATACTTTTCCTTACATTCTGGTGGAGCTTGAGTGACTATAACCATACTTAATATTATTATTGATTGATGAAAAAGTTTCTCGCTTTCATTTAAAGGTTCAGTCAATGGAAAATCTAGAGCACATGCTCAGTGAGGAGTAGTCATACCTCCGAGGTGGGCAATTTTGGGGATGGAGGCGTGTTTTTGTGTTATAATGAGATTATAATGAGCAAAATTCAAGCAAAGTTCATCTGAAAGGAGTGATTTGCCACTCTGCTGGCTCAGCACTGGACATCTTACCGTATCTCTCCCACTGGGCAGCTACCGTGTGGCCCATCAGCCGCCCAGCACAGGGAGTGCAGCAGAGTTTGGCCGCGGTGTCTTCACTCCGCTCCATCCTCCGTTACTGCTCTTTGCAGCTGCGAGGAGGCAGATTGCGCTGCCCAGGGAACTGTGGAGGAGCTGAGTCCGTGTGTACCAGCCATCCTGGAAGTGGCAACTGCGTATCACCCCAAGCAAGCTGCTGTAATGCCAAAACTTCTGTTAGGCCCTAGTCTTTCTTTAAGTTTCCCCTTTTTCAGGCCATTCTTCCACAGTGCCCCCAGCCCCGCTCCTCATCCCTGCTCTGCCTGGGGCCCCTTCACGGCCCCTGCCCACTCACTCACTCCATCCCCATCCCTGGGCGACGCTCCCAGACATCTTGGCCTTTAGCAGCCAGTTCTGCGAGCGAGCGGTGTGGAATGAAGTTCCGTATCCCGTCTCTCTCTTGTTTTCTTCTACACCCCGGCCCAATGCAGGGAAAGATAGATATATTTATTGTTTAGTTGAAATGGAATGACTGCAATTCCACAAACAAATTCAGCCTCACTTAGGTGCACTTTGTCATAAATAATCTCCGAGGAGATTGGATTTCTCTCCCTGCCGATGTACTTTAGTAGTGCATTAAACTCGGAGCTTCTAAGAAGCGCTGAATTATTGCTCAGCTGAATAATCGCTGAACAGCGTGCACCTGTCCTTGCTCTCCTGTTCTAAAGTGTATTCAGCAAAGTTTATGGTAAAAACAACAACAAAAACACCTAAAAAAGAACCCTCTTCTTTTTCTAGGATTTTTTTTTCATTCTTTATCCCATTTTTTCCTATTCAGTTCCATGATACACTGTTTTTCCGGCACATATTTCTTCATGATCTGGAAAGAAAAGCCATTTTGCAGATTGGTTAAGGTCATTTTCCATGGTCAGGGCATGTAGCACTCATATTTCATGTTCAGCACGAGGCCACTTTGAAGTGTAGCAGCATGTCTTCATCAGCTGCAAGAAAGATCCTTTGCATTTTCCACTTACTTACAATTTTTGCATTTATTTATTCAGCTTTGTTATAGAAATTTGTTCTCCAGCTCAGTATCCTCTTCTCCCTTTCTTTCTCCTTATCTGTGTACCTGAGACATCTGGGGTGCTGACAGGGTAGCAATGGGATCCGTGCATTTTCGCAGACCACTGTGTGCAGGTTGAGCAACATACAGGGAAATATGGTGGTCCTGGTCCAGTCATTGGTGCACACAGCTGACCATGCTGAACAGCCTGAATTATACTTTGTTTAAATGGGAGTGCATAACCAGCACAATGACAAAAACAGAAGGGAAGGATTCCCACAATATAGTAAGTTTAATATTCATATATTAATAGAAGATTGTGCACGTTTGATAGATTGCAGGTTTATATTTTGAGTGACTTTGCACTTGATCTTTTTGCCGTCTGCTAAAAAAGCAATATATAGAAGGACAGTGAAGAATAATGTAACATCTAATTCTTATGTAAAATACTAAAATAATAGAATAGCAGAATCACTTATTGATTAATGTGCTGATTTTTCATACATGCTTTGTATATGAGTCTCATTTATAAAACTAATGATATAGAGTTTCTCTCTGTCTCAGACAAGCCAGTAAATCTGATTGGATATGTGCTATTGAAGAGATGTGTGGGCTTTTAATAGTCTTGACAATGTCAAGTCTCTTCAGAATAGCACTTAAGAAAACATACCCCCCAAAAACATTACTCTAAATCAAATGCATAGGCTGGGGATCAGTCCCAGGCACAGCAGGCAGAGTGGCAGCCAGGCAGACAAATTGCCACTTTTACCACATGCGACGTGGTGACCCAGCCAGTGCATGTCAGCTGCAGCCATCCCGTAATACTGCACTTCGATATTTCAGGAGCAGAGAAACCCTAACGCAGCACACGTGAACATGTAAACCAGGCTGCAGTACTCACGGCTGAGGAGGAACGCACTGTAAACAAGATAGAAAAGCACTCTGCTCCACTCTGTTTTCTTTCTTTTGTCACATTGAGCATTGTGTAGCTCAGGTTCTTTTTCAGATATAAATCATCTCCCCAGCTGTCTTGAGTTAAACATGTATGAACAAGCAGAGTTTGCTCCAAGAGCATGTACTTCCCCTTGTCAAAAGGAATCAGCTGCCTGCCTTGTATGTGGAATGAAGGCAGATTTTAGCAAAAGAAGTAGGACTCCAAAGCACAAAGAGCAGGGCTTTGATGGAGGAGCTTAACAGCAAGGATCTCAAGGAAATGTCGTGGGTTGGAGGAGAATTGCAAGAGGAGATTAAGCAGAGCATTAGTGCAATGATTAAAGTTAAAATGTTGAAGTGGTAGCAAGAAGGACTCATTGCTGGGATTCATAATCACTTGGTGCAACACCAAAGTTGTTTCTTAGGCAGGAAGAGCTTGCCGGAGTTCAAGCTGTTTTGAGTGCAGGGCCAGAAAGAACCAGCTAAGGATGAGAAATGCTGAGCTGCTGAATGTCAGTGTTTGCTGAAGCATGTTTGAAAATAAAATGATAGAGACTAGAAACATATTTAGGATAACTTATGATGGGTTAACAGAGAAGAAGAAATAAAGAAATATAACCCTGAGTGCATGCACTTGAAAGAGTAGGAACGTGATGGTTGTAACTGTGATAGGGAAGATTTAGAGAGGGATAGTCAGGGTTTGAAAGTAAAGAAGGGGGAATCGTCAGGACCTGTTAAGGTGACAATGACATGTCTACAAAGATATATTAGCAGAGCGCAGGATAAGTTGAGGAGATGGGCAGGTTTATGAGCCATCAGCAAAGAGACAGCTTTATAAGCTATGTGGATGGAGGAAGGTTTTCACAGTCGCTGCAAAGTGAGAAGAGCAGGGGTCGAGGACCAACCTCTTCTTTATCATCGCCATTTCAGAATGAAATGTTTTTGATAGCATGATCCCAATAACATTTTTATATTAATGGCTCTCTTTCTAAGGTTTGCATCTTGTAGTTTGAAGTATTTGAGGAAACCGATGTGACTTTTTTCCTAATTGAAATTTATGCATATTTCTATATCTTCCATGGTTGTGTAAGAAATGTTAAAAATAAAGCTTCCTCTTATGGAAGAATGCCTTTCAAAACTGTTTTTATTACATGTTAGAGTTGGATCACAACTCCACAAATATAAAATGATTGAATGGACTTCAAGTAATGATGGGTTTCAGTCAGTATTTAAGTGTAATTGGCAAACTATCATTTATTTAGCTCACACTGCAGTGTTATACTTGAACAGAAAATACAAAGTGCAAGGTAGAGATTTTCAGAGAAATTGTGTAAAGAATTGCTTATGGACTTATGCTCCCTACCTACATTAGGTAGATATGTTGCATACAAAAGTTTTTTTCTCTAAAGTGGAAAAATATTCAGGACAGTTAAAAAAATGGTGTTATCCCTGTAACTTTTAAAAAGAGATTTCTGTATTACACATATGGTAGTATTTTTTTTCTATTGCAGTTATACATTACAGATTATTTTAGCTTCATCACTTAAGTACAAGTTAGTTACGTGTAATTTTGTCTAATTATTCTGTATGTTAACAAGGAAAACCAAAAAATTGTACCGAAAATTAAAATCTCTTCTTCACCTAGCCTGTGATTTCATGGTGCTCACCTTGTATCTGACCCAGTGGATAGTAAATATCCAGAATAAGCTATGCAACTTCTTTCCTTAGGTGCATAATTTAGGAATATGTTTGAATATATAATAGAGGTCTTTGTTCAACTCTTCTATGTGGTCGAATAGGACAAGCAGAATACTCTGATGTCAGGAAGATTCAGTTATTTGTTGCCCTTTTTCTGTTAAAGACACTGTGCAGCTCTATAGACAACCAATGTTTTACCTCAGTTTTTCTATCTGTACAATATGGATAGCAATGGCTAGGAGACAATTCTAGTAAGTAAGTATTTCCATCAATTGGTGTGAAAAACTTAATATCTTTTCTCAGATTGCTTCATATTTTATTCAGATTTCATGAGGTTAAAGCAGAGCAATAGCTTGCACATCTCTCTCATACTGATGTCATTGTTCTTTGTTGTCATATGTCTCTGTTGGAAATTAGCTAGAAACAGCTTTGTTTTCCGAAAAATGAAAAATTGTAATCACTTCTACCAGTTTACAATTGAGAAAAGGTGATTGCCTTATGAGTCAAAACATCAGATACTTTATTTGCAGCAAAACTCTTAAAATTATCTCCTCGGTGTCCAGCATGCCCTCAGTGGGAGAATAACTTTTTATTCCCTCAAATAACCTGGATATCATGCAAAAAACAGCTGTAAGTTTTAAAAAGCTCTGAAGCAGAATGAGTAGCTTCAGCTGTACTTGTCTAATAGTATTTCTTGCTTGGTATTACAACATGATTATTCTGCCTGCATTTCTTTGCCTCTGTGACTTGAAAATATTGCAAGGTAAATATTGCCCTGTGAAGAACCATGGTTTTCTGATCTTCTCTCATTACCTCTGTCTTTCTGTGTGGCATCTGTTCATCTCTTCCTGCCACTGTTCAACAGTTCAATTCGTACCCATTTCTCCCCCTATGCGTTAGAGAACACCTGTGTAGGGCATGGAGCCAGTAATATTTAAATCTTTTTTCTCTGTGAAAAATGATTTTTCAATTTCTTTTTTTTTTTTTTGCTGAAAACTCCTTGAACACAAAGATATTTAAAACATTAATGACTACATGCCTCCTAGGAGCAACACATTAAAATATTTATTTCTAGATGAGTTTTTATTCTTGTATTTTTTTTGGACATGTATTGTCTTTATGGAAACTTAGCTTTAGTGAAATGTTCTACAAGTGTAAATTTCCAACTGCACTCACGAGATGTAGAGTTCAAATATAAAGCAAATCAATAAATGTAAAATTGAACTATGAAGATGTATCTTCTATGTTGGCTGGCCACCCTGACTTTCTTCCATTTAGTCCTCTGGCCATTTGGTATTGGATAAGTTTGAAGCAACTTTATCAAAATCCTCTTTTCTCCACATTTTACTTCTTTATTCTTTCCTAGGTTTCTATAGGGTGTTGAAACAAGATATGAAGTTGATAGATGAAAACTTTGTATTCTGTAGTATATTTTGTTATGAAGATTCAATATTCTAATATTTTTTTAAGAATATAAAGGAGACAGTCCTGTGATCCTTTAAGCAGTAACATTACTTTAATGGTAGAATTTTTCTTCTCAATGGAGTTGGCTGAAGAAATATGACAGTAGTAGCAATAATTTTGTTGGTATCTCACACTATTTGTTAGAGAATAGGCTTGTGCTGACATTAATAGCATTCATATATTTATTTATTGCCATAAATACATTGTTGAACTTTAATATAATGTATTACATTATATTTTAGGTACATTTGTGCTGTATAAACAACGTTCTTCATATACTGATCTTGTATTCTTTAATATGTTAATAATTTGTACTTCATGTAGTACAAATGTAAGGTCAGGTTTTAAAAATTGCTTAATGTACACAGTGGGGCCACAGTTACACAGACCTCATCATTCATCTAGTCTCCTACATGTGGTTATGAACACAGCCAATCCTAGCTGTTCCCACTGAAAAATCAGCATTATGGAGACTTCTCACTGCTGTAGTTACCACATCTGTTAATGATGTGCTGAGCGCTGCCTGACAGCTAAACTGGCCCTCGGTGCTGGAATTGCTTCAACTCCTAGAGCTTGTTGTGACTGCCTTAACGCACTGGTCACAACAGTCAAGGCATATCTTATTGGGCATGCCATGTATACTTGTATGTATATTTGTGTAGTGGTTTAATCAATTGAATTTAAGTCTGAATTGACATGCAGTTTATCGAAGGTTTAAAGCCTTCTATGTCTATCGCCAAATTAGAAGCCTACCCAGTTACATTACTCAGATGCACTGAATCTAATAAGAGCCTTTTGCTTAATTCCCTTGTTACTGTGATTCTTTCTGCAGGGTCATAATTGTTAGATTTTTACCAGCAGGTTCGTAATTGAGCCAGGGGATCTCTGGAACTTGCTGACCATTTAATACCTCCATCTAATCTCAGAGTGATGTATAATTATCTAAAGGCATTTTCTGTATCGCATAATTACAAAGCTTAGAGATTGCATCAAAATCATGTGCTAACTTTAGGAACTTCTCTATTCAGTTTTCCTACTGGAAATCTCATATATGGCTGCTCATCTTCCATAACTTCATGTATTATGTTTCTTCTGAGGTAGTTAAGGAAGCTGTATTGGGGACCAGTTTGCCTTAATTTTTTCATCTAGGTCTATTACAATTAACCAGACTTGGTGTACCACATCTAGCAGAAAATATTGTACCATGAGAATGCCATGTATGTGCAGCTATGTAAATCCGTATCTTTCAGTTAAAGATAGTTATAGTCATTATCAATCAGAGAATATCTGTACAGAAGAAAATATATTTTGTGTTTGTGGTAGTATTCACATAGTCCTCCTAATTTTACTCTTACCAAATGTTAGGATTTAAACTGAAAGAAGTAAATGATGTCACATACTGAAACAGTTACTTTGATAATTTTGTGTACTCAGGTATAAAATTAATATCTCTTGATTTTTTTTAATGCATAATTATTTTGGAAGAACCTGCCTTCCACTTAGTAATACCTTCTGAAATTTCAGTTTCCAGATTATTATCTTGAGTTTTCAAAGACTTTCTTTTGTAATATGGAGTCATAATATGAAGTTACAGTATGCATTTCAGGACAGAAAAGACAAGAAACTACTTGTCTGTGTTATTATCACTTTCAGTTTTGAAGTACAGGAGTGAACTCCTTCCTCCTCGTGGGCTTGACAAGTAGGTTTTGTCTTCTCTGTTAAGTGGGTGTTTTTAGTATTTTTAACAACCTCAACAGTAACTAGAAAAGATGTTTTAATGCCATAAAACAGTGGTTGCTTGTTAGACTCCTACAGTTACTATGAAACAAGCTGAAAAATGGCCTGGATTGCTTAGCAAAAAAAAAAAAAAATTAACTATGTAGGCAGGGCTTAACATTTCTTTTTCTGAATTTCTTTTTATATTTTCAATAAAATTAATGGTCTGATTTTTAATCTCTAAATTATGCAGTTGAAACAGATGGTAGTAATATAATGCAAAACAACATCTTCTCATTGACTACCTTCTCCAGCATTATAGTTTTTAAAAATGATTTTTTTTTGCTTTTTTTCCACTCCCGCTGGAAGTGTCTTGCCATGCTGCTTGTCAGTGGGAGAGGAGATCCTGCTAAGGGTTTGCCACCTTGGACCATAATGTTACTGTCTTAAACACAATACTGTTTGGTCTGTGCATACTATACTCGTGTAAAATGCATCTGGTTTGATAATAAATATGATTGTGCTGCTTAAAGACAGAAGCATCTGTGTTCCAATGGCTGGATGGGAAGCCTAGGATACATACTCACGCGCACACGTGAGCTGGTTGATGTGAGTAGTCCCCTAGTAACTTTGAAATACTCAGTTTTCAAAGGTCAAACTTCTAATGCGACGACATCTTCAGTCAAAGCAGTTCTTGGGCACATACTCGGGGTTTGAAACAGCTGGCAGTACAGTGTGCTGCTTTCAAAGATGAGGTGTAGCCGTCCATGGTTCTTTAAGCATTGAGTGAATCGACCAGTCCTTCATGGGCTTTTTCTCTTGCACTGCACACTAGGAGAAATGTAGTTTGTGTATCTGAAGAGACAACCGAGATACACGTCTCCACTTTTCAAGATTCTGCTGAAAATCAATTGCTTCTGATTTTATCTATCAGCTTGCCATTGGCGCTCTCAAGGCGGTCTCTGGTGATCCATCAGGACAATCCATCAGGAGGGTATTAGTGATGGTTTTTGCTGTTAACCTGTGATGTGCTGGTGACACAAACAGCCTACAGCTTGTAGATAATCTCAGAGAGGCTGATAAGGACAACCTCCATGCCGTAACAGGCCACGCTTTTAGAAGCACATGCAGTCTGTGAGTTTGTGGGGTTCACTTTGACTAATAGTGGGGAACTTGGTAATTGGGTAATTCATATGGATTTAATGAAAACTTAACAAAATCACTGAAGTTCAAGGGTGAGTTTATATAAAATTTCTAGCTTTAAAAAAGACTAAAGAAGGAAAATTGATAAAAATCTAGAAAAAAAAAAAAGAATTTGAACCGCTGTTCTGCAGTCTAGTGTGTTTTTAATCACAGGAAGCTCTTCAACCTAGAGAAACCCACCCTAAATTATAATGTCTTTATATTCACTGCAACCGCTTCAGTTGCCTCAATTTGACCTTTAATAATAAAATAATCTCATAATTATACATTACCTGGACTTGTATGATTAGTTAAAAAAAAACAAAATGATTTTTTTATAATCTTCACATATACTTTAAAGAAATATTTCAAAGCAAGAATAATTAAACATATTATTAATTATAATTATTTAAAATATTTCTTAGACTTCAAGATATAGTTATTTCTATATAAACACCTCCCTAAAAAAAAGTAAATGAAAATCGAGTTGCTTAATCTTACATGAACATCCCTCACAGCTAGACTTTGTTTCCCTGTATCTTGGCCTACCAACCTTGACAATTTTCAGGCATTTATGTGTAGCGGTTTTTAACCCTCCCCCAGTGAAATTATTTAATGAGATATATTCCTTCCTTCATGGTCTGAGATGTGCACCAGAAGCCCAGCTGAGTGGACATAGAGCGTTTTGTAAAATTTTTGTAAGATGTTGAAGAGGTAGATTTCCATTTTGTTTTCAAAGGGGAGCTGCTTTTGAAGTTCTGATAATGCTTTAGGAGTCACATTATTAAACTCATGCTTGTGTTGATAAAAGAGTTCCCCCACAGTGTTTCTCAACATCTAGGAAACACAGTAAAGCATATAAGCCTTTTAATTATATCTTCTACATATCTGCATTTCTCTCATGAAGAAAACATTTATTTTCATGAAGTATTTTGACAGTTATAGGAATTATATAATGTAAACTGATGTGCACATAAGCTTTCATCTCTATATGGGGTAATTAAAGATCTATAGCAAATACTGGACTTTTTTAAAAAAATCTTTGTTAAAACAGAGAAGTAACAGAAAAAAATGCTGCTTTTGGATATCATCAGAAGAAATTATGGAGACCAAAACCATCAAGAATACTTGGTTTGTTTGCATTTTTGAAGTAAATATTACCTTAATATAGTTAAATTAAAAAAAAAAAAACCTACAGTCGCAGGTATATCAATTTGATGATTATTTTGTTTTTTACACTTCTTTCTTGTGATGTGTAAATTACTTACTAGAGGTCTGCCCCATTTTTTTTCTATCAACATTGCCTATAGATTGGGCTTTTCAACAAAATATGATTATTAATTTTATTTTGTTACTCTATTTGAAAAATACAGGCATAGAAAGTGCCAATAACATGTTCCTACTGTATTTATCCCCTCTTGTTTTTACTGTTGAATAGAGTCAAGAGAAGATTTGTATATTCATTGAAAAGATACAGACCATTTTTTTCTAGTGTTATGTTACATTTATGAGGAAATGTTTCCAGTGATCTAATACTTTGAAATGCTGAACACTTTTACGCTTTTTCTTTCTCCAAATTAGCACAGAAATTACATAATTATCATGCAAGAACCATTTAACAAATTGCCTCTCAAATCCTCTTCCTGTTTACCAGTGCTACCAGCCTCTACACTTGTTAACAAGTGCAGAAGATTGGTCTGTATTTTACAAGTAAAAATTCAGTTTTCTTTATAAAAATAATGGAACACTCAGCATTACTTGATGAAGTCCATATGTAGTTTCAAGTTATTTAAATGACTGGCTATCAGTCAGACGTATAAATTAAGCATTTTGAAGTTAAATGACCTCCTTTCTGAGTAACTTTTTTTCTGATACCCTTAATATATTTGAGATGTTCTTTGATTACGGTGAAGTGCTCACCTTCCTTTATGTAGAATATATGTAATGAATAAAATTATATTAGGCAGAGCAGGCATTTATAGTGAAGACATATGTTTTAATGGATTTTTTATCAGCTGTATTATAAGCTGTCAGTTCACAAATAATGATTCACTTCCTTTTATTTCTAGAGTTGTTATACGGTAATTAATAAGGCTAGGTTTATCTTTCTCTCCTCAGAGTCAAACTTCAGGAAGGTATCAGATAAGGTAATAGACATTAATTTTTGCTTACGGTCTTCCAAACCTGATAGTGCTGACATTTTCAGGACGTGTCTGTTGAAGCAGACTTTTCTTATGAAGGGCCTTTGCTTGGAGGCAACAAAAGCTGCCTGGCTTTGATTACCAGCACTGCATGATTATCTTGGATTTTTTTAGGTATATCTCCTTTGCTATATTGTTTTAAAACCATACTTACTCTTAGCATTGCAGCAAATGAATAATAGTTACAGAAAATGTACATGAGGCAGTTTGGTTGTACGAGGACAGGGACTTCAAATGCTGCAGTTCTGAAATAGGAATGAATTCTGTTGAACTACGGTGAGTGTTCAAAGAATATTCATTAGCAAGGTCTTGTTGAAAATAAGGAAATAAGAAAAAAAGACAAGATTCTAATCAGCAGAGTTGAAGAATTCTTTGAGTTCATGAGACTGATCTGAGAACAGAAAAATTGTCATGTTTAGATGGCATGTTTTTGTCAAAAGTATTAATTATTGATGTTAAAATCAGCATATTTAAGGAATTTTAATATTTGCAGGTATTGCTGTTCCAGGAGCTTTATATAAAAAAAAAGAATTGAAAGATAAGATTTCAAATATATTAAACCTAACTAATCAGCGTGTTAGATTAAAGAAAGATCACAGTATCAAGTTGTAGCTTCGTATAGATGCTGTTGGACATATACTGTAGAAATATGTTCACCCAGTACTGAAGTGCTTATTTTGGTTCTTTTTTTGTGTTTGTCAGGACTTTGAAAGGCATGTTAGCCTGACTAAGCCTTGACCTAGTGAAATGGTGTGAAGTGACATTGGTCCTTGAGGGCAGATGTCGTAGCAGCACCGAGGTCTGATTGCTGCACCGTGGGTTTGGCCCTGCTGAGTTTTACTCCACCTGTTAATAGCGACGGCAGCAAGAAGGACGTGTTGGCACACGCTTTGGTATTGACCAGCAACCACAAGCTGTACCGAATCTCTGGCAGCTTTGGTCCCTTTCAAATGTGCCTTTCCGGTTTTCACTGCTATCGATAACCCCGCTAGCTAGATCGTGTTTTTCTCCGCTGCTGTCTGCTCTTTCTTTTGCTGGGAAGATGTATCAGCAATTCAACACAAAATCAAAACTAATATCAGGGGTTTTAACGTTGAATTTAAATAGGTAAGTAAGTTTATTTCTTCTAGCCCCATAAAGCCTTGAAAGAAAAACTTAGACTTTAAAGGGGATTGCATTCAGCATTCTGACATTTGCTGTTAACACATGTTTTAGTGCATAGCACTAATTTTATTTTGTTATCCACTATATAAACTGAGGCATGTCCACGAGTAGTAAGGCAATGAATGTTTAAAGCACTTATGCATAAAGCTGCCTCAAAGGATAATTAGATGATTATAATGGTACTTGCTTTGAGATAGCTAATTAAAAAAAAATCTATTGCTCCCAAGCCTAATTATTTGAGTAATGATAACATATTAGCAGCCTCCACATTACAGTTACAGCCATCTATGATCTAAAAAAAACCCAAACCTAAAAAGTGTGAAATTCAGAATTTCTTCGAGTCCCGAATTTTTACTAATTTTTCTTTTAATAATTTTCTATGTTTCTAATTATTTAAAGGGTGAAGATTTATTAAAGTATTATTTTAATATTTTTCCATGTTTCTAATTATTATGTGCTTTTTGCTCTATAGTCTTAGAAGTTCCATGCCAACTAGTGGGTGCTTCTAGGTGTCCCCTGCCCTTGCGCACAGTGTTCAGTCCTGTTCCAAGTGCTGGCAGCTTTGCCTGGAGTTGCGTGTGCCACCACTTGTCATTATTTGTGACAGTTTCCATTGCCAATTCCTGTTATAGTTTGTGCTAGAAAGCTATAGAATGCTACTCTAATAAGCAGCCAGTTTATTGCCATCTCAGTGCTACTAAAGCTAAGAGCGTTAGTCATTCGAATACTGCAGCTTATAACCCTTTAGTGGCATCATAGTATTATAATATACAGGAGGGAGAAGAGGAAAGAAACGTGGCTGTTATACCAGAAGACTGTCTGTGACAGCTTTGACAGCTTTGCCTTCTATAAATTAATTTGTAGAATTTTGAGTTGCCAGTTGTTTACAAGGGTATATCTAGTGATGCCAGCATTTCACTACTTCTTCAAGCTCTTTCCCTATTTTAAAAATAAATTATGCAAATATGTTGTTTTCTTTTTCTTTCATTTGTGACAAATAAAAGCAGAAAAGAAAAACAAAATACATTTTAATGTTATCAAATCATGTCCCTCCTGTTAAACTCTTGAAAAAATTAGAGGATTCTTCATTGTTAAACTTCTGATGCTTGACTTTTTAAGCCATGGTAAAATAAAAAGGAATAGAGTAGGAGATCAGTACATTTTCCTCCTTGAAATCACTATTAATATTCTGCTTCACTTACTTACTTACTTACTTTATAGAAAATAGTTCATTTCTTTCTGTTTTGTGATCTGAGAAGTTGATGGCAAAACTTACAGCAAAGATTTGAACTATTCTCTCTTTATTTGCATCAAATTGCCATCAATTTGACAGTGAGTTTTGGACTTTTAGCAACATGTTGTACTCACTTTACTAAACAATGCATTATCCTTTTCTTTAAAAAGGATAAATTATGAAAATTATGAAATGGACTTTAAAATTATGAAATGGGCTATAGAATGATATGAGAGACTGAGGAATATTACATTTGTATTTTCAGAGTAAATCTGGCTTGAAATACATGGAAATGCACAAAGACAAACCTGAAAGTTGAGTCTAAGAAAATTTAGTGCCGAACATTTAGGCCCTTGCTGCCCCATCACGATATTCTACGTTAGTCTAGATCATTTACTCCTTTCATATAGCTTTAGACAAAATTTTTTAATAAGACCTCTTAAAAATACTGAAAGAAAACCATCTGTGAAAATGCACCTGGTACAATTATATCGTATAATTGTGTAGTATGCCTGGAAGATCGTTCAACATCTTTGTTTAAGAAAAATAATATCTGATGTCTATAGGAATAGTATGTGTGTGCTCATGCAAGTAAGACTTTCCTTTTGACATATATTTTTGCAGTTGCATGCATAACTCTATAAGAGTAATTTATAGACTTACTGTAGACTAATAGTTTTTTTGGAAAGAATATTGAGAAGACCATGTTTTTGCCAAAAGAAACAGCACTGACAATATTAGAGCTGAAGTAGTATAAAATATGCACTAGTAATGACAATTTTCTTAAGAAATGTTAAGTAGAAGCTTACATAAAGAGGACTGAAGATATGTGAATAAAAATATATGAGTCTTATGTTTTCATATTTTTGAAAGTTGATCACTGATCTCTTCTATAATATAGAGGCAACTTTTTAAAGTAAGACTCAGATTTGTAGTTTAAACAAACTGAGATAAGGTTTGTGTTTAAAAGAATTTGACTCTCAGGCATGATATTGATATGTTTGAAAGGCATTTGTATGCTGTATCTAGGAGAAAATGAATCGCAAAAAAAGCACCAAAGTTTATGAATAACAGAATATATTACCTAATACAGTGTGACCACTGATAACCATTTTGTAAAGCTTATATTCTCAAATATGGTGTTAGATGGGTCTGTGAGGAAAGGAGATTATTTTTTTCCACATTTTCCTGTGATTTTCAAAACTTTATATTGTGTATATCAGTGAAAAGAACATCATATTTTATTAAAACCTCAGTATCTGCATTTATTTTTATAATGTTAGAAACATAAAATTGAAACCTGTAAGTTGTGAAGGTTATAAAGTCGTGTTTAAATAGAGAAGCAAAATTACTCCTTCCAAGAGCCAATAAAACTGGAAAGCATTCATTATAAAAGTAATAAAAACTTATGAGTCCCATTTTATTAAAACTACTATCCAGTTTCCTGATGGGTCTGTATTACTTAGGGAGTAAACTAGCAGCAATTCATGTCTTTCAATGGAGCTTATGACTGAGGTGAGATCTCAGGAAGTTAGATAGGTTGTTTTGATGTGCATTTTAATGGATGGATTTATATGCCATAAGATCACAACTCCCAATTTAACATAAGCACCTTGCTTCCGTAACATCATGCTGCCTTGCTTTGTATTGGGACTGAATTATTTTTGTCTCGTGATTAATGATGAGAAAACATTAGCTTTTTGGCAGTATAATATTAGCACTTTGTTTCCTAAGTCTTTGAGTAAGTCCCTGCAAAGAAATTCATACACCATTTCCAGGTTGCTTGGTAATCTATCCTAAATACTCTTTTATTTATAATGTCTTTCAAAAATTACTACTGGTTCAAGTTTAAAATACTTTTATGTCCCAACGTATTAAAATATGTCTTAATAGAGTTAAATCTTCATAAAAATTGTACTTTCCCATGATATTTCTGATTCCATTTTTGTGTCTATGCAACACGTATATGCAAAACCAAATTCAAAAAAGTTGAAGCTAGTTGCAAATGTCAAAATGTTTTGTAAACATAAACTCCACACCAGTATTTTTGTCCATATTTAGTGAAGAGTAAGTGGTGTACGAGCAGCAGCAAGGTCTCTAGTCATGAATATTACTACTAGAACTAATCCACTGATTATTTTTTTACCCTTTGAGTACCCACCTACCTTGACTGTAATGTAAAGAAGATAGAGTAACAGAAAATAAAAGAAAGAAGGCAGAGCAAAGTGATGGGGAGAAGACTGATTTAGATGTAACAGATAATGGTAGGAAAGAGAAGAATTAGGACCAAAGGATAAACTTTTTCAGCTTGTTGTGAAAGTGAGAAAAGGCCCAAAAATTCCAAACAAAATCCCAAACTGGGACAGATCTGAGTGTAATTGTGAGAAATAAGTTAGAGCTTTCACCAAAGTAAAAACTTTTTACTATGATAGTGCAACACATTTTCCAGTATACACATTGGCATATACTAGGAAGTTATTTGCCAGGTCTATAATGAGAAAGCCACTGCTTAAATAGAGATCTTTCTGGTAAGGCATATCAAAAATGATGCATGTTAAAATATTTTGGTGTATACAAGAATATGAAAGAAAAAAGATTCTTAAGAAAAGCTTCAAAATTATTTTGGACCTACTGTTCACTAAATTGAAAAGTAGAAAGAATTCATTTTTCCAAGGAGTAGAAGTGCATTACAATTGTCTGTGTATCAGGACTGTCTTATTGTTCGCTTTTGGTATTTATGACTGAAATGCATTCAATGAACACATTCTTTTAAAGACTCATATTTGGAAATTACCCTGGAAACTGGAAATTCAGACTATTAATTAGTCTAAATTGAATTTCCTTGATGTTTATTATGAAATTTAGGGAATAAGTGGATATGGTATGCATGCTAATTTTGAATAAAATTTATTTTCTTTCAATTCAACATGCTGTAAAAACTCTGGCAAACATAAAACACAGGACTAGCAATTTTAACCTGTTAACCTGTATAGGTTAACCTGTATATAACCTGTATATGTTTATATTCATTTGACAGAAAGTGAAGAAATTTTGATCAAAAATGTGTAACAAATTTTGAGTATATTATCATTAATTACTGTAGTACTCATTTTTTATCATCTTAGAAATTATCTGCCATGTCTTTTAGCATTTAGGGAAAGTTGACATTGGTATGGAATTCGTCTTATGAATCCTTTGTTTTTCTGTCCATCCAGTATACATCAGATAAGCAGTAGCAGCTACCACAAGAAATACAAGGTTCCAGCATGCATCCCCTAGAGCTGTTTCATAGGTGTGGATGAGATTTGATTTTCCCTGTCTTTAACAATTAAAATCACAGTAAATTAGCTCAAATAGATGGCTGTAACAAAAGATCCTAATATTTACATCATAAGGAGTATGAAGGGAATTTTTTTTTGAATTATTTGCACAGATAATTTTAAAACTATTCACACATATGAGTATTACATTCTGATTTTTTTTTTTAAACAAGCAACAGGTAGGAAAATAGACATATCCAGATAAAAGGTTTATGTTTAGATCACTTCAGTACAGAAATATTCATGCTTCATTAAGGAAAAAAGTGAGAGTCTAACATTTGTTTATTGGCTGTATCTATTGATCTTCAAAAAATTTGTGACTAAAGTGTTCTCTTAGATTTCATTTCCTAATGTGGTTCATTAGCTGCTTCAACATGAAAGCAGTGATTATATTTAGCTCTGTTATATGAGATTCTCAACTATCCCAATTAGCTAGTATTTCAAAATACAGTCAGTTTTTATTGGAACATGCAGCTTTGTGACTGCAACTAACTTTTCTTTGTAAATCGAATATGATACAGAAGATTTGCTAATATATAACTCATTAGGAATTAAAAGGAAAACAAATATTGCTTTCAATTTTTGTGTTACTGATTTATATATTTTCATGTGTATGTAGTGTATGCAAAATAGAATCTTAAGAAAATGGGAACTTTATCATATTGTGTTAACACACTTTTAAAATGTTTTGCATGTGCAAAAATACTTGCAAATAATTTTAAGAGCATTTGTGAGGAGAAAAGTTTGGGACACTGCTTTGAGGAGATGAATGATTATGGAGACCCTTTGTTACAGAAGTTATAGCAGCTCCTTCTGCAAGTGAAGCACCTTTAGGGTGTACTCTAATAAGTCTGGACTTTTGGGCTTTTGAATATATGCTGCTAAAGGGAGAGAAACAGTATAATTATGAGAGATCCACACTACTGTGTGTTAAACACGATACAGTAAAAAGGGTGGTGGCCTCTTACTTGATTTGTCCTCTAGAGAATGTAAAAGTTGAAATAGCCTGGCATGAAGTGAAATAAGAGGTTGAAAATAATGCATAAAATGTAATAATCCTGCCAAGAGTTTTGGACTAAAAGACATCTGAATTCAAATGGTGTTTAAGGAACTACACTGAAAATAGTGCCACGTCTATGTGTAATATATATAGCCAAGAAAAGTAATATAAGGAATTCCAATTTAGAAACAGTGTAGTATAAAAGGCTAGTAGGTACTGCATGATGGCAGGGATTCTGTCTGCATCAGAAGGTGAGACCTCCTAGGGTAATGACGCTAAAAGATGATACTCAATGTACTGAGAGACTGGGGCATATCCTTTTCTCAAAGCTACCTTTTCCACTAACAGATTGTCCATTTCCTACCCCACTTTTTTGAAAGCTTTAGAAAATGAGGTATCCCATGGCAATGCTCAGCTTTTTGTGTGCCAAGGCAAAGGGACTATGCTCTTCAGCTCCTAACCTTTCAGCCTCAACAGACATCCTATCAACAAGGTTCCATTCAAATTCTGTCTATTTAGAGTGTACAACATGTCTTGCCTCTAATCTTGTGCTTTCCAGGCTGTCTTCAGGACTGAAAACTTATTAAAAGGGTTCCAGCATGGTCTAGCAGTAGTCAGGATCTAAAGGGATTTTTCAGGAGCAGGCAGGGGAGTCAGATGATAGACAAAAAGGTTGAGTTATCTTTTAGTAGGACAAGGCTCTTCCTTTGTCTAAGCACTTCCTACCAGTAGTAAGGGGTGGCTCTGGAGACTCTGAAATACAGATGCTTGACAAGTGCAGCATACTTCTAAAAGAAAGTATCTTTTTTCTTACATTTAAATGGAATTTTATAGAGCTGAAGGAAAAAGGTTCTATGCAACTGTACTTGTTCATTTTAGGGAATTGTACCCGTCCTCCTCTTTGGTTCACTTGTGCCACAATGAACAATGCTCTCATCAGTTTTGGGAAGATTTCTGCCATGTAACCTGAGAGGAGGGCATTTTTTCATCTATTTTTTCTTTACTCAACTTCTCAACCATCTGGCCTGTGGAGTAATTTCTCTATCAGACAACTTTGCCTGTGTGCAAAACAACTGCTCAAAGTAGAGAACCATGTCACTTTATGTTAAATCCTTTCTCCCCTTCATAGCATTTCATTTGAATTTCTTGTCACCAAAAATACAAATCTTTGGATGTTTTTGGCTGCTTTCCTCAGGAAGACCTGACATATACTTTTTCTTTTTCCCCATTGATTTAAGAGAAGCACATCTCTTTTTCTGCTTGTTATTGTGGTTGGAGACAAGCAGGGGCTAGAGCCAGGAAAAGTTCTTCAGCTGAGTGTACATGCAAGAAATAATCCAAAGAGAAGACGTCATTAGTTGAAGGCCCAAAGTGTGTTTCAGCCCAGCTTTTGCTGCAGAGGCAGAAAGAAATGGATAGGGAAAAACTAACAAGGATTTACTTATAGATTAGATATAAGCACATTTTTTTATACAGGCATAAGAAGATTGGAAAAGCATTAATGTACGTGACAAACCCACTCTAAGTGCCATATGAAAGGGAAAAGACATACATGTGAGGTAATTTTATTTGTACTGTGATAGTTCCTTCAAAAATATATTTATCTGAAAAATGCTGTCTGACTCTGCAAATTTACTTTCAGTGTTTGTATTAATACTCATGGTTACTCTTGTCCCTGTAGCTAAATATTTAGGAAATCCTATAGCAATGGGAGCAGCAAGGTGGTATTCTGAAAAAATCCGTCTTTCATTTTTATCTGTAATGAGTCTTTTAAACAAGGAGTAAGGATTTGTCCAAGAGGCTGTAAACCTCATCGTGCAGTCCTTGACAAAAACCCTTGAGCTAGTTTTGAGAGCAAGAGTCCGCAGAGGCTTTAGAGACCCTTGATTATTTTTCATACCATTACTAATGCTTCAGATTCCCTGTTACCAACATTAACCTCCTCACAGGACTCTGGCTCAGGCAGGTTTCTCCCTTCCTTTGGAAAGGGACTTTTCCTGTTGAATATGTGGCATGTTTTCCCCCGCCATTGAATTGCTGAAATAAGAATCACAAAGATGCCAGTGCCTACTTTGACATATTTCCAGTGGCTTTCTTTTTGCTGTTATCTGATAACCAATGTGCACTTCCACTTGAAAACAAACAAACAGTGCCCTACCCATTCTGCATAACTAGAAAAAAATAATGCTCCGAGATCTGCCTTTTTGGCATGCAGAAAGACATGCTGTTCATGGAGTTCTGTACGATGCTCCAGATGTGATCAAAGCTGGTTTCCAAGCCATACTGTGCTTGTAGATGCAATGAGTTAGCACCTCTATGTGATAAAAGAACAAGTATATTCCTTAAAGCACTATTGGTTTAGAGCATGTGCAGGCTCTTGTTTCAGACACATGCAAAATCTAAATAACAGAAAGTTAAAAAAAAAAATCTTGAAAGATAGCAGATCTCAGATTAGAAACAATTTGATTATCTCATTCTGATTTTTTAAACTATTTTATTATCTGAATGATTCAAAATGATGACGTTTATGTAGTTCTAACTTAAATACTTTGGGAGTTTATTTTCTGTGAGAAATTTTGTTTCACTAACATTTATTTTCATGTTCGAATGAAAACAAAATTTGAAATGTTAAAAATATATTTTCAATATTTTCTGATGAATTCTCTTAGCACAACAGATACCAATTTGGAAGTTGATCCTGAGAGGTGTTTTAGCTTACACCATAATCTGTGCTATGGATATATACTTATGTTTCATGCACAAGAAATGATTTGCTCAGGCAGCTATTCAGCAAGAAAATATGAGGATGAATTGCTCTTTTAGGTTGCATTTTAGTTTTGGTTGTTGTTGTCTTAACAATTGTCACAAAGTAGCAAAAACTTGAAACAGACAGAAAATCCTCACATGTGCAATTTAGCTTTTATATGCTTTTCTCTTTCATCCCCTTAAATTTGCGACTACTTTCCAAATGTGCCAAAACATATCTCTGGCGTTGTCCAAGTTACTGTGCAGCCTGCTTACCTGATACCTGTTATGCTCACTTCTACATTTTAGTTCTTTTCAACACTGATTGTCTCTGTTTTTTCGTCTGTAGATTGAAGTTCACGTTTGTTGCAAGTGTCACTTTTATTTTGCTCTCTGAGCAGCATTGCAAGGAAGGCAGGTTTCTGCAAAGTTAGTACATATCCCAACTAGACTGCTCAGTTTCCTAATTCTTGGTTTCCCAAATGATCCTCACTACCGGAGTACGGTTGTGTGCTGCATCCAGGGTCTTTCACAGCAGTAACTCCAACTCTTCCCCACGTTGCCATTCTTTTGTCACCCCACAGCCCCTCCGGTTTCTATTTAATGCACTGTAACTGGATGGAGGATTCTTAGAGTTGTGGCAGATTACAAATATGCCATGATGAGTGTGGCCACAGAGCAGGCTATATATAGCCATGTATGGGCCATATGGAACAGAATTGTGAAGCTCTTTTTTTAGACTTTATACCACAAGTTTCATAAATTTGCATGTCTAATTTCCCTAGCTGCTGGTTTTCATTAAGTTTGCAAAAACTTAACACTGTGAAACTTAGTATTTTGATACTTTGTGCTCCTCTGTTAAATTTAGTGAAAATTGTCCAACAGATTCAAAGAATTTTCACAGGAGTGGGTCTACAAAGACAGTGCAATCCTATCAGTGTTGATTCCTTTTTTATTTCATGAAGAAAAATTCAAATATGAAGTTACTGCAAAAGACTCAAGATTCTGTGAAACTGAAAATTGCTGAGGGCTACATTGAATACACACTTGTCCTATTCTTATGCTGTCTCTGGACATCTGTTTTTGGCCATTGACAGAGATACTGATTTGGGGTGGGCTGGCCTTATTTTGCTAAATTAAACAAGAAATTTTACAAATCAGAGTGTTCCCTTTGACATCTGCAACAAGTTGGACAGAAGGCTGGTGGACAGACAGGCAGAATGATGCAATTATGGGGTGATTTACTCTGTTAGCACTGGATCCCAAATCAGCAGAATTGGAGAACAGTTCAGGAAATGCAAGGAGAAGGTGGATGGAAATAAAACAGGTTGAGTAGATGGCTAAAACCTATATGGTTTGACTCTTGAGATAGATTAACCCCAAATCTGTAAGGTTTCATCATCTGATGACAGAGCATTTTCCTGTTTTTGTCTTTTAGAAGCATTTTAATAACATTAAGAGCATCTCTGCTCTTGCTTCTGACTTTAGAGCCCTTTGTGAACACTAAGCATTTTTTACAAAACTCAGTGTAACTTATTCTCATTCTAGCATTTTCTGTAATACGTTGATGTAAATTATGGAAAAGAACTATTAGATTATTTTGTCCTTCTAATGGGCAAGACAGTTTTTAAATTTTACAGGAGTATATTTTTAGAGTTTTTTTTCATTCTAGTTCTCAGAGTCATTGCATATATTGGCTGATGCGTTCATTTTATATGCTTGTTCAAGGCTATTTTTTCAGTCTCTTTATTTTTTGACATTGCTCTCTCTTTTGGGATTCACATGTGCCCATGTTCTTAGATATCATTTGTGCCTAAAAATAGTAATACTGCTTGTTCTTAACCCATTTTCCCACGTTATGCCCTTGTAGATTCAAATTCACTTTGAAGATTCCTTGAATATCTAAATTCTTCCTATAGAACTTTTTTTTTCCAAAATGTTTTCAGGGTGTTTTATCTGATTCACTCTAGTGTCTGCATATAGATGTTGTTAAAACAGTTAGAAAGCACCAGCATTTTGAGGGCCAGAGTACCTGGAATATTTACTGAATCTGTTCAGTAAATGGGAAGGAAGCTGCTAGCACAAGGTCCTGTCTACTTGTGGTATTTCACTAAGAATCAACAGCAACAAAAACAAAAAACATATCCGATATGTGGCATTTTATGTAGTTCACATGTTTCTTTCTGTTAGTCTTTCTTAATTTTGTTTTTCCCTGGGGTAAGTAGATTTTTAGAAATGAGGAATTTTCTTGACAGATTGAAGAACTAAATGGTATTTAAAAACAAAACAAATGCCAATAAAGCTCCCTGAATGATAATATATGGAAGAAAATTCTGTGCATCGCTTGCTGAATCTGGCTTTTAACAGGTAGGATTTCAGGGACCATCTGAGCCATAGGCTGCATTTGTGTTATTTTGTTTAATACCCCTTGATCTAATTTCATACCTAACTTCCATTAATTCTGGTGACCCTTTAGTCCCTCTTTAGACTTTTGGTCTTTAAGGTATCCTGCGGCAATAAGTTTCTTACTGTAAAAACAATTTCACAAGCGATGCTGACAGTATTTCAAAGTTGCTTTGAACTGGGAATTTGTGGTAGATATATCCGTAATTTTAAATATGTTGAGGCATTTTCCGTTGACTTTGCTGCCCTTTGAATCAGGCCATTTTGAACTTTTCCTATTGATTTAGTCGAATAGCTATGCAACAGGGTAGAAAAGCAATAAGAAAGCCAAAGAAAATGACTCTGCAATTTTAGTGTTAGTGGAGTTCTGCTTGTCATTAATGTGGAGCTAATTTCCTGTCTGGCAGGAGGCACTGACAGTATTTCACTTTTTCATTAAAAATAGAGGGAGGAAAAAGGAGCACGAGAGAGATGGTGTAGCAGATGATGTAGATTGCACCAGTAATTGACACAGGGCTGTAACGTGCCACTGGGATACTGCACAGAGCTGTTTGCCTCGGAAAACTGCAGTTCAGCTACTGCACCATGATGGAATTTACTTACTTGCAAGGCTTTTTTTCATTGAATCCTGATGAAAGGGAGAGATATTTGAGTTATGTGAACCTCTAACTGAAAGTACCCGATATCAGCGTGTGACTCCTTATGGGTGATGTTCCAGTCTAAAATGAAAAGCAATGGAAATTTTTAGTTTTAGATGAAAATGATGCCTGGCACGGCACCCCGTGTACTAGTAAATCACATCTGTAGATCACTTGTCTCAGAGACATTCTCATTCTCACATTTGTCCGGCATGACATTTTGTTCCTATGAAGAGCTACTAAGAAGATGTATTTTTATTTTCAGTTACACATTCGTATAATTAGTACTTCTGAAGTAATATTTAATTTCAAAAAAATCAAGGATGAAAAGCTCATGTACCAGCACAGTGACATAACAATTTTCACCTCCCTGAAAGTGTGAGACTTTACATTGGGTAAATAAGTCTGTCAACAGCCAAGCCTGTTTTTACCGGTGGGTTGTTGTCTTCCCTGGCTCTCTCTGTTTCTTCTTGCCCTCTTTCTGTGCAGTGCTCCAGCTCTCCTCGGTGGCCCACGGAGCTGCTGCAGCACCCTCAGGCGACAGAAAGCTGTCCTGAACACCCCCCAAAATCCTCTTCTTCCAGCTTTGGATGCTGAAACCACTCAGTGAAGGGCTGGATGAGTGTGAAAGACAGCAAAAGGATGGGAAAGGGTGGAACTTCCAGTGGAGCAAAGCCAACGTGGGTGGTATTTTTGGTATCCAAGTTTAGAGATTAAGCTGAAATGTCATGCTTGGGCTCACCCAGCAGAAAGCAGTACTCTTCCATGGCAATGGCGAGTACCAAAAGAGACTGCTTTCATGTCACTTATTGGTAATGAGAATAAAATACGCCAATATACTTAAAACCCATGTGATAATTTAGATTAAAAGAAATAGAAACCTAGAAGAGAGAGGACAAGGTAAACTGAGCTTTTGCAACAAGACAGTGATGGTTTTGTGGAATAGATGAGTCTTGTGCAGAATAATGCATCCCAGTTCCAAGTATCTGTTCAAATTATTTCAAAATTTCCTAGTAATGGAAATTTGTTTTTAACCCAAACCAGAGTGAAAGGTAACTATCCATCAAGCATGTTTTTGTTTCATCCTTCTGTCTTTAAATATAGAAAGCAATACCCTAAGTTGTGCCTTTGTGGTTGAATAGACTGCTACTGCTCTCACCTGAAAAATTTGTCAAGTGTTAGAGACTGACAGACCTCACACATGGCCGGTCCAGGGGCTCGCTGTTAAAAATGCAGATGATGAAACACCCTAACAAAACTCCAAGGTCCTTTACAAGTTGCTTGACTTGTCTTTGTCAGAAGTCCAATGCCTGACTTGTTAAAGTAATGTACTAATTAGTGAGAATTGCCTCCTCCTAGCAAGTGGAAGCCAGAAGTTTTATAGTATCCACGTTGATAATAAAGAGAAGATCGGATTTTTTTCCCCAATAAATAAATATCATAAAAGATAAACCACAATTTGGAGACAAATACTGTG
This sequence comes from Crypturellus tataupa, assembly GCA_034781795.1. Taxonomy (NCBI): domain Eukaryota; kingdom Metazoa; phylum Chordata; class Aves; order Tinamiformes; family Tinamidae; genus Crypturellus; species Crypturellus tataupa. Next base: position 1,656,088 of record JAWLRI010000319.1, read on the forward strand.
TATCTCTATGATACATCAGATTACTGTCATAGAGTTTTGTCACATACCTGTTCCGTTCAAGGTGCCTAAGTTTCTTGGTACTAATTAATAAATATTTTTTAAGTATGTTTTCTTCCATCAGGAAAGCAATGTGTTTAGGAACAGCATTATGCAGTCCTCAATATTCTGCATGTTTTCCAAGTACCCTGGAGTCTTTTATCTGTTGTCACCCCTTTTTGGCTAATGGTTGCATACCGGTAAATGAGGATGGTGTTAGTATGATGCTTACCATTTTGCTTTCAGTTACGAAGTTCAAGGAGTACAGATTTGAAAAGGTGAGTTATAGGTGATTGCTTTTATGTATTAATGGTGCCTATGGTGGGTCTCATTAACTCTCGCAGCATGGAAAATTTCTGCAGCTACCCTACAGAGCTCGGCAAAACATGACTGCTGAGCAGGCTTTATTGTTTATACTCATTTTTCTAATTTATTTTCTTAAAGGGTATTTTTGCAGTCTTCAAATGACAAGTAAGATACCATATGGAAAAGAAAAAAAAAAAAAAAAAAAAGAACTGGACCAATGCTGCAAGAATACTTACTTGATTAATTTATTTATTGCACATTTTTCATTTTGTGAATGGAGGATTTGTTTTGATTGCATTCTTCCAAATGTTCAATTTCCAAGATTGTATTTGGTAGATTATTAGATCAGATAAAATTATTATAGTATTTACACTTAGAAAACTATATAGGTATATATATATAAATACATACATATTTTGTAGCAAGGTTGTTTTTCAGTTATAGTATGAATTCTATTCTTATGAAGATATTCACACAAATCAAATGCTACTATTTATTGATGATGCCTAGGGGTTATATTGTAAGTCTAAAGTATTTTAAGCTCAGAACAACAAGTAAAATAATTTTGAACCTGAAAATAGGTGTTTGTGCCTTCTCCTACCTGTAAGAAGCAAAAGATACCCCGTGACTCAGAGGTTCAATATGTGCACAAAGGCAAGGAGAGCATATTCTTCATTATGTGCCATAATGGTGTGGGTTGCTAACTGCAGTGTAGTGTCTGGCCCCTTCCATCTTGCAAGTGCACAACTGATGCTGAGCGGGAAGAGCAGAATGAGCTGCTTCTGCTAGAACTGATGCTGCTGTTGCTCAGTAAGTCAGTATTTTGATGCACGTATTTCTGCAAAGGCCTCCATGTCCTGTGAGCTTTGCTGATGGTTTCTGAATCACTCCATGACCTAAGAAGCCCTAGTTGTCAGCTAAGCAAGTAGTTGTCATCCCACTTTGCTACTGCAACTTGTTGCATAGGCTACTGAAAACCTGGTCCAGCAGCACACTGATTTCAGAGATAATCTAATTTTTGTAAAGGTTTACTAAGTATGCATTTTCGTGTCTTAAAAAAAGAAAGGGAAATAATTCCTCAGTTTTATTTAAGTGATAATTTGGAAAGCAGCTGTTGTCACCTGGCCTAAATAGCATTAAGATGTACGTGAGGAGCCTTTGGAGTCCAGGTGTACCCTTTGCCCACGCTCTTGATGTTGCACCTTGTATACTTTGAATATTTTAATGTAGAGAGCATATCAGATGAAGATCTGCCAAAACTTTTTGTATCTTGCGATTATGAGTTCATGGTCTTGCCGTCCTCTGGGAAACCAGAACATCTGTCCACATTCTTGTTCAAGAAAAGTACAAAAGCAAAGCTTCTCTTAGCCCCCAGTCACAGAAAGGTTCAGACAGGTTTCCTATGTCCTCTGTTCGTCTCTGTTCTTACTAATTTGCAGCTAGCTACAGTGTGGTAGATTGTAAAGGTTGGCACACGACTTCTTTTTTGGCATATAGAGATTAAAAGATAGGGTTCGAAGAGCTCTGAAGCAGAAAGGAATGAGAAAGATGTGACAATCAATCACAAACGATCCCTCTCATTTATCGCTGTTTTCCAGTATGTTTCAAACATTCAGTATTTTAGGATACAGCCATTTCTGTGCTTCTCATCCAGAGGAGACTTTTTAAAAATCAAGATTTTTGTAGTTAGAGAAAGAATGGAAAATAATTCTCAAGAAAATTCCTATCCCCTCAAAAACATATATTTCATTATTTATTTACTTATTTGGTGATGCTTTGTCCTTTCCTGCCTGTAAAGGAATCTATAATGCAAAGATTGTAGTTTATCCTTTTATGTCCCACAGTTTTGGATATTAAACTAGGAAGCTCATAAAGACTAAGGAAATGTGCGCTGAAATGAAAGGTAGCATGCTGCCACTGACAGTACATTTTTTTAATATATTCTTAATTGATTGTCATCGTTTTTTCCTATTTTGATGTGAGGTGAATTAAGGTCTCCATTGCTTGTGAAATACTTGTGAAATTGGTACTTTTTTTAAATCTAATCTCCTGAGTATATATGTAATATCTATTTTAAATGCTGAGAACAGAACACATCAAAATGCTTTATTTTTTTCAGTTGAAAGAAATGTTTACTGGTGTGAATTTAATAGAGATTTTTATAGGTTCATAATTATATACCCACAGTATTGCTGAGTAAGATATTATCCAAGTGTAGATAATGTGTGTTTTGAAAATGCAACAGTTTTCCTGGCTTCATTAGTTTAGGTGTGTCACATCTGAGCACGACTGAGCAGTGCTGAAAAAATTAAACGTTGCCCCCCTCAGAGCCAGGATAAAATGCTTTATCTGCCTTCATTTTGTGAAGGGTAGAACTCGGCTGGAGCAGAACAGCTGCTGTTGTGTGTCCTCCCTGCCCTGCCGCGGGCACGAAGGGCAGCTCTGCTCCGGCCCGGCCGAGCGATGCATTAAGGAGGAGCCGGGAGGGCTTCCTTAGATGGCAGCTGATGATAGGACTGGTCACACATATGAAATGCATTTAAGCATCCAAAACATCTGATTCAAGTACTGAACAGATGCTTTAGAAATAAATTTCATGGAATGCATACCTAGACTGCTAGCAAGAAGATATGCATTGTAAAGGGGTATGTGCATATGTCTTCAAGCATAATTGTCCCTCATTTTGTACTGCTAATATAGGGGGGCAAAGCTGTAAGTGATGAACAAATTGCCTTTTGGTGTTCCCAAACTTGTCAAATTTTTTTTTTCTTTTTCTTTTTTTTCCCTCTGACTCTTGTATCTCTCTGACTTTTTTCTTGGATTTCCCTAGTGTGAGGTGGAATGTGTATTTAAGGCTTAACAGATGGAAGAGAACATTGCTTCAGAGGTTGAGAAAGGAGAATAATAACATTTTTCAGCTCTCCTCTTTAAAAGACTGATTATCCTTGTTGGCATGTTTTTGTTTGTTTGTTTTATTTTTTAAAAAAGTAATTATCTGAAATAATTTGCCTGGTTCTTTATAAACAAAAATGAAAAGCATACCATGAGATCATCACATCCAAAATGGTCCTAGGTTTGCAGACAACCACATTGTATTTCTTGAAGCTTTTGTGTTTACCTGCACGAGTGTAGAAGGAGGAGAGCTTTTCCCATGCTGTTTCTACTCTAGCTCACACCTGCACCATGGCACAAAGTGATAAGAAATTTCATTGCCTTCTCCTGTCCCTTCCCACAACACCACAGACACATACCTAGACCTTAAAGTCCTGTGCTTTCTTCAGCAGTCTTCAGGTACGAAGTCTGGGTCATAATTCAAATGGCAGATAAAGCATCTGGATATTCTACAGATGCTGATTTTCCTTCAGAAAAAAATCAATAATGTGAAGTGATGGTAAGAAATCATCAATAGTTCTTTAAAACATTATTTTCTGTAGTTTTTTTTTTTTTCTCCCTTGGATTATTAAGCTGCATTTTGTCTTTAGCAGCACTCCAACATGTAGTGATTAAATATGGAATTTGCTTGAAAATCATGTGATAAAATCCTCCAAACTTTGGCTTTTTTTTTATTTTTTTTTGTGATGAGGAGGGAAGAAAATACTTTTTTAATTAAAGCTGAGATTCTTTTAAAAATAATTTGTCTTCTCAATTTCAGATTAATGAGTGCATTGTCTTTTCTGATGAAATCATTCAAACTATCGGTGTTGTAAATTGAAAGGGATATTAGTTCTGTATGAGCAATTGGCTGAGCGTTTTATTAATTAATCTTCAAAGCATCTGTATATTCTGTATTTTCTTTATTCAATCGACCAAACATCAGAAAATATTGGAAAGCCGATATAATTGGCTGCCTGAATTTGTATTCATGTTAATGTTCTACTGATGGCTAACAGTCTTGAAGCAAGATTTCCTCTTGCTGAGTAGTGAACAAAAACAGTTTCTTTCTAAAAAGTCCATTCTCTTAAGTATAAAGGAAGAACTACTTACGGTAGCCTAAAGTAACAGACAGCTTACAGTGCTTAGGTGGATTTTCTGTGTCCTACAAATGTGAAACGTGTTCAAAATTTCTCACTCTTGAGTGAAAAAAAAACCACTCTCCAATAATTCTGAAATAACTCCAATACATTTCCAATAACTGTGTGCATATTTGCATATTTTTATTTGCGTTTTTTTTCCAGGACAGTCCTAGAAAGCTAAAGTTCCTCTGACGATGATGCCAATGAACTTTATGAACAGATGATCTTTTCAGTTATAAAAAAGCATTTATCTTTAGACAGATCAAGGAATGAGTATCCTAGTGGAGCACAGTATATAAAATGTGAAAATAGTTTGTATCATTTGTGTTTATATCATTTATATAATCATTCACATGACAATATAAAATCCTCAAATCTGTTCATTCAGTCAAAGGAAGGGAATATTGAATGACAATAGGAGAGAGATATCATGAGAAAATTTATTCAGGATGTGCCCCATTCCCTTTTTTACTTGACTTCAAGCAAAAATAAGCTGATATATATGCTTAATATGTTACCCTTGGCTATTACTGGAACAGGCTGCCCAGAGAGGCTGTGGAGTCTCCTTCTCTGGAGATCTTCCAAACCCGCCTGGATACCACCCTGTGCCACGTGCTCTAGGTGACCTTACATGTGCAGGGAGGTTGGACTAGGTGACCTCCAGAGGACCCTTCCAACCTTAGGCATTCTGTGATTCTATAATTACTCTGATTATACTCTTCACTCTCAAAATTCTCTTATAGTGCTTGTTTGAGAGCCAAATGTTAAGAAGCTATTTCTGATTATATAAAATATTCTTTTTGTTTACTTTTTTTGGATAGCACATGCTTCAAATTCTGTCTTTAGTGATGACCCTGGGGTCTCATTTCTGTCAACAGATGTATTGCAATACTTAATACAGTGCAATTAAAATATTTTTGTTGTTCTTCACTTTTAAACATTACATTTAACCATGCAAAAAGCAGAGAGAAAATCATTTTAAAGGCTATAGATATTTTGCATTAGGCTAACTGTTAATTGTATTCATTTTCCTTATTTATTTCCAATGAAAATAGGATCCTGGCTTTTTTTTTGTTAGCTTGTTTGTTTTCCTGGCTAGGATGCTTTACTTTCACAGTATTTTTTTTCTGTGTCATGTATTAGTTGAACACTGCAATAACTGGGTAGCAAACACCATAAGAAAAAAACAGTTTTATCAAAACCATTTTTTTTATCAAAAAAGTTTTAAATTTGATGGATGTTCATAACTATGTGAAGTTAATTTTTAGGTTCCCTAAGTCAAATTTTGCCCTTAGTAGACTGTGTTCTATTTTTGTTTTTCTATAGCTAGATTTAGGTCAGGATCAGCTTTGTAGTCTCTGATGCAGAAATTTTCAGTATGTTTAGCAATTTCTTTTGAAAATCTTGAGCTTTGTAATCTGAACTCATATCTGTCTTCCTATGAAGTTTCTGATCCCAAATTAAAAAATCAGTTTAGCTCCCATTCAGTATTATCACAAAAATATCTAAGTGAGCGAACAGAGTACGACTACGCTCTTTGATTGGGAGCATTTTTCCCTTATGCATGCCTGTGTAGAAATAATTTTTGAAGCTCTTGCTTAGAAATTGATTTCTGGTAAAGTCATAATATTCATTTTATATTTCAGGCCAAATAGGCTTCTTTACTATGCTGTCAATACCTACTAACAAAAGGTTAAACAGCTCTTTTTGTATAATACCTAAGCTTTGGGTATTACCACCTTTTTAAGTACAGATGTCCATCTGTGTGATGTGGATTGGTTGGATTTGGAGGTTAAAAGGCCCATTTGGGCTGGAGAGAGTGAAACTGGAGAGCATGAAATATTGGACAGGCTGCAGAAGAAAGACCAGTTTTTGGCAGAGTAAATGAAGTGCTTTGGATGCTTTTCCTGAAGGCTAGGAAGGGCAGCAGGACTAACAGGGATTGCTAGCCAAGGGGAAATTGATGTGGATATACGAAGTGGGCCGCCTGAATAGGGAATTCCACATTCTTTTCATTAATGTTTCATTGAGGAATACAACCCACTGAAATCTGTGGAAATCTTGACCTAGTAGAGATTTTTTTTTTCATATGTATTGTATAGAACATAAGGATCCGCTGTAGAAGATTATGATTTAACCTGAGTATATCTTTGACATTTTACTGTTTCTTTCCGGTTCCTTAGTTTCCATTTCTGTGTCTCTGACATTCTCAAGCATAGAAAAATTAAACACACTGGTTGAGTAATATAAGTTCAGAGAGGATCCTGAATAAAATTACATGCCTGTTATCCTTGTTCTCATCAATGGTGAGAAAATTCTCAACCTCTCTAAAATTTATGCCTCATACATAGCTAACCCCAAATTTAGCATTATCCATGTACTGTGTTTCTACCTGGGTGAATCATTACTTAGTGAACTGTTTCCCAGAATTAAGTTTGACTAGGTAGAACAACTGAGTAGAAGAAAAGTGCTTGGTCTGAATCCAGAAGTGAAGGCATATAATTTGTACTCTCCCTTCATTTAAAAACATTCTTAAATATTTTTCTGCAGTTACAAATTACTTTTTTGAAAATGTCTTTCTTGTCCTTCTTTATCCAGATCGTTTTAAAGGTACTGTACAAATTCTTGGTTTTAGTAATAACCAGCTATTACTTACCTGTTAAACTTTCAGCCCATGATTAGTGTTTTATGACATTTTTTACTCCTGGTAAATAATGAAAGGCAAGAACTATGACTGAAATAATTCTGGCAAATTGTATTTAGTAGAGCTTGTCAAATAAATTAATTCCTGGAACATTTCTGATTTGCAGCCATCCACTAATGCCTAGCAGCTGTTCCAGGAACTATAAACAAAAATAATATGGCATCATAAATATCAAAGATTTCTGTTTTATTCAACCAACTATATACATGCTAAAGTATGAATTAACAGATGAAGTCTCAAAAGTTTAGATAAGAGTAGCAAATTCTTAAGATGACTTTAGATTATCTTTCTGCTGGAAATCAAAAAAGTGTCCAAGTCTGTGAAGCCAAATGTGCATCCAATGTACACCAGTAATGCACACCAAACACATCTGGGCTACTCGAACAGGTAAAAGGAGTTTTAATGGGATCTAAATTACACTTGCAAGATTGCAGACTGAGTCTTTAAGTAATGCAGGAATGGAAAAGAGGCAATAACTTAGGATGCTCAGATCTTGAACATAAAAAACAAGGAAAGGCTGCCAGAAGATGACGACTGTACTTTCCTTGCCACAGCCCGTCTCCTTTCTGCTTTTCTTTGCTAATAGGAGTAGGTGCTTTTGGATATTGTAGGCTTTTATCTATACTGCTTCTTCTGCTCTCTCTAGCTACTCTTACAGTCTGCATGGTTTTTAGTTTTAGAAATGCAAATCCAAGCCAGAAAAGCTCACAGTGATGGTGGTAGCTCTTACAAAATATCTTAGTGTTTTCAGGCCAAGAAATTCTTTAGGCCATATAATGCTCCTATTTATGCCCTCCCCCCAGTATTTTTTGGACTTACAGGAAATATAAATTATACATCAAAATGCCAGCTGTGAGAGGAAATGGCTATATTTTAATATAAAAGAGCAGGAGAAAAAAATGGTATTTTATTGACAGATAATACATCTGTGCCCATAATATTTTATAAATATATTTTGAGTATATATTATAAATATGTGAACTATGAACATGACTATCATGTTCATTATGATATTCAGTGGACTTGTGATCAGCAAATTTGGTTACAAACATTTTTAATTCTGAAAAGAGAGCTCAAAACTCTACCATTATCTTTCCAGTCTGTGGCAGGCAGTTTTTTTCACCTGCGGGCTGCTTGCTCATGTGAAAGCAAACACATTTTACATTTAAAAGCACTTCAGTTTTTGCTTGGATAAAGTTTCCCTTGCAGCTGGCAAAGTCAGAATGACCTTAAGGCTTTATAAATAAATATGTTTGCTATGTTTTCATTATACTAAATACGTAAATTCATAAGCATGGGAATTGTCTCTTAAAAAATAAAACACAAAGCCAAATATCACAAACAAACAAACAAAAATAGGCACAGATTAAAAATAACATAGTTGCAAGTCTTCAATTATTATCTGATCTTAATTTCCATTTTTTTTTCAGAGTTATACCTATAAATGAAGTATTCACAGAAATTCTTATCTACTCATATTCCTTTATATAAAACATACATCCCAGATTTGTGAGATGTATGTTTTAATTTGGCTGTTATGAAGGAAAACAAGCTACAGTTCTGTTTTGTAATTATCAGTGAATTTTACGTATGTGGATTACTTGTACATTTTTTTTCCTCAGTCAGAGCCCTTTTTTACAGAAAAAAAATGAGAGTTATTTGACTGCTCCCTTCTTCCAACCAAATTTTCGTGGTAGCGTGAGATGTTTCTTAAAGAGCTGCTAGATTCACCTGCAGCTTAAACTTGCCCTTTAATACTTGCCCTATACCAACCTTGTATCTTTTCTCAAATTAGATACTGTGCACTTGTACTCATGTGTTTTAATGCATGCCTAATAGTTTTCCTCAACACAGGTTGTAAAGTGATGTTCGCTGCTATTTTGGTGGGCAGGCACTGCGAGCAAATTTCTGCTATTCTTCATTTGGCTGTGAATGAGGGAGGAGGTATTTAGATATTTACTCTCCCAAAAAGCAGTTAAGAAAGACAGTATTACATTTTTTAGAACATGAAGCAAAATGCTAATGTAGTTACTAGTTTTTGAGAAAAGTGTGTGTAGTGTAGGATGGTTTCTTTGACTTTATTTAATATTGCTTGGTAGCATCTTTATGTGTTTTTTTTTAAAGAAGGGTGCTATTGATTTTATGCTATGTTTGAACACTTTTGAGTGAATTATTTTTGTTTTAATGCATCTTAATTTTTTTCATTTATTAACTAAAATTATTTTGGAAATACTAGGTTGTGGCTTGATTTAAAGTCTATAAAGTCTTCAGAAAGGCCACTTTCTTTGGAAATATGAGGTGCAATGTGAAGTCATTACTCATGATATTGATTAGGTGAGTGTGTTTAACCATTTGCTGTTAGACAGCTCTTTTTCCTCTAAATTCTATTGATTCAGGCAGTGCAAACTAGACAGTAGCAGTTTCTCCATTGACGAATGTAGCATTCAAAGGTCCTCCTCTATTATGCTTCATTAAAGTGTGTTTTGCTTCTTACTTATCCCCTCTGGTTATTTCTTTCTGCAAGTCCAAATTGTGTTCCATCCTTTCCTTTACAAATTGTGTTCCAAAATGAGATTGTGTCCATAAGCTAACTCAAATTCTTTAGCTTCATATGGCTTATCAAAAATAATTTGGAGATATACCAATATCTTCAAAAACATATTACAACTAATGGCCTGAGTACATTATGCGGTGTCTGTGCTAACACGACTTTGCTATCTCAGGAGCTGAGCTCGCCCATTTGGAACTAGTTTCAGCATCTCTGTGATGTACTGACTGCAGAAAATCACTTGCAAAATATTCATGATATGGGTTTTGTCTATGCATATTAAGTGTGCACTGAAAAATGCAGGCTGCACCTAGGCAAAAAGGGTTATTTAATTCCTCAGTTATTAGCATGGTATTCAATGGAGACATACTTCACTGGATTCTTAGGCTCTTCATTTTCTGACAAAAAGGACTGCCTTATTGCAACTATTACTTAGCTACAACTAGAATTCAGCTCTGTTGGTGAAGTTTATGAGTTTCTGGATTTTTCTGATGGCACAAGAGTGGAGACAGCATCAATGAAACATGAAGATATCCCTGTGAATCTCCCCAAACTGGCAGGAGAAATCAGAGTATTTAATACTGATTTAGTCAGTTAAGTCAGATTCAGCAAATAATTGCTGCCTATGTTTACATGGCCTGCATATATGAATTAAGAAAATGAAGACTGGTTCCATTCAAGATGGTCACCTGAATTTAGCTTTCTCTAAGTGGATTTCCTCACCTTCCATTTAAGTGAAAATTAAAAGACCACTTCACAAGGTATAAATCGATTTTCTTTTTTTTTTTTCTTTTTTTTTTTTTAACAGAAATGCTATTACACTGGCAAATGTCTGGTGCCAAGCTTTGTCACAGAGTTTAAAAGTTTGCTAATAATTCTGGGGCTTACATTGACATTTGATTCACTAGTGTCTAATACCTAATCTTTGTCTTCTTCAATGCTCTCATAAGCCTGGCTTATTGAAATTGAATTGAAAAACACGATGTTAATATAAGCAGGCTTTTATTAAGCTTGCAAGGTTTCAGAAAAGGGAGTTCTCCAATGAGCCCTTCTGACATCTTTGTTTATGCACATAGATTAGAAGGATAGAAGGATTTAAGCATTTTCTTGAATAGAATCTAATCTTTTCTTCTAGCGATAATTTATGAGTTGCTTCATCTAATCTTGCTTTAAAAAAAAAAAAAAAAAAAAAAAAAAAAAAAAAGCCTGGATAGCAAAAGCCAGTTGTTGCTGGTAAAAGTAGAAATATAAGTTATCATTTTGCCTCTTCAATCCCAAGCATATAATATATCAGAGAATTTTAGTAAAGCCGATCACTTTGTCCAAGGATATTTTTCCTCGGGCATGGACTGGACAAATTCAAGACTTTTTCTCAAGGTGATAAGCTTGTTACAAAAGTCCATTTCCCTGCTTTCTGGCATTTCTGGAAAAGTAAATACGTAGAATAGTATATTAAGATTTAAAATCACACAAGGCCTAAGGAATTAGAGGGTGCAGGAGATGTCTAGGACCTAATTAGGAAAAAAAGAAAGCACCGTTTTTCCTACATCTGATAGTGATGAGAAATACTTGTCATTACTGTCATTGCAGAAATATCTCTTTGATGATGGTGATCTCCTAACTTTCTCATTCACCTTACGCAAATCATTTTTCTTTCTCTTATATCTGAAAGCATAGAAGTTGGAGACTACTAATGCTGGTAGAAAGTTAAAATATTACTGAAAATAAATAACATGGAAGATATAATTTAGGAGAACACATTGATATCATGAGTGTTTTGCTTTCGGAATGACTTTTCTTTTGTGCTGATATAATTCCCATAACAAATATATATTTTAATGCAGATTTTCTCCAATAAATGTATAAAGTTCATAGAAAAAAAAGGAGAGAAACTTAGCCCATGCATGTTTTCAAATACCACCTTATTCTCTCAGATTTGCCTTTTTTGTTGATTTTGGTTTTTTATTTCACAAGCTGCTTTCTTTCACTGTCCCTTTTCTGTTTGGTAAAAAAACATGGATTCTGAAGTGGTCTTCTTTTTTGGAACCATATTTTATTTATTCTTGAACTTATTAAGTGGAGTGTTGATTCTTCCACATGGTAACATTAGCAGGATTTGGTAGTTTGCTATTGTTAGGTAGTGTTTTGGGTTTGAATTAATACCAAGATCATTTGCAAGCTCAATTTTAAGGTAATGATAGATTACAACAGGAAACACTACTTAGATCTATCTAAGCAATGGCACATTCCTGGATCAGGCAGATAATATGATAGCTGGTTGTTTTTGAATGAATAAATTTGCTTTAATTTATTGTCACTAAAAAGGGGGAAAGAAACAGAATAGAATATGTTCTGCTTATACAGGATTAAATCCTTTGGTATGTAGTACATGCTCTTCAAGATAGTAAGTTAAAAGTCCACTGTAGGGTGTACGTATGTTTTTAACCTTTTAATGACCTGATTATTTTAAAATACTTGAAAAGTAATACCTTTTTTTGGTAGATAAAGAATTATGTATAGTATCTGGAACAGTACTCTTAGTGGTTGCAGTTAGCAAGACTAGTTTCTCTAATGATGCGGAGGTTTAAAACGTAGTGACCTACAAAACTGGCTCCCAGCCAACCTCCTGTTTTATGGTTGCTAGTGGACTGTTTGCCCGGCAACAGGCTTAATGGACCCTTGGGGAATTCAGCCTTACAGCTAAATGAGTGAAGAATGCTGGAGAGGAAGACCAGCGACTCAGGTGAAGGGAAAATGAAAGCACAGGCTTTTTTTTTTTTTTTTTTTTTTTTTTTACGGAACTGGCTTCTTCCTAGTTTTCTTTTTATTTGCTTTCTAGATAAGAAAAAATTAAAAAGGAAGTAAATTCTGTTGATTTTATTATCCAGAAGTGTTGATATTTTCTGTCTCCCTCCTCCAATGCTTTTTGTTTAATTAAATCGTCTTGGATGAAAATATTGTTTGAAAGGAAAATGGATGAGTTGGAAAAATTCACATTTTTACAAATTGTCTTGCAGGAGTAAATGGGAATTTTTGCTCATAGTGGATGTCCTTAATTCTGTTTTTCAGTCATATAAGCAAACTGCAATTTAATAAATATTTTCTGTGAGCTTATTCACTAAATTCAATAGTACCTGCAAAAGAAAATATTCTTTCAATATTTTATGTGATGTCTTTGGTAGTGGCTTATATTTATATATAAATCAAAACACAGATCAATTCTTTATATATTGGGAGGTAATACTTTAAAATTGAAATCCAAATTAAGTTTTGGTCATTTTTTTTCTCTAAATCTCCCTTCTAGATACAAATCTCAGTTTGTTTTCTTCAGAAGTTATGCTGATTTTTTTTTTTTTTCAAATGTATTCAATGACCTAAGTTTTGCTGAGTTTCAAGTCACAGATAATGCCAGAGGTATTGTTTGGAGATTACTTACTTTAGTTTTTTTCTTCATAATATGTAATTCAATCAAATTAGAATGACAGTTTCTTTTCAGTGGCATTTGACTCCACATTATTGCAACAGCAGGTTTTCCATATTGTAAATTTTTAAAATAGATTGGTATGCACTACTTCAACAGCAAGCTGAGCTCAGGGACTGAACTTGTGTGATTTGCAGGAGCTTAGGCTAAATTGTCTCAGGAATTTAATGTCACTTTGCAAAGCTATTGTTATTGCTGCAAGACAATCATCACACTGATTCCACATTGAAATGGCTTGGGGTTGTAGGGCAATAGGATCTTGCAACACAGCGCTGCAAAAACTTTTCTCTACTACTCCAAGGACTTGCTAGAATCTGGAAATGGTCCCCTTTTTCACGTGGCGTGGAATCAAAAGGCAAAATGTCTGTCCACCCTGGAGTTATGCTTCCCTGGCAGCCCCTCGTTCAGGTCCTCCCTGCAGACCGTGTTCAGCGTCCCCCTCCTGCTGGCATTTTTTGTGGGGAAACCAGGACAAGTAATGAGGGACCTTCAGCTTTGGGTCTGGGTGTGAGGGGCGCAGAGCGGGCCTGGGGGGCAGGTTGTGGGTGCATCTGCCCCAGAGCGCAGGACCAGACTGCAGACTTTACTGCAGTCGTGTTTCCTGGTCGTTTTTGCTCTCCAGGTATCTGCTTTCCCACATGGATGATGTTAAATTGGCTGTGCCTGCGAGCGCCTTGTCTCAGAGACCAGTTCCAGATGTGTTCCCCGCTTTCGGATCCAGGATGGTGTAAATGTGAACACTTCACCTCTGATTTAGCTTCCCATCTCTTTGCCCTGAACATTCCCATCTCTGTTGCTATGGGCTTGACTTCACACATGATAACGAAATCAGAGCACATCATTAACGTTATGTTGGCCCTAGTGTTTTAATTACTATTGTGATCTAAGAAGGGCTACCTAATTCAGTAATAAAATACCCCTACTGGAGCTGAATTCATTTAGCTGAAATGGCTTTTTGGAGATATAGGATAAGTGTCCCTGAAATACTGTGACTTTTGTCAGAAAGAGAGCCACATGGCTATTTAGTTTTTGACATTTGATGATAGTTTTTGCACAGCTATACTTCTGTATAAGTACTTTTAGAATCTCACTTATCATGGAAAATAATTTGGTTTTGATACTTTATACACAAATGGTGTATAGCAACTGTATACCAAATATAAACTGGTCATATACTTGCTGAATTTTGAATTTTCTGCTACCTTGAAAGGCAAGGAGACTTTTTTTTTCCCATAGAAAGAAAAATAACATGACTGATAGTTCATATGAGCAAAACCATAGCTGCAGTTCTTTTCTTCTATGAAGGTATGAAAAAAGAGGCAAATCAAACTTCGGTCTGATACATATGACTGATGGTTTCAGATAATCTAAGGATTAAAAAAAAAGAGAGAATAAATGATGATTCAAAGATGACAGGAGGTATAACAAATGCATTTATTTTTCAGAATAAGTCTAGGGAAGGTCCTAGGCAGTCCTATCTCATTATGAAGTTAGCTATGACTTGAGTGATTTGAGCAGGAGATTGGAAAAATATTCTAAGATTTTCAGTAAAATTAGATAAAATGAACAAATTCATAATGGTTCTTCTGGAGCAATATCCATTTTAATGGTAGAATTAAAATATTTATGCTGGAGCTTAATTTAACTGTAAAAAAAAGCCTGTAATAATAGTATATGATTCAAAAGAAAAGTTTACAAGAAATAAAGCTGGAAATACCTACTATAGGTGAGCTATAATAATAGTTAAAAAGGATTTTTCTCACATTTTGGCTTAATGAAAGTGTTAACAGCTGTAAACTGGGGTCACCTTTTGCTTCCATTGGTTGGGCTGCTGGGTAATAACATATATTATGAAAACACGTAGATTGTTTTCTCACAAGAATTTCACAGATTTGTTTCTTTCATCAGATGCTTTTTCACTTTTAGTTGTTCTATACAATAAAAGAGGTGTGTACATCATTTGGAGTTCTAAAATTTATTACTATAATCATGATACTAGTATGTGACATATCGCCTCTTGTTTTGTATTATAGATTGTCATGCAGATTAGGGATAGAATAGATCAGAAGTGAAGGGTTTAGCTTGAGAGGGCTAATTTCATGTTACTTACTCTTGCAGAATAATTTAAGTCAGAATTCCATGTTCTTTTGTCAAAACTTTTCTCTTTTAGTACTAACAATCTATTTCCTCCTTTATTAAAAAAAAAGAAGAAAAGGAAAAAAAATCCTCACTGCTTTGAATAACTCTAGTTATTCAAATCTGGAGGAGAAAAACAAGACCTGGCATGTTGCTAGTGCGGCTAGCAGCCCAGCACAAACTGCATGAGTACACACATTTCAGATAATAAAACATGGATTTTTTTAATATAAAAAATATGTGAAGTATATAAAAATAAATCTTAACTGAGACAATATTTGAGAAAAATCTCAGAACCTTTCCCTTATTAAGACTTTCTTAGAACTAACTGACACTTCGGTTTTCTGAATAAATGTGACAGGCTCCATTAAAATTGTCTTATTGCTATTGATTTTGTACAGGAGGTAGTCAGATACTGTGGTAGTAATTCTAAAATAAGATTGGAGAGGTCAGATAAAGGAAGGAATAAGACTGAGGGACCTTCTCTAGTATGAAATAAAGTAAATTAACATACTGTTCTAAGAGTTGGGATGTTTGGAATGATGCTGTTGCAGAAGTGGTATATTTCATATGTTATATCAAATGATTTGAAAAATGTAATACCATGGGAGACCAAGAATGAACAGCCAAGATAAATAGAAAATCCCATGGAATATAAAATTAATCAGTACCAAATGAAGAGAAGAAGATGTAAGGTGCACTACCCTGAGAGGTGCTAAGTGAATTCATTAGATTTACTACTGCCATATAGTCCAATAGAGCAGTGAATACGTGGAGAGATTTTCTTGAAAAGAGAGAGTTTAAAAATGGTAACTATTTCATTTGGTCAGTTGATGAATAGAAACATTCTCAAGAGAAGTATAAAAATAATGATTGGTACAGGGAAGATAATTGAATGGTGCTGGTTACTATTTCTGGAAATACAAGAATAAAGTTACCTTTAAGAAACTGAAAAGCCATAAGAACAAAAATTCTTCGGGGATTTTTTTTTTTTTCACACTATGTATACTTGAGTTCTAGAACTCATTAGTACAAGACGTGACACTGAGACAGATTACTCTGTTATAAAAGACTGTGTTTATTTGTGTGTTCTTGCCTTCTTTTCCAGGACAAATTGCATTAGGTACAGATATATTTGAGTTACAGGGTAAGAGGCTTTCTTCAGACATACGTTATACTTGTCTAGCTCCCTAGTTAAATTGAAGCTGACTATTTATATAATTAACATGTATACAGAAAAATCTAATCAAATGTATTTGAGATGTCATAAGTTTCAATCATCAGAGGATAGGAGGAATAAATTAGTGGTATTTGATAAATATAGGAGTATTTTTTTAGGGCATCTACAATAAAATAGATGATATAATAGAAAATCCTTAGAAAACTTTTGAATGTTTCTCTATAAAACTGTGAATTAAAATAAAAGATACAATCTGGTTGGCAGGAAATACATTTTTTGTTGTTATACAAAAGAGAGTGACATGGATTTGTGATAGGAATAATATTTGAATAGTGATTCTGCAATGTGGTAGTCTTTTTCTTAACATAAATAAAACAGGCTAGCATGCAGAGTGATCATTGAGACCCATCCCCAAGAGCACTTAAATATTCATATCTTTTTATGTTGTCTTGATAGTAATAGATATCCTTTTGTGCATTATTATTCTCATAAGCCTCTGTTTGTTATGCTGCATGTCACTGTCAGAACAACACAGAAAAATCTTAGAAATGTTTACAGATATAACCCTGCTGCCCATAAGGTAAGATGTATCTCTGACTTAAATGATTCTAAGCCCCCCTAGACTTGCATAAACTTGCTCCTTTTGTGACTTGCTTTTATCTTAATGTGTCTACATAGTAATACATATATATTAATGTATCTACATATTAATACATACATATTAATACATACATAATGTGTCTACATATTAATAACTAAAATGATACCACTGAATTCATATATTTTGGAGTTAATTTTCAGTGAAATAATTTCCAAAGGCTAAATCAACTTTGATATAATATTTTTGGGTGTTATCAAGGATAATACATTTTTGGAAAAATCCATTTTAGACTAGTAATTAAGCAATTATTATTGCAATTATTATTGTGTGAGTTACTTTCCTTTTCAAACTCTTTAATGAGGAAGAAAAATCTGTACCCCCTAATGTGATTATAGTAAATACGTTTCTAATCCTGGCTTTTTTTTTTTTCTTTCCCACTCTGTGTCCTTTGCTTATATGGAAATATTATGTCATGCTATCATGTTGCTATCTAGGAAAATAAGTTGTTTCGTGTTAGCTCATCTGATTATTATTTCTCAAATATCAGTGTTGGAATTAGTTATACACATGGCATAAATAGCTGAACGTTACCCAGAATACTTTTTTAAGTTGCCTATAATTCATAAGGAGCAAGTAAATTACTTTTTTTTTTTAAGCTTCACATTTCCTGATTTTTAAAGATGAGAAAAGTATTCAGTTCAATTTGCCCCTGACATATAGAATTTCTTTGGAGGTGACTTTTTTAAAATTTTAAATAATTTTTTTAAATTTACTTTACAAAAAAAAAAAAAGTAACTTCACAGTGTAAAAAGTTGTGTGTGGACTAAATTATAGTATGTATCCAAATTTCTTATTAAAATTAGACATGCTTGCAAATTTAGCTGTAACTTCACATTTCTGTGTTTTACAGTTTCCCTGCTGACATGACAAAATGGCTAAATGACAGAAGATATTAAATTATTAGTGATGTTCTGAGAATAATGGTGGAAACACAGTATGAATAAAATCAAAATCATTCAACATTTGGGTATCTAATGCAAAATAGAGTGATAGTTGATTTCATCTTTCAGCTGAAGTTGATACAACAAGTGATCCAATAACCCCAGCACTTTGGGATTGAGTTTATAGGCGCTTATCTTCCTAAGTATGTGCTGAAGCTTTCCGAAGTGTCTAGCCTCACAATCAGTGATTTCAAAAACTGAAAACTGTGAACATATCTTTGTATAAACTATGAATATTATGGTAATATCAACTCCAAATTTTGTTGCTTTTGTTGATTCTAAGGCAGGAATCAGCCTTGTAATTTATGCTATTTGTAACAGCTGCTGGTTATTATACATAGCAATAATGCATGTTACAGGGCATATGAATCAACAATTTTAATATAAAATATATAGAAAGATAGAAAGAAATTAAGTAGTGAATGATGCATTCTGTTGTGAAATTACTGTGAATCCTTTGATTTAAATAGACAGAAAGCAAGGATACATAGGATACTTGTTGATAAAAATTGTTTGGCAGAATTGTTCAATATAATATCCTGAGACAATTAGAAAATGTGATTTCTAGTCCACAGAATTTGAATGAACAATAAAAAGTATGAATCTTTTTCCTCCTTTATCTAAGCAATAACAGTGTATTGTGTGGAGAAGAAACAAAAGAAAGAATATCCATGTACTTTATAAGGCAGTAATTCATGCTGAGTGGGTATGAGCAGTCATTCAGAGAACAATTGATTTTGCAGTATCCTACACTTCGTAGCTTATTGGAGACCTGTGCATTCATTGCACTAGGTGCTGTTAAAATTTATATATGAAGTTCATGTTAAAGTGGCTGTTTTAGTAGGAAAATATTTTAAAAGTGAAATCTGACCCTTTTAACTGAAGAAGGATTCTCTATCTGGAACTATCTTTATCTGGAATATATGGAAATAAATTAAAGTGTGAAAGCTCTGTAGAGGTGAATAGGATAAGCTGTTAGAAATTATGAAATATCTTACCCTATTATGTGAAGAGTTTAGACTTTTTTTTTCAATAGATAATACTTTGGAGATAATATTGGTGTCTAAAATTTTCACAGTATTAAAAGAGAAAGGAAACAGGTGGCTTGCAGTTGAAGTGAATGTGAGATTTAAAACGCATCAAAGCAATTATGCAATTAAATTTATAATTGGTATGAATTTGCAGTTGAAACTGTAGAGAGAATGAGGATTTCCCCGTCACACGTATCTGATGCTGTAGCATGGAATTACAAATTTACTAGGGAGGAGATTGCAGAAGTAGAAAATATTGAACAAATCTGAAATTAAGTATTACAAGTTCTTCTACCCTTTGCCACTAGGTAAAGGAGAGCAATTATTGCTGCTATAGCAAGACTAACTTGTTGATTTGAGGAGCATGAATTAATGGAGATCTAAAAGGCTTTAATAAAGAGATATTCTTAAATCATCTTTTAGTTCCTGTGTCTAGTATTTCCTATTGGGCATGAGTTTCTGTGGCAAGCTGTTAAAAAATATGGGGGAAAGGGATAAAGGTAGAATTTAGACTATCTGGATCTGGGTTAAACTATGACAAATGCTTCAGGGACAGTGGCAAGATCACAGGCATCAGCAGTAACGTGGGACTAAGAAATAGTTGTCAGGCAAACAACTACTAAATTAGCTTTTGTGTGTGAAGAGGATACCAAACTCAAATTAGCGCAATAAATTATTGTTTGAATTGAAAGAGCCCAGTAATATCAGAAGACAAAATGGACAGCAGTTACTTTTTGCTGAATGGCCTTTTACAAAAGAGAGCATGATGGCAAACTAATTGGGTTGTTGCTCTGCTAAATGCCTTCCCCAGGCCACGGCAAGAGTTGGGCCCTGGCTGGGCTGTCAGTTTGGATGTTACCAAGCAAGAGCTCAGAGGCAGAAGCAAAGGTCGTTCTCTTAAGCGGCAGCGAGTCCTTTTTATCAGCGGACAAAAAGCAAAGGGCTTCAGCTGTGTGGGGTGTTTGAAGTTTTGTAGCAGCAAACATCAGAGCCATTAATCCTGCTGCTGATCCGCTCTGCCTGCCCAGGGCCGCGGTGCGCAGGGAGAACTTGCTTTGTGTTGTACAGGGCGGGGAAATGTGAAAATGGCTTGAAAATTTGTGTACTTAAATATTTCTAAACGAGGAGCTGTTTTAAAACTAGAAACATTATTTTTTTCTTTGCAAACTACATTTATTTATATATACAGTGATTGTGAGATTAACCAGTTGATCGCCTCAGGTATTACTGCTTATGGAAAATGCACGTGTAGTCAGAGTAAGGCTTACACCCCTTAAGGCACTAACCCCCTTTAGTTTGCGAGGCATTTGGGGAGATAATTTCTTTCCATGTGTCACGCTGTAGGGTTTCACGCCAGGGACACCGGTCTAATCCATCTCTGGTGGTGGAGGAGTGCTGATCTCATGTGCTCTGTCTCCGCAGAGGAGTTTATTATCGTCCCTGCACCTGCCAGGGTTCCTCTGCTCTGCGTCAGATCTTTGTGCTTAATTTGCTTAGCCTTTAATCAGATAACCTAACATTATGTAGCGCCGACTTTAGGATGGTGGCTACATTAGAAAACTAGTTTAAATTTTATGAGACACCTGGGAATGTTGATTCATTATTTCTAATGAAAAATTTTTGTGATGCTTCTGTGTTTACTAAGAAATGTAAACTCCTATAATTGCATATGCCTGTAAAAATCTCCACTTATCCTTAGTGTGTTCTTAAACCATTGCCATATTAGGAGGGTGGCATAAATTCAAAAAGTGCTGAGTTGGATTCATGGGAAAATAGTCATGAAAAGGGTGTGGAGGGTGTCCTGTGGTGACCTATCATGGGAAACTGCTTTTTTGCTCTTCCCTTAAGCATCTGCTATTGAACATTGTCACAGACAGGATACAAAGCTAGACAAGAAGCTTATGCTCTGACTATATTATTGTATTCCTATTTATATATTTGATTATTAACTGTTCACTTAATAATCAGAATTTGTCATTTCTGTAACTTACCTGAACTGAAAATTTATTTTCTATAGTTTTCCTTTTTCCCAACAGGCAATGGTACTACCTTAAAGAATTTAGAGATGTGGCTCTTCATCATAGTGGCAAAGCTGTACGTTTAGACATACAGTTTAGGTGATTTCCTTAATTATAAGAGAATAATTCTTGATCAATTTGAAAACACAAACTTAAAAAGGATGAAATGTTAAGATGGAAAGTTTTGAAGGTAGAAAATAAAACTGTGCCTCCAAAGAAATAAAATTTTAAAATGATTAATAGTACAAGAGGAAAGATTTTCCGGATTATCAAAGTTTCATACTTCCTTTGGAAAGAGAAAGGTATTTGAATCTTTTTTTTTCATGCAGATGGATTTTCTCTAAATGTTTTATATGCTAGGTAAAAGCATATTAGTTAGAACTAGTTACTAATGCCAAGGCTGAAAAAAAAAATTGCTTTGGAAAATGCTCCTACATTCAGTTTCACAGTCTACTGCTTTGAATTTGTGTGAAATTATGCTCTTTGGATATTTAGAGTATTGTAATGCAAATGGTAGGATCTGAAGAAAGATGTGTAAGATTCTTAATAATTCTTCCCAAAAAAGGTGACTACATTTCTTTAAGCACCATCACGTATAGAAAGGATATAGAAATACACTTCTGCATTGTGAATACAATTTTAAGATTTTGGAGCTCAGAAGGCCTAAAGGCCTACGCAGACAACTAACGCTCCTCTGCAATGCTCTGGCTATGTCAGAGAGCCACTGGGGTCAGTTAAAAGGAATGAAAGGATGCTAATGATCAAAATCTTGAAGTCATTTGAGCAAAAGTGTGCCTGCTTGTGTGAGCTGGTTCCAAAACATAAATAATCTTTGTTGGATACAGGTCCTCTGCAAAATGCTGTGCAGATTTTAGGACCTTTGTCCCTACAATCTAATTATATGAATGTGGGGTCCTCTCAAAATAATGTGCTTTTCTGTGAGACAAATACACTCAGAAACAAGCTAGGCAAAAGTTTTGCAGTGCACTTTGTGGACTTACTAATTCAGATCTCAAACTGCCCCTGTGATGCATCTTAAAGTGTAGTTGTAGCCTCCAGTTGTGGACAGGTCAGCTCTCCTTTTAAATAGAGTTTCCTAGTTAACTTATTCTAGTGTCCCTTTTTGTCAGGCTTTCCTTGATTGGTTTACTCCAGAACATATTTTAGAACATATTTCTTTAAATATTTCTATTGCTTATACCATCTGCAATTTTGGTATTAGTAAGAACTTTCATATATAATTTAGAAATTTCCTTTTTTTTCCCTTACCTTCCCCTCCACTCCCGCTCTTTCTGTTTTTCTCTCTTCAGGCTTTTAGTCAGTGAGATAATGATTCATTCCTTTTTAAGTGGAATGCATTTGATTTGGATATTACTTAAAACAAACCTGAATACATTCCAGAGTGCCTTTTGTTGTTGCCTTTAAATGGATTTTTGAGTTAATCCTTTTGAATTAATTATTTTCAAAGAACTTTGAGGCTTCTAAGCATCAACAATAAAAATAGCTTTAGCTCTGGTAATGTTTAGAAAAATCACAAACCTTAATTGGTTATTAGTGGTATTATAATTGGTATTGTTAAGCAGCTCCTGGACCTTGAGCATTGTCCTTAATTAGAGGCAGGAATGTCTCCTTTCCCTGGAGATTTCCTTATGAAAGTGTTCTTCCTAATAACATGGAGTTATCGGCTTTTGGCTGGCTTCTGGATAGAAGCTCCCAAATGACACTCTCTGATTTAGCTGCCTTCCTCATTTTAGCTAGAATTTCCAGACATGCTTTTCTTAATTACTTAAGCATTTACAGATAGTACTCTTATTTTTTCCTTACCATTTTGTGAGATACAACTCCTAAAGTGCAGAACTGTTTATCTCCTAAACATGCTTGCTCTGCCATTGAGATATCAACTGAGGTATCTGCTACATACATCTGCTTATATGCATTCTTTAGCAAATATTTTGGCCAAAACCAAAGGACACACTCCTTTTGTCCTGCTTTACTCCACCATCATTGTTAGTTCTTTTTTAGTCCATTTCAAACTTCTTGATTTACATGTTTCATAATATCTTCAAATCTGCTTGTTTCTGTTATCATGTGCTGTTTTAATATATCTCACTCTTTAATAATAATGCTCTCACTCTTTAATAATAATGCTACTTTCTCTGCTTCCGGCTACATCTCTCAACTTTGTGTTCCCATGTCACAAGAAAAGGCTGTAGAGTGTCAGTGCTCTGACTCCATCCTCTTCAACGGTGTTTCCTATAACTTTCCTCTCCCCTACTTTTCTCCTTCAAGAAAACTAGCTCTAGCAGCTAGTTTGTTCATTTGGTCCATCGTTCTTCATATATATTGGTTTGATGCTGGTACTAACTCTTGTCTTTTAGCATTTTTGTCCTCTTTGGCCACAGTTTTCCAGATTTGTTCTGCTCTATTATGGTTTCTAAAATATTTTGATAATCCTTTATTGCTATTTATTTATTTTACCATGGACTTAATTTTACCGATTTTACCGATCTTTTTTTTTTCCTCACCATATTCCTCATGGGAATTTGTAATTCTCATATGCTGTGCACTTGATTTGCTGAGTTTGTAATCTACCTTTTTTAAAATATGATTTTTTTCCTTCCTTCCTTAAACTTTCTTTCATTTTCTGAATATGTATGAGTTTCTACACTCTTGATTAAAGTAAACATCTACTCATTACACGTTGAATTTAGCATATTTTAATATACCTGTTTTATTAAGGAGAATTTTGATTATTTTATATACATCCAGTGCAGTGGAATATTAATTTTGGAAAAGGCAAAGTAGAATTCAGAGTCTGAATATTAAGCAAAATAGGAGATGCTTACAGTGGGAGCGTAATACTGAATAACATATGAAGACAGGGAACGTCCATGTGTAAGATAATTGAGGCAAAAAAATAAGGTAATTGAGACAAAAGGAAGAGGAAAAGGAGGTGAATTCTAAGAGGTCCAGTAGGAAAATAATGGCTAGTTAGAGATTAATAGCACTGGCAGAGTTTTGCATACTTTTTAGGTCACGAGGAGGAGGAGGAAATAATGAATAAAGACATTAGATTATCATATAGGCTATATTGTTTGTAGCTTTTGTTTGTAAATTAATATCTGGGCAGGCAGAATATTCTTGTGCCATCATTTAAAATTCTAGTCATCCAATATTTTTTTGATGTTGTGTGTGGATATTTAATTATTTAATGCTGAAACAGATGCTCTCCGCAAAGAATTCTATTTTAAGAATTCTGAATAAGTAATATTGTTCTTTGCCCATTTTGTCTTAATGAAAAATATATGTTATGTTTTCAATTAAATAAATGATGTACATTGCTTTCAAAGCATGTTCAGTAGAGCCATGCATATGAAAACTTTTGAGATCTATGGGTCAGATGATAGGTCCTTGCTGGCAGGTTCCTGCCAATTCAGAGACATGTCCAAACCCATTAACAGGTTAGTGTCTCCTAGAGTCTCATGTTCGATTGAGTGGAAGTTGTGCCCCTAGCTGTTTTTATTGTATGACAGAGTACTGGTGGCCACTTATGTATCATTTGATATACACAAACACCTTTGAAAAACTGTCCCTTTTTTTCAAAACTATTTATTTAACCAATGTTAGGTCCTCTTAGTATATACACTCTGGCAAAATGTGTTTATTTGTGCAGGCATGCTTATAAGCTCAAATACTAGAAAAAAATAAGCATTGATTTACAGAAATCACCAATATTGGTAACTGCTTAGGCAGGTAGGGGTTACAGGAGTGCAGTCTCCAATATTGCCTGAGCTATCTTAAAAACTGGTTAAAATCCCACTTGCTCTCTGGGAGACTCTGAATTCTGCCTGTGACATGAAAGCTATTGTAAAGATTTTGGTCATATTTCTTATTTAATAAAAGAATTATTTTTTCTCTGCAATATACACAGTACAATTCAGCTTCTTTTTTGTATTCTTTTTTTTTCTCCATGTAATTGTGCAGAAATAATTGTAGATAGTGTAGGGAAAGATACACTAGAAATGCATTTCATAGGAGATTGGGAAGCAGATGAAATGTTAATGAAGTAGAAAGCAGCTAAAAAGGCAGTATGCATGCCCACACCTGTGTGATTTTTTATAAGAGCAAACAGTAGATTAATGCTAAGTGAATGGAAGAAATGTGAAGGCTGAGACAGATTGAAGTTCCTAGAAGGACTGAAAGGAAAATAATTTAGAATTGTGACTCTAACAGCTTGAAAGCCATCAGGGTGATTTGGGCAAGAGAATGTACATATGCATTTCTAAATATTGTGAAGGTGGACAGTGCTGTTTTGGAATGTTCACACTATAGCTCTGAAAGTCATGGAGATACATTTCATCCTACCATGAATACGGAAATCCTCTTACATGGCTTAGGAAGAGGTAATAGAGGAAATGTGCATGTGTTATACTATTTAAAGAGAGGCAAACCTGGGCAAGCAGATAATTCTGGAGAAGAAAACATTGTTTTATGTTTTGGAATACTTTGTGTGAATATATTTAGTTTCCTAAACAAAAAAACAAGCAAAAACCAACAGGTACTTGTTGCAAATACCTGTAGAGTGTTTATGGAACTAATTTGTGTAGAACTGGAACGCTGTATATCAGTAAGCAGTTTACTAGTGGTGAAGCACAAAGGTGACAGGAAAATGCATATGACTATGCATATGATAGTGTTATGAAACAATATAAAATTGATTATAGCTTTATTTTTTCTAAGAAGATGACATAGCATTACTGTTTATACAATAGTTGAATTAACTGGACAAAAAGGCATTTTTAATAGCTATCTAATATTTACTTACCTGTTAAGTTTTGTAGCAAATGTTATAGTAGGATTAATTAATCTAAGGGAAAGTAAAATTTGCAGTAAGAGCCTGATTTCATTTAATTCTTTTATTACTCAATATATAAAAAGTCTTAATGTCTGACTACCAGTAGTTTAATCATGGTAGTTGCTTCATTTTAATGAATTAACTTTAAATGGTTAATTTTATTTTAATTATAGGATTCTTTGCACTTAAAAGTGGTAATTCTAACTCTCATATGTCTTCCAGATGTGTTATAACAAGATAAGTCTAGGTGATTTTTCATGTAAAATCATTCCACCACTGCCATAACTTTATTAAAGCCTTATCTGTTAGCTGTCTTTTGTGGCCTTCAGTCACCCAATTTCTTTTGATATTCAAAAGTAGTAAGTTGTATGTTTTTAAGCTTTTCTGAAATTCGTACTAGAGGCAGAAACCAAAATGCATGGCAAATAATTATGAGCTCCAAGAACAACTCCACACACACACACAAAAAAAAAGTGATAAGATTCTGGTCAGGCATGTGCACAACAGCCACCGCCAGGTCAGCTGCTTGTGTTTACAAGGCTAAAAGACAAACTCGGGCCCTTCACCTGTGAACTATAGGAGTCTGTAATGAAGTTAAAGAAATCAGCCTAGTTAAAGATTTTCTTCACTATTATTTCAAAGTTAGTAGTAAATATTCCACTTAGAGGTTTGGCTTTTTCTAATGCTAGCCCCATATTTAGTGCCTCTTTAAAAGGTGCATGTTCTCACTTCTCTGATGAGGTTCTGAATCACAGCTAATTAACTGTCAGGAAGCTTTGGAGATTTCTTTGTTTCCTAACTATTCAATTAGTTTGAAAAGCATCATTCATTTTCTGCTCTTCTGCTCCCATTTTTTTTGCATTGTCCATGCTGCTGTATGCCTCAGTTTGGGGATGTCTCTCTCTTTTTTTTTTTTTTTTTTTTTTTTCATAGAGGTGATTTTTCCATTTACTTCATGGTACTCTTGTCCAGATGGTGCAATTGCTAGACTTAATAAGAAAGGCTGAAAAGATAACTCTTGTAGTGAATTTGGTACTTAGAAAAAGAATATATATAGACTGATTTTTGTTTTTTACTTTTATTTTCTATCAAATAGAAAAGACTCTTATTGCCGTATTGGTAGTCAGACTTGTTGGGGCACCTTGCTTTCACATCTCCTGTGCTGGAGGGTGAAATAAGTGCATGTTTCTCTTTTTCTCATTTTTTTTCTCAATTCTTACTTGCTTTTTGTCTGCAATGATAGCAAAGACTGAAGGGTTCAGCTGTGAAAACCTTGTTACTAACATGGGACTATTCACGTTTGTTTCCTTATCTTTATAAACCTGTTTAGCTGGCTGGGAACAGCTTTGTCTGATGAAGCAAAATCCAGTCTGTTCAAGCAGAGACAGGCAGTTTCAAGCTGATATATTACCCCAAATGTCATGGAGAATCCTATCTTTGCATTGGTACCGGAAAGCAGAGTAAATCTTTGTGGCACATGGAGATAAAGAATAAAGATAGTTGGACTGTCAAAAATGAAATCACATCATGTATTTCATTATGATGGCTGGAATATAGTTTTGTATCATTTGTGGAACCACCTTTTGAAGCAGTTGGCTGTGTTTAAGGCAGCAGGTGTAGCCTACCTGACTCTGCATTCAGCGCTGGATTTGCCATTGCTTTCCATGTGTGCAGTTGTCCTTAGCATTTTTCTTTCTGCTGGAGCTCCAGCCTGGACACACAGTTTTAGAGAGTAGTCCTACACTCAGAGTAGGACTTAGAACTCAATGCTGTACATATCTTGGTAATCTTTTTAATGGATAATTCTTTGAAGGAAAAAGATGATTATGGACATTGGTAGCTGCAATCTTCTAAGGAGATTTCAGTCTGGATGTATTTTCTTTATACTTTCCTAACTTTCCCCTCCATGTTTTTGGGAAGAATTCCTACTTACAAGAAATACTGTCAATTTGAATTGAGAGGGAGTCAGTGAATTCAGCTTCTTAAGTTCTGTATTAGGAGGGATATTCCATAGCAGTATTCATGCCTTGGATCAAGAAACCACAATTATTATGGTAAATAATATCTTGCTCCTTTGGCCGTTTATTCTTCACACCTGAACACATCCAGCATGTAGCTTTATGATTCCCAAAAGTGCTGAGGCTATTTGGAGCACAGCATGAAATTGTCACCAACGCGAACAAGGAACAATAGCTACGTAATGGCAAGGCAGATGGAGTTGTTTTCCACTCTTCTAAACTGTAATGTTAAAAAGAACATCAGCTATTTTAGGATCAGGAATAGGCCATCTGCCCAAATTGCCTGCCCTTTCAGCTTTACCTTACTCCCACATTGCTGTTATTATTTTTATCTGAATGTCATTACATTTTTATGCCTTGTTTCCTTGCAGAATACTTCATGTCATTAACTGATTTGTTTTACACTAGGGTTATCCTTAATAATTCCAGGTCTTTCTTTAATATTTGTATTTTGCTTTTCAAATATTTTGCTTTGAAATATAATGTTTGCTTGATAATTTTCTTAATAAGTAAGACAACATCTGTCCTTACTGGCAGTGTTGGAAATGATGTGCCAATTCTGGCAACAATAATAGTGGGAAATAAACAAAGGACTAACAGGGATTATGGAAGGGAGAAGAGCTAAGTATTTATATCAAGGCAGATAAAAGGACTTTGGAACAAAATAATGGCAAAAAAAGAATGTTAAAATAATTGAGACGAAGAAAAACTTCAGCAAGCGAAAAAAGGGTTTGTTAAAATTTTTTCTTAGCAGGCAGAGGAATGCCATTTGGAAGAGTAACTTTAAAGAGTGTTGATTTTAGAGTTTGAATGTCACCTTGGGGGGAACATTAAAAATAATTAATCATTTTACCAAAGAACTTTTAAAACCTGAAAATATCAGGTTCAACAAATATTATGTGTTATACAGGAGAATCAGCATTACATTCCAGGATTTCTTTTCAGGTATTTCTATTGATTCATATTATATAAATAATGTATTTTTTTCTGTTACCATGATTTAGTTAATGAAAATGGAAGGTTTCCTTCCCAAATGCAAGTAGATGTTCATTGTTTGTATTTACAGTTTTTGCTGGGTGTTAAAATAGCATATCTTTTAAACATATTGTCCTGATTGGCTTATCCTTATATCTTTTATTAAAAATGTTCTGGTTATAAAAATGAATTATTACTTAATGTAAAACAGAAGAATAACATTGTTCAATGTTGGTATATCATAGTCACGTATCATGAGCCTGGTTTTGATTAATCATTAGTAGTTCTATGGTGTACTTGTGCCATTAGAAGCCCATATACCATGGAAGTGGTTTTAATCATGAGTAGTGTTCAGCCTGGTTCTTTTCACATAATGTGAACACATTCACATAAAGAACAGTTGTGTTCTTTTCACATAATGCAAGCATTCAATAATTCCTTCTATTGAGCTCGAAATGATTAGTTCAGTTCTCCGTTGTATAGCACAGTTCTTCATGGACCTGTATGGTCATCTGTTTTTAAATGCCAGTCACCAGGTTTCAGTAATAACTCAGTTTAGTATATCCATGTAAACGAGTAATTGCATTTCTCTTGTTTAATATTCATCTTTTAAAGTTGTCATATGGATAATTTAAGTTTCTTTTTTTTGTTTGCAGCCTTTGGCATCTTGTTTAATTTAGTTTTCAATGTCTTGATTTTGTGTTGAATGAAGTTCAGGTAACCCTTTTCTTTTGCTGTTGTAGCTTAACATCTACCTCACTATCTAATTAGCACCTTTCCCTAGCAGATTGGTTCTGGCTGCTTCCAACGGAATTAAAATGGAAGCTATATAAATTATACAAATGTGTCTCCCAGGAGAGAGTGAATCAGTATTCCAGAAAGATGCTTTTATTTTTTTTATTTTTTTGTCTCACAGTTTATTCCAACATCTTCTTACTGTCACTTGTGGGATAGAAATGTGTTCTAAGAAGATCATTTGTGTAATTTTATGTATTGCTCTCATTTCAATCTTATGTAAGATGTCTGTCTGCAAGCTACATTGTGATGAAGTATCATGACCTTTGATAGGCAACCAGTGTTTTTTTTAGTCCAGATATCTTTCCAATCATCTTGTTTCTTTCTTATCTTTGCAAAAATAACCCACTGCTCTTAATCTATTTTGAAGCAGATTTGCTCTGTACTTATAATTTTTCCTACAGATTGTACACTTTATACTTTAATTGTACAATTAAAAAGTTCCTTCTCTGATCAGAGTCACACTTCCACTCTACTCTTATGCTTTCAAGTCATTAATAAGAATTATCTTCTTCTCTAATGTGACAAAATGAATCTTTCCAAATTTTTGTCTCTAAATGCTCCTTAGTTCTTCTGGTGCTGCCTAGTGTCTGAACACAGAATTATCTTTATTAGCGAATGCTAATAGTGAGGAAAGGATTTTTTTTTTTCCTTTTTAACCTAAGGTTTTAGCTATTATTTGTAATTATGATTTCCTATCAGTCTGAAACAGAAGCTGAAATGTATGGTAGCATCCTGGGTGTGTCAGTGGATGTGCATAACAGAATGACACTTCTAATGCTTTTACCAGGAAGCAAATGCTTAGTCTTGCAATTGTTAGAACACTGTAATTTTCAGTCAAGTACCTGAGTGACAGAATTGAAAAACTGAATTCAAAAGACTTTTAAGTCTATTTTAGGGTATTGCCTAGCCAGACATTTCAAAAACTGATGCAGCCTACTCCTCTCTTGTTAATAAAATGTTTCTGAATAAGGTTTACTGTCAAATGCCAAGATAAAATTGATCCATTTATGACTTGCTATTTTCTAATTTGAAAAAAAAATCAGTAAATAGTAATGTATTGCTTTCCTGAGAGTAAAGTATTCAATAATAAGAAAACTCAGGTATGTTACAATATTTTTATCTGTTTCTGTGGAAATTAATTGTAGCTAGTGTCAGAGTGTGTTTCAGCTAGAGTAAACATTCTAGTTAATTAAGAAGAAAATAAAATTAAACCGTGAGCTTTGAAACAGTACAAAATTAAATTCAGATAATTAATCTGCAAAAGTCATGATAAGTTTGTGCTATAAATTTTGGTTATCTCGTAATAAAAAAAATCCTAGAGGAAAGATAATGAAAGCAAAATATTCAAGAGTTGTTTTCTGTGTCATTCCTGCAGCCATGTTTTTAAATGTGGACATTTTGAGAGCCATACATTCCTAAATATCACCTTGAGTTATTCACTGTGCACTATAAAAAGTAAGCAGTGTTACCTTGAAAACTCACAGGAGTCCTAGCCAATAAGTGTATTACCCTGAATGTATGTGAAAATATGAAGTAAAGTGTTCATCCTGCACAAAAAGGTTGCAAATTTGTTTTCTAAGTTTGATTTCTACTTCCTTCATGAGTTTTAAAAACAAAGGGGAATCTGTCATGAAGTTGTTGAGCTAATTTGAACCTGATTTTCCTGGAATAACTATGTCTCTCTATTCACAATTACAGGTGTTTCCCAGAATTTAAAGGCTCTTACATTTTACTTTTCCTTTTTACCAACTGTCTCCTCTCAGAAGATACAGAAAAGGGAAGTCTATTGAAAGAATAAATTTGAAATATCAAGGTCTACAAACAGTGTGCTTTGCTCTTGGTTTACAAGATTTACTTCATTGTGCTATTTTATATAACATGAAGACTAGACTTTAGCCTAAACTGAAATAAGTTTCTTCTTTTTATCTAAAAATAGTTTATTCTTTTTGCAGTGAATGTGAGTTTGGTAATTTACACAAAATGAAGATTTGACTCTGTGTTAGTAAGATATTAAGTGGTCGCATCAGAATAAATTAATTAACTAATATTTCTGATATTAGTAATGTTTAAACTGTAATATAAGTGGGTGTTGAAGGGCTAAATTGAATCCAATAAAAGATAGAGAAGGTTTAGGCCTCTATCTTGTTGAGGAAAAGAACCCTTCTCTTAAAGGAGATTAGGGAGTTGTATTAGAGAGTTCTTCCAATACTTTTTTTTTTCCTTTTTAGTGCTACTTTGCTGGGGAAGAAAAAAAAAGAACAAAAGTGTTTAAAGGTTTTGTTTTGTTTTGTTTACCCATAAATCTACAATGGAAAGTTACATTGTCACATTAATGTTCTCCAACATACTAAAGGCTGAGGCTAAAAAGAGGGCTTGCTGCTTCCAAAGCACCTTCCAAATTTATGGAGCCATCTATCTGGGGAAGGCTGAGTTATCCATTCTTATACCTTGTTAAGCAAAAATCTCACTTCTCATCCCTAAATCCAGTGGGAATTTTAACATGAAAAACATCCTTGGTGGTAGCAGAGAGGTTTCAGAGATTTGTTAGACTGTATCAGGGTATCTGTAGGTGTTAAAGATGATATCTTGATGTGGATGGTAGGTGATTCTGAGTAGTGCCAGCCTAAGCATGTATTCTACAAGACATTATTCCTGTTTAGCAGATAAAGTAAACATATAAATAAATACAGATATAATAAAATAAAAGATTGCAGCCTGGCTAACACGATGCTAACAGAATACAAGAATTTCATACTCAAAAAAGGTGCATATAATAAAAAGATGAAACAAACATTCATTGGTCAATACACATACTGAAATCTGATTTAAATATAGTTGCACCTCAAACATACTTTTCCCTTTAACATGTTTTTACAGTAAATAGAATTTGATTGAGACAAATATCAGTAAACTTTCTTTCCTATTGGATTCGTGTAAAACTTCAATTTAAAAGTATGTAAAACCTCCATAGAATACCAAAGAATTGTAATGCTGCTGGCATATACTTACATGAATAAATGGCTGCTAAGATTATCTTGAATGTGTTAGTAAGAATGTCTTTCAAAAATTTAAATATCATTCTGCATTTCATTTTGCAGATCCCTTGGTAAAAGCAAGAACTCTTTCAAGGTACATCCCTATTCTCATCATTCCCGCTGCTTCCTCCTCTGTACCCACTTTACACACACTCTTACCACAACGCACCATGGATTTATAGCAGTGAAGGCATCCATCCTTGCATAGATAAAGAATATTATTCAATAAGTCATTAAAAATAAAGATGGTTACTCAATATGTTTAATTACAGAAGGTGCATCTTTTTGGCTAGTTGATTATCAAAGATTTTTTCCCACTGAAAACAAAACCTTAGTGAACTGTTTCAGAGTTGGAGAAAGGAAGGCACAAAGTCATCGAGTGACTCTCTCAAGGCCATGTGAGAAGAGAATTGCTCGAGTACTTTACCAAAAGGCAATTACTTTATTCTTTTCTGGAGATGCAGGATATCATTCATATCTGAGCAATTGGTAATTGAATAATTTTTTTTCCTAAAGGTATATTTTCATTTGCTACTAGTATAAATTATAGCATGTTTCATATACTTGTGAAATGTGGAGCCAGGTACTCATTATTCTCTTCTGTTTCATTTTGTTTCTACTAATCATGTTTCCATCAGTCATTTATTTGCTTGTTACATCTTGAAAGCTGAATAGGTTCATAGACTTCATTTATAGACTTTGCTTCCCAGAAAAAAACCTCTAATATCAGCTAAATTTTTTGAACTTCCTGAATGCAGTGCTGTACGACTAACTTAAAATTCAGGCAGTACTGATAATAGGATTACTCTTTTGACTAAAGACTAAATACTGAGTTACATTGTCTAAGAATTACCTTTAGTTTTCAAATTTCTGGAAAAACTATAAAACTAGCCCCAAACTTGCAGATACCAGTATCTAATAGTCTATCTCCCTATCTGTCTGATATCTCATTCTCACCCTTCTTCTCTTTTCCCTCCTGCAACAAGCAACATATAAAGTACATTTATTATTTTCTAAATTTATGGGGGAATACTTTATAAAAGTATTTTTTGTTTGTTTATTGCAGTTATATAGGCTAAAAAAATCCTATGCACTCAGATTGATATTTCAGCAGGAGAACATGTAAGGAGATGCTTAATCAGACATTAAAATGAGTTTGTTTATTGTCAGACCAGAGTATTTTTTTAGAAACAAACAAGCCAAAAACTATTTTGATTTTAATCAAAAATGTATTTTCCTCATAAAAAATTTCACATACTCACTGTGTCTACTCTACAGAACTTGTCCATTTCATTACACCATGTGTCAATTCTAGTTTATCTGTTCACTGCAAAAACTCGTGGCTAGTGTGTGTATTACAGCACAGGAGGAGGTATTGCTCAGTTCCACTACTCTTATATAATAAAAAAAAAATACAGAAAATGTTCTTGGCTATTTGCACTGTATTCCAGACTTAATAGTCTCATGGAAGTTCCAGAAAGTGGAGTTAATTGTATTTGGTTGGTAGAACACCGTTAGAAGCAAGTTAGTTAGTTAAGATTCTTCTCTTAACACTGATTCAGTACATATTCCCGTTTCTTGGCAGCAGCAAAGTCCAGGCATATAATTTCTAGAAGAAATGCTTTCTTTTTTTTTCTTTATTTTTTCTTTTTTTTTCTTGTGGTCTTTTTATGCAGCACAAATGCAGTCATGTGCTTTTTTATTTCATCAATTAGGTTAATACAGTGACACATTTATGACATATTGGTTGGTACACCTATTACAGTTGCCTTTACTTCCATGGCTGTGCTTTTTTCTTTGCCCATGTCCCAGAGACTGACTAGAGGAGGATAAAGCTCATTGAGTGAAAAGGTTTGTTTCTTCAGATAATTCTTTAAATAGCTGTGTCCTGCATCGTAGTTCATCTCTTGTGAGATGCAGCTGTAGAGATACACCACAGAGAAGATTCCCAGAAGAGC
The DNA here is from genome assembly GCA_034781795.1 of Crypturellus tataupa. Lineage (NCBI taxonomy): Eukaryota > Metazoa > Chordata > Aves > Tinamiformes > Tinamidae > Crypturellus > Crypturellus tataupa. The sequence continues at coordinate 1,690,782 of JAWLRI010000319.1, forward strand.
ACCAAGGCAGACGAGGAAGCCTAGAACGTTGTTCTTTTCGTAGTCTTTCACCACAGAGTCCAGTCCTTTTGTGGTTACATTGACACATTGCTTCTTATTCTGTGGATAGATAGTGGGAATATCGATACAAATTTTGTATTCAGTTGATGGATTTAGGTGTGTAAGATTGTAGACCTTTATGTCAGATGGAATTCGAGCACTCTGTGCAGCATGAGAGTTCTCCTCTTTCAGGAAGGCTGTCCATCTAACGCTGGACTTCAGAATTTTAGAACTTGCTTTCCATGAAACTAAAACAGAATTAGACTTTATGTCTTTTATTTTAATATGCAAAGATTCATTACTGTCCTGAGGGAAAGAACCATCCACTTTAATCATGATTGATTTTAAGTCTGCTCCTACTAAATTTGTCGCTATACATGTATACAAGCCACTTTCTTTTTGTGTTATGTCACTTATGTCCAGCGTTCCTTCCGAATGGATGTAGTATTTATTAGAAATGGTGTTAGGCAAAAGTTTGTGTCCAGATGGTGTTATCCAGTAGATTTCAGGTTCTGGTTCTGCTGTTGCTCTGCAGTGTAAGGAAATATGGCTGCCAGATTTTACATCAAGAGTAGATGGAAAACTTTCAGGAGCTATCAGGGGGAGACAGATTTCCATCATTTCCCTGAAGTGTATCTGTCTCACATGCTGGCCTTGGAATTCAGGAGGGTCCACACAAAACAGTGACTCTGGTTCCATGAAGCGAATATTTGTTTTATTCATGTTAATCCAGCGGATGACACAATCACATCTGATGGGATTGCTGTGTATACTAATTTCCTTCAGGTTAGGCAAGGACTCAACTGTACTGCGGTACAGGGCACTCAGTGCATTGCTGTTGAGCATGAGAGATTCCAGCCTGGGAAGTTTGCAGAATGCATTTGGATGAATGTATGATAACCGGGGGTTGTTGGTTGCTTCTATTTTTCTTAAATCTGGCAAATTATCAACAGCGAGGCTATCTATCGAAATCAGTTCAGGCATGTTATTAATTCCTAACTCTTTTAGGTGCAACATATTGCTAAAATCTCCTCTTCGTATTCTGTTAATGGGATTTTTATTTAAATCCAGAAATTTAAGGTTTGCAACCTTTTGAAGAGCAATGTGGGGCACTCTAACAAATCTGTTGTCATAAAATGATATACTTTCTAAATTGTCAAGGCCAACCAAAGCATTATCAGGTATTTCAGTGAGATTTATGCCTGCTAAAACTAAGCTCCGCAGATTGATCAGAGGCTTAAAGTTAAGATCTTCGATTCTGATTATCGGATTTTCTCCAATCATGAGAATCTCAAGATTAGGAATAGCTTCAAACCACTTACTGTTGATCATTTGCAGACTGTTTGAATTGAGATGAAGTCTGAGAAGGTTTTTGAGGCCTCTGAAAGCTCCTGGTGCAATCACAGAAAGCAGGTTATGATTAATGTAGAGCTCTTGTAAACTGTGGAGTCCAGAGAGACATTCTTCGGGGAGTTCAGTAAGTTTGTTTTCCTCAAGGTACACTGAAAGCAGCTGTGGTATTTTTCTGAGATTTATACTGGTCACTGAAGATAAATTATTTTGAGATAAATCCAGACCAGTTAAATTCACTGGCAAGTCTACTGATTGTTCAATTTTTGCAATATTATTAGTCTGTAGAAGTAGAACCTGTGTGTCAGCAGGCAGTCTGGCTGGAAAATTAGAAAGACCTAAATCATTGCAGTCCACTGTTGGTGCCTCCATATACACAGACCTGGGAGTGAACCAAGGTCTGATCTCGCATGTACATGACTCTGGACAGTCTACTTTTCTTCCTACAACTTGTAGTAGTGCAGTGATAACTAGGCCAAGTAGAAAATTAATTTTGAGTTGCATGTCCTTCATCTTAGCTCAAATGTTCATAAAAGTATCAGATTTCTTACTATTCCACAATGATTGTTTTGGAATTCAGTATGACCTGGTCAGTAGATAAAAGACCCACTTGCATTTGCAACTGACGGATGCCAGAGACTTTCCTCTTGAGAATAAGTGATAATTTTGCAATCAACTTGTCCAGTAGTAAGAGGCATTTTGTGGAAATGAAGGTCAGTCTGTCCTTGATGGCATAAAATTGATAAGCTTTGTGAAGATGAAGCATGTATAGGTGGTCATAGGAGATTAAGCAATTCATTTATTTAGTAGTATTATCTTCAAATCCCATGATTGATTAGTGTTTGCAGGAGTGACAGGATGACCTAAAATGCAAGAAGAGGAAATAATTAGTATAAGAAACTATAAAGTTATAAATTAATTTAGCTATCTCTTGCTGTCTAATATTAATTATTGCAAGTGAAAAAAGAAAATGACTGTGGCGCCTAGAGTATTGTAGTGGTATCTAGATAGCATAAATGAAGTTAATATAGTAATATATCTTTAGACTTATAGCTTGTCACAAATCCAGTAGAGCATTGCTCTACCGAACAGTGAAGATCCACAACATATAAACTGGAATATATCAGTAAGATTTCTCTATATATTTTATGCTCCTTTGGAGTATTTTCTTTTTTCTTACAGTTATCACTAGAAGCAGACTCAGTTATGTTGGCTTTGAAAATGTAAACACTGAGCAAAATCCTGCAGAGCATGAATATTCAACTTTTGAACATGATGTTTATAAAATATAAAGAATATAATTCATGTGTATTCAAAGGCAAATGGAATGGATGAAGTAATGATTTTCTAAGGCAAACCTGTAAGATTTTTATACAAAAATATATAAGATTGATAATCCAGAGGTATTATTTTATTTAATTTTTTTCCCTTTTGAAGTTGTTGTTTAGGAAAAAAACTCGCCTCTTATTAAAGAGAATTAGAAAGAAATGTGTACATAATAAATAGCCTATCGTCTTGGCATATTCAGGCAAATTACTGACTTGCTTGTTTTGGCATAGGAAGAAAAAGAAGCGCCAATAGCAAGAAATAGTGTTAACGTATGAATGTTTTTAGAGTGGTTTAAAAAGAAAAAAAAAAGCCATGTTAGAAATTTCTGTTCTGGTCTGTAGCTATGTAAGACTCCAAAGTCTACTCTGAAGTTCCTTGTTTTCTTCATGAACCAAATGATCAAATGAACTGAAGGCACAGCATCTTGTAGGACACCCCATCAAATATATGCTTTCTTTAGATCTTTGCCATCTACTCACTGTTTCTGAGGCATAAAATCTTATCACAAGTGTACATCATATTGTAAGCCACATAAGTAGAAAGCTTCTTTCTTCACGTTGTAAATAGGGCACATTAATAGCTGTATTTCCTTCAGAAAGCTGCCTCTTGTACATGGACTCTAACCAGACAGCATCTCAGAAGATTATCTTACGACATACACTTAGGCCCTTTCTGTCTTTGCCTTGTGTATTAAAATTCACAATGACATTTGTTTACAAACTGTAAGATAAGCTCAATACTCCATTGACATTCATAAATAACTTTTCAGGTGTTGCTAATGTGAATTGACGGTATTGGTAAACACTTCAAGGTATCAACTGCCAAGGATTTGGATTTTAGGCTTCTTTTCCAGGCTGAGGAGGAAGCGGACATATTGCTTAAATAGGCTTTCTTTGTCAATTCAGAAGAAATATGATGGAGCAGGTTGAGTGCCATATGATTTGGACCAACTTGAAGTATATTTGGCAAGTCTTTGAGGTTGCTGTATGTTATGTACGTTTAAGGACATGTAATATTTTAACATATGAATGTATTATTAAAATGAACAGAGAATGTGTATGAAAAACATTCTGCTGTTTTGAAGATTAATAATATGTTTGTATGGAAATGGCCCAGTTTATACTGAAATGTGAAAAAAATGCTGATAGAAAATAATGACAATATGTAATCTGTTTCTTTGTTTTGGGAAAATAAGTGAACCTGAAGCCTGCAGGAGAATAAAGGTTTGTATGGACAGTGCCTATAATGTGTGCCTTACTTAGCCAGTAGAGGCCAGGTGGTGTGTTAATATGCAGTACTGTCCCTTTTATTAGTATCTTTCTGTAGAAATCATTCTATGCCAAAGCACAGACATAACTTACTATGTTGGCAGTAGAGGTTTTCTAGGGGTCATTTTTGAGTCCCATTCTTGCTGTACTTTCTACAACACATCCTGTTTTCTTCTGTCATTACATTTGGATAATATATTACAAATCTATCAGTAAGCATGGAAAATACAAAATGTAAGCTTGTAATAATTGAAAGGTCATTGAAAATCTAAAACGAATAATAAATTCATTCATATGAGCATATCTATGTTTAGTATTTAGAGGCCACCAAGAGGCACAGAACTTCTGCTCAGTAAGTTTATTGGTGATAATAGTTATTCAGTAGTTTCATTATTCTTCTCCCATATAAGAATTTCTGTCCTAAAACTGCTTAAATCTTAGTGGACAAATTCTTTAATTTCTTCTGAAAGTCCATCTCAATGACTTGCAGTCCACTGATTCATCTCTTCCTTTTAAAGTAATATTCTTAAAAAAAAGACACCCTACAATCTTGATGTGTAAGACTCTTGGCAGGCTAATTGTCTCTTCTGTAGACAATAATTGGTAATTCTTAATTAGGTTTGTTTCATTTACTACTATTGACAGCTGAAGCATTGGTTTACAAGAGGGTATCACCATTATTTGAGCTGGAAAAGACATTCAGGGAATGAATAAACTGAGCAACGTTTCTCATCACTGAAGCAACAGACAGCTAAGAACCAAGTCAGAGTGGGCAGAAAGGAAAAGAAACACGTCAGGTTTTGGCAATCTTTCTTTTCCACTTCAGCAGTTAGAGAGACAGTGATAAAAACTAAAAATGCAGCAGCTACACTGCAATGTGCCCTGCTGGCAAGAAGGCAAACAGTTCACTTCACAAGGACCAATTTAGAGGTGGCAAGCATTTTCAAAACACAGCTGTTCGTACAAAGCTACCTTTCAAACACATCATCTGAAAGAGCCACTTCTCAATTCTTGTCATTAGAACCACTTTGAGCAATTCTATGGACAGAAATCCTGGAAATGTCACTAAGAAAAAAAAAAAAAAAAGGAGATGAGACATTTCATACCTCACTTTAATACAGTTGCAGCACTTAGATATTTTTAAAGAAGTAGCCATGGGGATATATAGACTTGCGTTTCAACTTTTAGTATCTTTCTGATTTTATAAGACTCTGGCTTCTTCCTTATTTGCTCTATGATCAATACTAGGAAAAAAAGATTTCTTGAGATATTTTGTTATTAAAGCACTATTGATTAAAGGACACAACAACTTATTTGTACTCGTCATATTTGACATATTTGAAGAATAGGTGCAATTTTTTTTTTCAATGTGAAAATGTAACTAGGAGTTTTTGTTGAAATATGAACAAAACGTTTGCAACAAAGAAGTACCAGTTAAAGCATAAAGAGATAATGTATTTTTTGTTTTAAGAGAACCAATGAAATAAAATATTCCTAGAAGTTGTTCTAGATACTTTGACACAGTTGCCTGCGATCATGTAAGCTTTGCGAAAAAGAAAGGGGTTTCTACTCACTTTTGTAGTTGTTATAAACATTCCACTCTTTGGGGCAGACTTGCATGGAGAAGTGTTTCTCATTAAAAACACACATTGACTGTTACCTGTAACATGTCCTTGCTGTTCTGTATTATGACATTACTCTTACGTGCAGCTAACTGTTATATACGCTCACGTTAAACCATGAATAAGCTTATTGGAAGTGCCTGTGTTTTTGTCAGTTTTAGTTCTGAGATGTTCAACTTGAGGAATTGACAGCTGATATTATCAGATAATAGCTGGATTTTTAGACTCTTATGTTGGTAACCTTAAAAATGATGATCTAAAATTCCCGTTCATGTTTGAAAAAATTGACTAGTGCTTACTGTTGGGATGTTGATTAATTTTGAATGTCTACCTTTTTTCTTATGATTGATTTGTAGAACTTTAGACTTGCACTGAATAGGAAAAAGTGCAGGATGTAAAGCACATGACAAAGCATCTTATATTAACTGTGAAAACAATTTGCAGTGTATGTATAATTATTTCAGCATGTGGGGTTTTATTTGTTTTGTGAACTTCTTATGTCTTTTCATTTTTTCACTATTTGGAATTAATTTCACTGAGGGAAACCTGAAAGCTTAGAATGGTAAAATGAGAGTAAGAGAAGATAAATTCTCCCATTTTAGACCACAGCAAGACAACAATGTAAAGATTTTATAGTTTATATGAAGTTATTTATGCTTGTGGACATCATGTACTCTGAGGTTTCTTTAATCTACAAGATAGAGTCAGAAAAATATTATGATGAGCTAGATCTACATTCCTGAGAACTATGCCTTTTCTTTCAATAATTGAGTCTGGTCTGGTCCACTCTTGCTTATTATATGTTATTATAAATTAATTGATATCAGAGGAATTATTGCATGGGTACAATTTATCAGGAACTCACTACAGCTCTATTCTTGTATTAATCAAAAATGATCATATTAAGAGTCAGTCAATGCTTTTGAAAAGCATTGCAACATAACAATTTTTGAATATACAATCTTCAAAATAGATATTATGAATTCATCAGAGTAAAATGCAAGCCAGAGGAATATTTACATTTGGTAGCTGATAATCGATTACGTATGCTTTTTTTAGAATAACATTTCAAAGAACTTGAAAGCTGAAGAGCCTTTTAAAAATGTGCAAACAATATAGCACTTTTTTCCATAATCTCTTTTGAGGTGGATTAACCAATGATTGACCACAGAATGGCAAGTAGCTGTGGCAAGACCTGTGTGTGAGGCAAGGCTTTTGTCAGTCACAGTCACAGGGCTTGGTTGAAATACCATGGAATATTGGTACTATTATTAATGCTGGCAGCAGAAGCAGCGCTGCATTGGAGCCTTAGCAATGGATGAGGGTGGCACGGGTCTGAGCCCACGGTTTGTACAGGAAAAGGTGGTGATTTGGTAAAAAGGGAAGAAAAAAAAATAAAAGGAAGAGGCCGTGATATTCTCAAACTTTCTTCCTGACTTTTTTCTTTTCTTCTTGCTGTAGTAAAATAACTTGCTATTGACATCCTGGATTAGTGTGCCAGGCTTTGATTTTAGATTTTCTGTCTGCAGATATCTTTCTCATGCTTTTAGCTTTTAATTGCATACTTCATAGCCAGGGTACACATCTGATCTTTTCACAAATGACATAGCAAAAGAGAGGATGAAAAGTTTGTTAGCTGGCATTCAGTAAAAGAAATCTTCATTTCATTAATTACAAAGTTATCTTTTTTTTTTTTTTCCCTCCCAGTATGAACTGTACAGAATTATTTTTAGGCTTTCTGAGTGAAGATATATTAGGAAATTATAAGAACAGGGCAGGGAGATTAATTTCAGTAAAAGTTGCATGTTTCTTTACCAATCAATTATGATTTATCAATTGTGTTCCAGTTTTATCAGGCATTCCAAGTTCATTTGCAGGAATTTTAATCTGTGACAGGCTACGTATAGTAATTTTATGTACTTGAATATATTTGTCTATATAGTTGTAAAAATTTTGAAAGGAATCTGAAGTGTGATTTGTTATTTCTTCTTCAGAAATCATATTGAATTCATAATTAATATTTTTAGCTAAAATTTTACTCATTGCTCATAGTAACAATTAATTGTTTTGATTGTTTCTAAATCAATAGCTATGTGTACATATTTTCTAGTTGTCAGAGGAAATAGTGAGAGATGAAAATGTTAAAAATAACTTTTCAAAATGCTTAGATCTTCGGCATCCTTGTCACACTTTTTATCCTGAGAAATGTTTCATTGTCTGACTTATTTATTGTCACCATTATCAGACAGTTATGTCAAAAAAAGTATTGCTGCAAGTTGGGGAAGTAATGCGTTCGTTTAATTTAGATGTAGTCGTAGATATTCTGCTTCTTTTTGACAGTTGTCATGTTAGTGCTGGTGAAGCACACTTTGGCAGTTACCTAGGCATATAGTTGGCAGGAAGGTGGTCACGTTTTGGATGTGGGTGATTGTACCCAGTTACCAGATGCTCCAAGCAGATGGCCAGAACTAAAGATGAGTGAGACCAATTTTGGCTTGATGTTATGAAAAGCTACCAAACTGATTTGGGGGTACATAATACCTTTGACTAGTACGGAAGCCTAGCCAAAATCAAGCAGATCTTTTGGCAAAATGTGCTTTTTTTTTTTTTTTTTTTCTTTCTTTTTGACTCTTGAATTTAAATGATAAACATGTGCCTAAAACATGGAAATAGATGTCTTTAGAGGAAGAAAGATATTGGCTGTACTTACCAGCTAGTATTTCCTTGTGAATTTATTTATTAACTTTAATTTATGTTATTATGACAAGAAGGTAACAGTAAATTGGAAACAAGATAATTTGGGGAGTTACTATTTCTATTTTATATTTTTTCCATACAAAGATTCAGGTGTAAAACACAATAAAAGCTTTTATTTCTGATCCAAATTTATTTCTTTCTTCTCTAGTTTAAATCAGTGTTGTTTAATTGTATGCTGCTAATATTTAGTCTTTTCACATTGGTGTTCTTATGCTTTGCTTTGGGAAATGGGTATGTCGAGGCAAATGCCCTTATACTTGAAGAAAATAAATAATCTCCAGTGTGTATTGTATTACGCCTAAAAAAAATAAATGGACTTAGTGAATGCCATTGTATAAGGAATAGCAACATCTCAGTCATCACTTGCTGCATACATTCAACATGCTGCATGGAATAAGTTTTAATAAGCATGAAAGGAAAGATCTTACTGCTTTTCATTACAGTAAGTGGACATTCCTTACTAAAAACAGTAGTAATTTCCATTTTGCAGTGCAATCAGTGAATGAGACAATATTTTTTATGATACATATTTTCTGACTAGACTGCCTTAACTTTGTAATTGTAAATATAATTTTGAGTGATTACTTTTATCCTGAGCCACCTACGGAATGATGTTCACGTTGGATTGTTCAACAGAAATTGATAGATTTTTATAATCTTGCTCAAGGCAATGTTGAGAAACGGATGGATGAAAAAAATAATTTCAGGATACAAAATAGACAATGTGTAAAACAAAATTGTTTGTAAAGAAGCTTAGGAAAAAAAGAGTTCTGTTCTCTGCTGTTTTTTATTTCAGTTGGAGTGATTTATGCATAATCATAAATTACCAGCTGTAAAAATACTGTCATTTCTGATTACAGAAAGTATTTTGATTTGTATTTAATTTTAATTACAGTTTTTGCTTAGTTGAGTATCTCATCAATAGTATTACATTTTAAGATAATTTTTGTATATAATTTGAAAAAAAATGTTATTTTCAGACCTGAAATTATTGTCTTTTTATGCTTACATGACCCATTCATCAGCTCTAACCCATACTGTAGGATTTTGATGGTTCATTTCTTATTGTCCCAGAATAAATACATGAAAGTGCATTCAGTTCTATTTTCTCTTTATGATTTGCTTTTAAAAATCTACTATGTCATCTACTATGTATGACACTAAAGCTAAAGTAATCATATTCACTAACTGAATTTTCTTTCAAGTGTTCTTGTTTTTCTTTTAAAGTTGAAATAATTTATGTTTGAATTTACAAACTTACTTAACTTATTTAACTAACCATGTCAGCATGTTTAGACTCAACTGCCGCTTCCCCCATGCCCTTTTTTGCCCAATCTATAATCATTTAGTGTTTACTGTTATCTTAAAAGATTCTTTTGTATTTTATTTAAACTGACAAGTTCACTCAGCTCCCTTATATTAAGTGATTTGGCACATTATCATGTCACTGACTAGAATTATCTTAGTTTAACTTCTCTCCTTGAAGCGCTTATGACATAATCACATTTTAATTTTTTATTTCCTTTTTAGCTCTTCAGCATTTATCTACTTTTCTATATTTTGTGTCCCAAACTTGAAAGCACTTTAAGCAGAAAAGAGTTAAATTACTCTACTGGTCCCACAGAGAATTCTGACCAGCATTTCTGTTCAGGCATTACAATCAGATTGCGGTCAATGCACTCAAAGCTTGGATATAGGTTTTGTAGTCAAGCATAATTTTGTTTTGGTTCCTAGTTAGAATACAAAAACTATGCACAGACATATAAGCTTTAGGTACATGTCTAAAGCTATCTGGATGTTAAAGATGCACGGGAATATTTGTGCATTTACATGCACAAATGGAACATGGCTCTTCAAACGGAACCAAAGATGAATTTCAATCAGAGGTATTGAACACTGATATTACCTGAAAATATCTTATCAGTTCATGCTAGTAGTGATTATCCTATCAGACTGACCACTTTCATTTATCACTGGTGTTGCTGTGGGATAGATGAATCATTTTGAATTGTCATTTGAGTTCATGCTTGCAAAGATTAAGTCTTGAGAAAAATGATAATGCCTAGAAAAACGAGCCTGTTATTTTATTAGAAGACACACTGTTTTAAGCTGGCTTCACCCTTTCTATTTGCAGATAATGGTCTGGTTGTCTTTTCTACCAGTATAAACAGCTTGAATGAGCAAGAAAAGATAGACATTTCAGTAATATGTAATTTCAACAGTGTGAAATTATGCAATTATGGTCTAATACTAATTTTTGCTTCAAAATTGGAACTCATTATTGGGTAATAAGAAGTAAGGCGAAAGACATGATGTGTTTACTTACTCATGGGATGATCTCTAGTATGTCTGTGAAACAGCAAGTATGAATGTAGCATATGCTACAATAGTTTTATTCTACATTAGTTTTATTCTACAACGTGCAGATAAGAACTCCCATAGAACACTGTACAGTTCTGGTCACTCAACTTCAGTAAAAATAAGCTAGAATCAGGGGAGAATCAGTAGGTTAAAAAAATACTAAGCTATTTTTATGAAAGGAATCCAGGAAAATGGCTGGCTTTATGCAAGATGGGAGGGAAAGAACTGCTTTCTATAATTATATGAAGTTAGAAACTATAGAGTGAAAAAAACTATTTAAGCTAAAAGCCACATTGGCACTACAAAAAATGATCTGTAATGGACATGAAAAATTTAATGTAGAGCTTGAAAATTATTGACAGGTATCAGATGGAGTGAAGCTGTAGAACAGTGAAAAAAGGACTGGGACAAAAATCACACTTTTTTTTTTTTTTTAGAGCAAGTTTGTTCAGTTTGTTGTTTCCTTGCTTATAATAGTGTCCTTCCAGTCCTGTGTTCCTTAAAAAACAAACAAACAAACAACACAACAAACCTATTCCTCTGTCAGAAACAGGAACAGTTGCTACTGTTTTTGTACAAAATAATATGTACAGTCATATATTATTTGTACAGATACCAGGAGTGGGTATATGTATTGAAAATCCTGGAGCTGTTTCACAATTACATACATGATAATGCTAAGAAAATGTATCAAGTGACAGGGACCTTATGAAGACTTCACTGCAAAATTGTTATTGTGGTTCTTAAAAATATTCTCACAATCTGTCCCACCATGTTACTACTCTGCCTCATTAATTCCTTCAGTTAACAAACAGCATTCTCCATAGTAAACTAGGAGCTCTTATGGAAAAAGTGACAGCCAAATGTTAAGAAAAAACCCTGTCCTATGTAAGTATTGGTGCTTTGAAAAGAATAAGGAGGTTTCTACATAGATAATCTAGAATACATTCTATAAATTATAAATAAACAGTAGAAGGAGATAAAAGGGTAGAAGGATGCCTTTTTTTTTTTTTAAAGTGGGAGTGGTATTTCAATGACCTCCTTTGAAATTGCTCTTTTTCCACTGTTTTTCACAAGATGCAAAAGCAATTAGGATACTTGAAATGCGTGAAATCCCTGTAATTTGCACTATTTAAAACAATATATGTTGTTATGGTTCAGAAAAGAAAGGACATATATGCAGTCAAAGAGAGTAAAAGGAAGGATTCAATCAACTCTCAATGACATTTGGAGTGGCTGATTTATCTTGTCCTTGGTCCTTTCTCACGCAGTATGTTAAAACCAGGCAGAGCGATATAGTCTGTCAAGAGAGCTGAGCCATAATCTCAGAAGAGACTCAGGAGTCAGGTGATTCTCTAAAAACATATTCTAAGTAGGTATGTTTTTAATGCAGCAGTGGGTAATAGTAGGAAAACTAGTTATTTATGGTCACTGATTAGCATTTACTTGATAGAGTTATTTGGTGCAGCATAAAAGCTAGATTGACAATACCATTTAACGTGCATTGGGGATTAATTTGGTTACGACAATTTAAACAGGCAAATAAAGATTTGATGCGTGTTTTTTTTTATGTCAATTCCTGTAAATGCTGAACTGAATATGTAGCCTAAGTTCTCTTGTAGTATAATCATCCTTCCTCCAAGCAGCAGTTGTCACTTTTTTAATATTATAGTGATGGAAGTTATAAACTACCTGTCTGTCTTCTTGCAAATAACTCCGTGTCCCCTGTTTATAGCTATGGAAATGTCACCTTAAATTGCTTTAATGTTCTTAATAGTATGAAAGCAAAGCATGAATATCTTTTAAAGCCAAATCCCATGGCTGCTTTTTAAACTACAATAACTTAGTAGTCACTAATTTAGTATTGGTATGTTTAAAATTGTCCTTATCAAGGTATTCTACTTCAGATGGAAAATTCAAATTTCCAAAGTATACCCAGACATAGAATGTGCAGATTGTTCTGCACTCTGTGTTATACAGTGTTCCAAATCATAAATTCTAAGTTAGATATTTTAATTCCCTGACATAACAGGTCAAATTTCCACTACTGGTAATGGAGAATAGTCATGATGACTTTCTGAACTTCCAGTCATGATCCTCTAGTACCACTTACAATTGATTAAAGGTTGAGATTATTCCAGAATTAAGCAGATTTGTAAAATAACATGTTTGAATGTCTGAGAACTTAAAAAATCCTGAAAACGTTTTCTTGAAAGTCACAGAATCTTCCTTTCTATATCATGTACCTTTGTGAAAGGTAATATGAACAAAAGAAAGAATCTAGAAAGCATGAAGTAGCATTTGAAAGTTACAGAAGTAATGAGTAGAAAGTTATGCCAGTTATGAGGTGAAATGGTATCATTTGTCAATATTTCAGTAACTCAGACATTGAAAGTTGATTAATTAATGCATTAAACGTGGTAAGAAAAATATCATTTTGGGCACAGCGGCCACAAAAATGTTTGTCTCTAAAATTGGTATTATAGTACAATTATTATATCAATAATAATGCTAGATAAATGATAAATGCTAGAATGGAATGATAATTGATGTCATGTATAAATTTGCTGGTTAGTTGCCTTTTTTTTCTACCAGAAATATTCTTCAATTGTCGGCATTTAAAATTTTTTTATGTTCCACTTTAGTTGATAGAATCCTTTCTATCACTGGATAAATACTAAGATTTTTTTGATATCAGCTCTCTTCAAACACAGCATATCCAAATCTCTTCTAATGCTTCTCTAGTTTATGAAGGCATATGGAAATAGAAACTGATTTTCACTAACCTACGATTTTAAGGAAAATATGCTACATGTGAGAACATAGATAATTGATTACAAAAATGTAGCATTAACTTGGACAAAAAAACCCTGGAAGACAGTATTTATGTTTTGATGAAGATGAGGCAAAGATTGGTTTTGCTTTGGATACTGCTCTGTACTGATCTGTGCCAGGCCAGGAGGGCTTCACAGCAGGTTGAGCAGGTTGTGTTATTCGTAGCTTGATCTGTTACCAAAAACTCTTCTTATTTATTTATTTATTTACTTATTTATTAATCAAAGTAATTTTGCCTTTGAAATGGCTTGCTTATTGTTTTGCTGAGAATTAATAAATCTTTTGAATATGACTCCTGTAGGATTGTATAGATCTTCCCTTATCATAGCTGTCCAGAAGCATGATCTTATAAATAAGGCAGGATCAAGGCTGTTTTGGATATAGTCAATTCTCACTTAATATTTACAGTTGAAAATGCTATTAACTCAGCTCGTCTAATAAACACACTCCTGTCTGAAGAAGAAGAATATCATCGTAATGCTCTGTACATACTGACCAATAACTCAGGAAAAGTTAAATTAAAGGAGTCCTGGAGAGTTTCATTTGCTTCTTTTTCTGGTCTTCCTAGCTGTTTTCTGGGTCTTAGTTCTTCCAGGTATGTCTGTAAGACGTTACCTTTCCCACTGCGAGTCAGGGAAGTACAAGCCCCGGTCTGTTAAAGCAGAGACTCCTCTTGTTGCTCCTAACTACTTCTTCCCTATATATGGGCTCCATTTCCAGAACTCTTAAGGAGGTAGAGGTAACATTTCTCTTCTCTGAACTTCTTTATGGATCATTAAAAAACCCCAAGCCCACTAACTTTTGTTAGTGAGTGGCAAGGTTTGTTTTCCTTTGTTTTGCTTTATTATATAAGTAAAATAGCAGATTATAGATAAATGTGAGCTTCAAAATCTAATTGAAAAATATGTTCGTGCATTCTAGTGAAAAATCTCATACTCTGACAAGTTTAATTTGTGAAATAGCATATTTCTCAGGCAGCTATTAAAGTCTGACATGCTTAACATTCATTAGTTTGGTAATTAGTTTAGGTTGATTGTTTTGGAACAGACTCATTCCTACCTTATTGCCACTGAGTCAATCATATATTTGTCAGAAAAGTTCATTCTCAAGATATTCATCATCAGGGTTTTTAATTGCTTTCTCTTTTGAAAATACTACTAGCTAGGAAGCATGAAACTGAGAATTTGTTTCACTGAAAAAAAAAAAAGAGCTTTGTTCCAGTGGTCAAACACACTGGTTTGTTATTTTAACGCTTATATGCGCTCGGCTTACATTCTGCACATTATAGAAAGAATGTTGCAGACTTAAATGTATTTTACAAATAGATACCGGAAAGATGTATGTAATTATTGGGCTCTATCAACCTTGGCAACGTTCTTTTACAATAACAATTATAAAATACAGTTCTTAGTAATATGCATTGCTTTGCAGTGCAAAATTATTATTTTCAGATCTCAGTGACTTCTGTCTGCTGTGACAAAACTCATGTGGGCACTGATGCTTGCTGTAATACCACATCTACTTCTTCATAAAATAGATGTTGTCAGCAGGGATAAAAATAAAGTTGCAGAGACTGGCCATGGGGAAGGAGGATCCAGATGGAGTCTTTTGCAGTTAGGACATGTGTTAGGATCCAGCAAGGTTAACTGTGGTCTCATTTAACTTATGGGAAATTTATCTAGAAAACATTCAGAATAGTTATTGACTAGAATTCAGCGTAAAGTATCTCTATTCATATGCCTCAACATTGAGAATCTTGATTTGGGGGATGCTGATATGTAACATTCACAGTTTTTCTGCCACTCAGCTTCAGACTTCAAAAGAATACTTGTACATAAGAATTGTTATCGAACTTTTCAACCCAACTTTGATTTGTTTTGTTCTTTAGATTTGCTCATCTCAGTTTCTGCTTAGCTTTGTAAATTAGCTGTATCATTATACAGAATTTGTTGACTTCCTTCTCAATGACTAGTATTGTAAGCTCCAAAATACAGTGTAAACTGGTAATCTTATCTGAAAATTAAAACTTTGTGTTGTCCTGAAAACTGTAAGTAGAAGAGTTATAACACAGCTTTTGTCTGCTGGAGGCAGGTAGGAAGAATAAAATAAGGTGAATGAGAATTCTTTTTTCTCATTCTCTTGCTCATCATCTACATATGTTGGAAGTAAAACTGAACTGATGTTAACTTAATAATTTTACCTCTGCTCTAGCTGCATACTATCAGAAAAACAGAAATTTCATTGGTATGTCCTTTGAGGGCCTTTTTTCTTATGCTAGGGCTGTCTCTCTAGTGGCTTTTTGGAGTCTCTTATAATAAAAATCGTAATTCCTCAATCCTTTCCATGCACAAAAGAGTGAAGTAAACCCAGCAATTACCATGACATCAGCCTGCAACAAGAACTCAGCTTTCATCAGACCTAAGCTGAGAGATCTCAACTGCTAGCCTAACCTGTGTGTGTCTCTGGAGTATAAGTATTTCATGCTTCTGCAGTGTGCTGTCATGTGTATTATATTTCCCTAATCAATTTGGGATTATGAAATTTAGCTGCAAGTGGCTAATTGGGAAATGTGATCTTTCCATTCATGAATTGTCTGAAAACAGGCAAACAGGCTATGACTTCAAGTATATTTTTCTTTTTTTTTTTTTTTTTTTTTTTGCCTTTAAGGGATTGAATTAATATGGCAATTCATATTACTTGTTTGATATTTGGAGTTTACTATTTAATCTGTATAACACTTTCTGCTGGAGCTGATTGCTAAGCAAATGGCTAACTTTTCATTAACTATTTCATGTGAACTTTGTTGAATCCAAATCCAGAACTTGCTTCACAGCTGAACAGTTTCAGTAATGGACCCAAAATTCATTTTGCACAGCTTTCGGTATGATCACATTTTTATTCATACAAACAATTTTGCAAACCAAAGAAGGGTGTGAACATTGCTGAACTGAGATTCAGGAAAGGCTCAGTAACCTTTGCAAATGTTTTTCACAGAGTTTTCTCTCTTGGGTTTTGGTTCCTGGTGTTACAGGACTTCTAAAAGTACTAGAAATGCTTCTAGAAATGCTTCTAGAAATGCTTGCAATCTATTTTTTGCAATCTTCTTTGGAAGGAACTTGAATGGATTTTTTTTTTTCTGCTGAGAGATGCTTACCATGCCACTCAAAAAAGTCCATTAATTCGTAAAGGCTCAGTCATGTCTGGGTAGATATAGATTATACAATAGAGTGGTGATGAGTTGCATTTTCTAAGATAACTGCATGGACCTAGAGTGCCCCTAGAGCTTAGGCTTGTACAGAGTCACAAAAAAACTTTTCTTTCTAAGATAACCACATTAACCTAGAATGCCTCTGGAGCTTTGACTTGTAAAAAGATGGAAACAACTTCTCTTCTTTTTCCTCAAGCGCATAGAAATGCTGGATACTCCCTCTCTGAGGACTCGATATGGAGTTTTCAAATCTCAGTTAACCTCAGGTGAGGAGCAAAAATCATCACACATCACTATTTTCCAATGCCTACTCACAAAAAATGCCTACTCTTTCCTCTCTGCCTACTCACAGAAAATTAGTCACAATCAGAATAGTTTAGCTTCCGTTTGCTGCTATTGTTAAAAATAAAAATGGGATTTTATTGAACCTAAACACACCATAGTAAAGAAGCTGCAGTTCAAGACATCAGAGCATGTAGTTTCCTTGGTAGGACTGGAAAAGGACTGAACAGATAAATCCTCTGGAAGGTTCATTATACACACAAAATTGTTGCTCACTCACTTTGAAATAACATGTCTATGGCCTTGACATTTAATCAGAGCAAGAATGGCATTTGTTGAATCTCATATTCAGTAAATCATCAATTAAAATTACTTTTTTTTAAGGTCAGTAAAATGCAAAATGGTTGTTATTTTTGTACAGATTTTTCTTTTATCACTTTTTATGCTATGCTTTCCCCTGAAGACATGTGTTGGGGACTTTAATCAGAGAGACGCTTTTTATATATTTATCTCCTTCGCTCTCTGGCTGTCTCTTTCATATATGTCATATATTTATTTTATCTGCTTATCTGGCTGAATATCCATATCAATACAAGACAAACGATACAGATGATTTTTTTTTTTAAAAAGAACAATTTCTAAAAATAAATTTCTAAAAAATTTTATGTAAGGACTGAAGTAAGGGACATGTACAGAGCTGTAGTATTGTCCAGAGCATGTAGATCCCTCAGGTGCACAACTTGCAACTTCTCTGCTGGCATAAGTGGCTTTACATATGTATACCAACTGCCCTAAATTAAATAAAGTCTAATTATCTGACTAAAGTCTTAAAATCTGACTAATAAAATAAACCCATAAAAGCTTTGATACATTCATCTACTCTGTATATTGCTCAGTGGAAATTAAGGATGTAGTAGTTGACTCTGGTTTTACTTGTTTAATAGAGATGTAGATTATGGTTTATTGGGATTTACATCTTTGGTAATTGTTTTGCATCTCAATATATAAAGAACTAGGCTGAATATATGCATAACATATTAAAAATGCCATTAAGCAAATGATTCTGCATGAAACTGCGAGATGAATTAATGCTGTGCCTCTTTATACTATGCAAAACACACATTTTCCCCAATTATTTTACAATTGATTGCTCTATATTGTGGCCCAAGGGAATTCCAAAAAAATCTGTTTGCATGTTTCCTACTAGTCTGTTTCTGTACTATGATTTAATTAAGCATCAAAAGAATACATTAGTTATGTGTTACTAAAGGTAAATGATTTTGAATTGTGAGAATATAATCATACATGTGTGTATGTTCTAGCATATTCTAAGACTTTACACCTGAATTTATTGTGCTTATTTTTATGTATCTGTAACATTTTTTGAAGTATATGTTTAGATAAAAAGTGTGTATTTTTGACCTTTGGACTGCCCGCTTGGAAAGCCACCCGAAGGATGGCTCTGTGTGGTCTGTATGAACGTGCCCATCTTACTCCAATTCACGGACATGTTCAAAGCCTTTGTTAATGTCTGAGGCACTTCTAACTTGTTTGTCAAAGCCTAAATATATATTTAGTCTGTATTAGTCTACCCTCCCAATCCAAGAGGTTCCTCTGCTCTATGAACCTGTTCAAAACTTGCCAGGATTTCTACAAACACTGTTGTTTTTCTTGTCAATTAAATATCAAAGTCTGCAGTTATATTCTGATGCCATTCTCTCTGAGTTTTTAAAAACATCCTTCTCTGGTAACTGCAGAAAATCTCTGTCTAAAAGTCTGTATTTGTGCTTCTGTTTTCTTACTTCTGGCTTTTAATAAAGTCTTTCCTGAGGTCCATGATGAAATAGAAGAAACCAGCAGAGCATTTGCTAGTTAGAAACTGTGAAAATAGACAGTTAAAAGAATATTCAGACAGACATTTGTATGTTTATCATGCTTACCTAAATCTAAAACTTCTTTTAGTTTTGATAATTCTGTTTCAGATGGAAATTTAGAAATATTTTTCTTCTCTGAATGGGCACAATCTTCCTGTATCTGATGAAGTGTCAAGATTTAACCAAGTACTAGTATTTTCCTATAACAGTAGGACATAATTTTCCAGTAACAATTTAATGTAAATACAGAAAAAAAGTCCATCCTTTTTTGAAAGAATGCTATAATCCATAAGGTATTATCTATGCTACAAGTCATGGCAAAAGCAGTCCTGTGCTGACTGCTTGGAAGGCCCATAGGCTGCTCTTTAGGACCTGTCATGCTTTTCAGGTAGGCAAAGCAACTAATCTACAGATTTCCAAATGAAAAAGAATGGTAAGATTTTCTTCAAAGTGAGCTTGCTAATGTCTGTCTTATATAGGCTCCCTGTTGGCATGCTGGTTGTTTTGTAATAATATTCCAAGATAGCTTTTCACAAGTTATACAGAGTTTAGGCACCTAACAGAGAGTCCATTTTGTTTTGGGGAGCAGATACTTCAAAATTAACTTTGAAATGCCTTAATTCCTACCTTGAACTAACTCTTGACCTTTGGCATGCAGTGGGAATTGGAGATCTGACTTCTCACTGTGCTTTGGAGAAAGGCATCTCCTACATCACTGAAGTGTTTTTGAAAGTTTCACTTGCTTTGTATTTGGAATAAAACTGTAATTGAATATTAATAAAAAGAGAATGAAGAAAACAGCTGTCAGGTTGGACAAGGTGTAAATCCTTCCTCATGGCACTAATAATCTTTTTTTTCCCTCTAATTTACACATAAAGCAATAAAGAAAATTGAGACTGCAAAAAGAGATAAATGCAAAATATATAAAACTAGTCTTTTTTAAATTTTGAGGAAATACATGTATGTGTTGTGACACTTTGTTCTCAATTCTCAGCGATGTTGAGAGATCTTGATAGAAGTGCATAGCATTATTCTTTTATAGGCTGCTCTGTAGCTTAGAAATAAACCGAGTAACATGTGGCAGTTGCTAGGGTAACCATTTTTTGCATCTCACAGAAAAAGACCAAGAATAAAACACATGTAAATTGACAGTTTGGAAAGAAGTATGATATGCAGTCTCATATTCTCAATTTGTTTTCCATGGTTTTCCTCTGTTAGTTCTTTTAGATCTGTTTCAGCCTCTACCTCGAATCATTCCACACACTTTTATCTTGCTTGGCTCAGAAAACAATTTAAGCATTTAGCTACTAAGCTTAACTTGTCTATCAAGCTATCTATGCTTACTGTATAATGAGATAAAACTGGGATGGGTGTCAGTGCTTCGTAGTACTCTCTGTGCGTGATTAGCAGGTCACGTGAGCACAAATCTTATTTTAAAAGCTGTTCTATGCACTTAAATATGACTTCTTTTAGTTGTTCACATGCCAATAAGCATCTATTTTGAATACCAGTACTTGAGTGAAAAGGCAGTAGGCACTTAGAAAGCTGAGCTTTCATCACACACAGAGGAGAACAATTAAGGATTTGAGCAGGAGTTCCTTATTAAGACAAGATTTCTGTGCCTGTTTTGGAAAATACTTGGAGGAATGAATTCTGCAACTGGTTCTGTAATGAGAAAAGCATCCTTACTATAAGAGGAAATAATTTTATAAGGTACCATTAACCATTTTTGATTTGAATTAACTCTAACTTTTTAATCCCAGTGAATGGCAACAAGACAGATTTTTCTGACAAAATAGTTATAGCTAATATATGGTCTATGGCTCTATTTTGGTATTATTTTGGTAATAATGCTTTTATTAAACATTTAAACATGAATAAAGTTCATGTTTTTGAAAATTGTTTTTTCTCTTTAAAGTCTTCTCACACTTTTTACTTTATTATATTGTATTGTATTATATTGTATATTATATTATATATATTATATATATTATATTTATATATATATTATATATATTATATTTATTATATTATATTGTATTATATTGTATATTGTGTTGGCATATTCATTTAGAGATTTCACATAATACTAGTGAGTCATATAAGAAGTTAATATAACAAGTTTTTTTTTTTTTTTTTTTTTTAGAAATATCTTTTTCTTAGAACATTTTCCTTTGCTTTTAGTCAAGGCAAAGAATAGAGATGCAAATTATGTATGAAAGATGGAATCTTTATAGAAGAAAATATTTTTGGCTTTTCTCTCTATTCTCTCTAAATGTAGTGCTTAGTAAATCTCATTACAGTGTTTTTATATGTGCTCAGATCCCGAAAATGAAAAAGTTGTCTTATGCTGTGGATGACTTTAAGAGATTGTTCTGTAATTTAGTGCTTGTAGCTGAATTCTGCCCTGTTTTACTCTCTATGGCTTCAGTAAAGTTACATATTAGCATGACTCTAGTTCATTGTCCTCTGCACATGGCTGCCTTTTTTAGAGATTAGGAAAAGCAAATGATGTTGGCCTAATCATCCATATGAGGGTTCTATAAATTTTAGGCTACTGTAATTCACTGGTTCATGTTTCATAAATTACTGTAGTATAAATAATTACTAGAAGAATCTTGATATTGGAAATAGCACAAATAATAGCTTTAAACTGGCAAGATTTCTCAGCAAAATCACTCTTCATGAAACTCATCGAAGGCTTAAGTTATGTAAAGACTGAAACAGATTAAAAATATTCACTACAGGAGGAAGGGAATAAATACTATTCTAGGAAGTAAAAGCTATACTTTGGCATGATACTCAGGGCTTAATATGAAGAGGTCATTTTACTGATTTTTTTTTTTTTTTTTTTTTTTTACTCCATAGTATTGAGTTGGAGATGAAAAGCAAAGCATGTAGCATGAAAAACTGGCACCATTCCTTTTACCTCTGGTAAAAATCTTGATTGCTGTCTTCTGATTCAGTAATACCAGGGCATTTAATTGGGCTCTGAAAAAGACAGTTGTGTAAATTATCACTTAACACAAGGTGGGCAAAGGAGCAAGTCCCTCTACTTGTAAGGATCACGGGATCATAAGACAGTTCAGGTTGAAAGGTACCTCAGAAGGTCTCTAGTCCAGTCTCTGGCTCAAAGCAGGGTCAGTGGTTATGTCAGACGGTCTCATGGAAGGTGGTATCTGGCTTTAGAGTTTCTTACCATTTGGTCCCCAGACCTTCCCATTTCATGGAGATCATGGCTGATTTTGATCCATGTGGATTCAATACTGTACTTTAACTTGCCGAGCAAAATCTATTTTGAGCAATGCTAATGCGAACAAGATTTTTTTGTTTTAAGGAATTGGATTTATTCCTCAGACCTGAATTAATTACTCCTTATTGCTTCTCTTAAAATATCTGTATTTCAATTAATGATGGAGCAGAAGATTTCTACAAAATGTACTTAGACTTTTAGAAAGTTTGACTGCCTCCCCATGAGAGATTAAATAGCACTGCTGAGGATTTTTATGACAACTTTTATAACTTGCCATTGAGTAGTTCTGAACAGATAATCTACAATCCCAACATAACTATTCTCATGTTCCTGTCCCATATTTGTGTCATGTGTTTATAATGTCTTCTATGCCTTTGTGCTCTTTCTAGGAGTAATAACATGATGCACCAAAGTAACATATTGTTTTGACTGATACAAGACAAATTAAAACCAAAGGAAAGACTATAAAGACTTAATGCACACCTGAAGTAGTTGGAAAGATTTTGTTTTCTGTGAACTTTGGATAAGCATCAGAGGCTGTCAGAGCAATGATGAAGAATAACACTAGACATACAGAAAGTCTGAGTTCTCCAACCTTTAAAAGAGCAAAAAGTACTTTAGAACAGAAAACCAAGGCCTGTGCTGGCATAACTCCACTGAGTTTGATGGATCTATATACCTCTATACTTCAGTTGAGAGTCTGTCAAAGAACCCTAAATTGCTCTTGAGAATTTGGACAATGTATAAGTAAGTTGTATATAAGTTATATGCAATTTCAAAGATTTATTTGCTGAAAGTTTTCTTCTATATTATAATTATAGTTTATTGGTAAGTGACACCTACTGCAAGTGATATTTTCCATACAGAATACTATTGAGCTATTAAATTAATATTTAAATACCTAAAAGTGGCACCCAGGTGAGGATTGCATCATGAAGCTTCTGAAGGTAGTGGGAACATTAGTTGGTCAGCAACTTTAAAAGGTAATCCTTATTGGAGATGGTTATTTATCTAAGTATTCAAAATATAAAGGGAAAGACCTTTCACTGATTCCCACATTTAACACCCTTAAGTTTTAATGCATAGCTATAAGAAAAAAAAACACTCTATTTTAATCAATATTTTCCTATTAAAACCATATATTTTTAACTAATACACTCTATAAATGATTCAGTCCTTTATAGATTAGCTTCTAAATGTAACTGGTGAACAAGACTCATAATGTGTATAAAAGAAATTCTGTTAATCATAGAAAGATGTATATGAATAGAATCTATAACTTGTCTTTAAAAGAAGACAATATTTTTGTTTGTCCTTCTTCTTGAGTGTTTGAAAGAATTAAATTGAACTTTTACTGCTGATGATGGTAGTAATATGAATATGTCCTTTTATTCATGCTTTTAGCTTTCTTTATACATTTTTAAGGAGCTATAGAAATAATAAAAAAGTGACATAAAGAATAGTTATTTATTTTTAATTTCTAAGTAATAACTCTTAAAAATGAAAAATGCATAATATTTCATACTCAGGTAGTATGTAAAGACTACTGTGCTTCATGGACAAATGTTTAGCTGTAGGTAAGTGGAATATAAAATAAGAAAAAAGGTTATAGTGAGAACCACGTATTTTTATTTTGAAACATGAGTATAATTCCTGTGAGTTATATTTCAAAGTAAGATTAATTCAATTAAATATTGAAGAGGCTCATTTCTCCATATCAGGATTAAGGATATACGCATTTCCAAATGCAAATGCTTTCTCACTGAATGCACAGCAGTGGCTAAATGTTTAGTAAAGTTCTGTTAAATCAACTCACTTTGAGCAGAAGTGGAAAACCAGCTTTTTTTCCAGGATTGCCCAGAGCATGGCACAGGAATCTCCCTTTTCCATCAGTTATGGGCTGTGATTTAAATTTCTTTATAACTATCTGGGTGGATTTCCTTTCATCTGCCATCCCACTTTTCAGAAAGTTTTGCATGTCCCTCAGAATCTTTTAGATAGAAGCTTGTACACTAATGTGTATAAAACAGGAAGAAAAGTCTCAAAGGGTTGGTTTTTTGCTTTCTTGTGTGTGTTGGGGTTTTTGTTTGTTTCTTTTAGTGAGAGATAGTTACAATGCTTGTTAGAAAATGTAAGTGTAGCTGTTATAGAGAGGAAAATGGTATTTTAGTCTTAATTGTGTGTTAAAAGCATGGAAGCATCTCTGCCAGTATGGACACAAATGCATTGCCTCTCCTAATCACTGCTGAGCAGGTGGGAAGAAAAGCTCTGAGTACACTAGAAAAATTGAAGCTAGGGCTGAACACTGGACTATTGAAATCAAGTTCTAACCAAGTGGGGTAAATGCAGTACTTTAAAGGTAGCGCACCAAAATAACGAGGAAAGATCTTTGTATTAAAATTAGTCTATGCACTAATTCCTGCAGGGATTACTTCCAAGCAGAGTGGCTATAGGGCTTGCATGGGGTGTGTCCAAGCAGGCAAACTACCTTGGTGTCTGTGCAAGTGAAAAATGTAGGACCGTTGCTCTGTAGTCCTACAGAATGAGTAGTTCTTATTTCTGCCGAAGAAATATTGGGTTCAGCAGCTTAGCTGCTGCTCTTGGAGGACAGGATCCTTTTGCTGGTACGTTTTTAGAGTTTAGAGTCTATTCTTAGAATGATATACTGAATATTCCTTTTGCCTCTTATTGCACAACAAAAATGAAACAACTGAAATTTTGTGTTTGTCTGACATAATATTGATGACTAGGTAATCTATATCCAAGCAGCATTTGGAAGAATATGTTGCCTGAATTATATCCACTGGATGAAACTGCTGTTCAGACAAACATTTCTAGC
The DNA here is from genome assembly GCA_034781795.1 of Crypturellus tataupa. NCBI lineage: Eukaryota > Metazoa > Chordata > Aves > Tinamiformes > Tinamidae > Crypturellus > Crypturellus tataupa. The sequence goes on from JAWLRI010000319.1 coordinate 1,715,799, forward strand.
TTTATAGGTCATTATATTTGCAATTACCTCATTTTGTCTTCTCTCTCATCATAAGGGTACCTCTATAAACTGGTATGATGGTCATTAATCATTTCACCTCTCTCAAGTGCTTCAGTGTTTTAGTCTTGTGTTTGTGCTGCCGGTAAGTAACTGGCTTAGCACACTCAAATGAAGTGAACAGTGAAATTACCATATTCCAGAAGTGCCATGAAATATCTACCACCCAGTCTCAACTGTCTTTTTTTTTTTTTTTCCACAGTTAATATGGAGTGTTCTGTGTAAAGAAAAATATATATGTGAAATAAGTTTCTGCAGTACGCTGAAACTAGGATGAACATAGAGGATAACCTAAACAGCTCAGTTTTGCTGTGAACTGGTATGAAATGGGCCTTATGCAGATAATGCTCCTCAAGCTCCACTGGTAATGAAACACCACTTGACAGCAATTATGTATCTCGGACTGAAAGTCATGTTTCCGTAGAATTTGATAAGAGAAAATATTGTACTTTATAAACCCATGACACGGTTTTTGAAATAGTTTGTTTCCTAGCCTGTTTCTTTCCCTAGTCACCGTGGGGAAGAAGAGGAATTTTTAAAGCACTGGCTTGTATCTCTGTGCGACATATGGAAAATGGCAGCTCACGTTGCTTGGAGTCTTTGGAGCTGCTTTTGCAGCTAGAAGAGGTTTTCCTGGTGGTGCATCCCAGGTCCATTCAAGATGCTTCTATGTATCCCAATGAATAAATGTCTCAATTTCAGGATAGATTTCTTGTGCTATCTTGAATAAAGCTGACTTTTTGTTTCAGCATCATAATGACAAAGCCAGCCAGTCTGCTGATCCACTGCCCTTTTCTCCTTTCTTCCCAAACCCTAGCAGAAGAGCCCCAGTAACCTGTAGACCTTTGCACTGCCACCACGTTGCCTTTGCAAAGACTATTGGAGAGTCCCCTTCCCTTGCGCAGGATGATTGCTATTCTGTGCTGATTTAAGTAAGTCCCAGTGCACAGCTTTACTCTTCCCTGTGTGTTTATATGTTTGTTGTCTGTTCTATTACACTATACTTCTTCCGTATTATTCATCTGTAATTTATTCAACAGGCGTTTTTTGAAATTGTTAGGTCCCTTGACAGCGAGTGGTGTAAAGAATCTTTCTTTTTTTGTTTGTTTTTGATACTGGTGGCAGAATGTCCTGGGAATTTTTGGTATGGCTAAGCTTAAGATGGATATTTTTACCAAATGTTTTAGAGACTTTAATGTATTGGCAGAGTGGTCTTATTCACATGACAAGAAGCATAGTAAAAGACTCCTGGGGTAAAACTAATAATCAGTAGGCATTCTGAGGAGGGGGAAAAAGAAAGTCCCTGTAGCATTTTATTCAGCTTTACAGTGTTTACCTCTAAATACAGACACTTAGGCAGGAAGCAGAGATGCTAAATTTCCTTTGTGCCAATGTTATCAAAAAACATTTCCCAGCTTGACTGAGATTGTGGTAGCTGGGAACAGAAAAGATGGAAAAATTCTTTTCTGGTCTAATTCAAGGGTCAATAGAGATAAACAACCACTAAATTTGGGGCAGATATTTTAACGAGTTCCATAAATATCACAATGGAATAGAAATAATGGGAATACAGAAAATTTATTTCTTATTTCCTTTGAATTACAGTAATACTGCTTGTGGCCAAGCAGTTACAGCAAATGGGCTGTCTGAAAGGGAAGGAATTTTACTGAGGCAAATCTTTGGTGAAGAATAAATATTTCCAAAGGAAGGATAGTTGTTTCAAGGATACATAGTATACATTCCTCCTTATGGAACCGTTACTATTTATTTTAATGCCTTTGCAGTTGTTTATGCTTTGGAACAAACCAGTAAGCAGTTTTGGGAATGGTAAGGGAGAAAGCATATCTGTAGCTTGTTCATCCAAGCATTTTGTAAATTAAACCCCAAAAATAATAAAATAGAAGTGGAGGAGTCTGATAAATACAGTCTTTTTTTAATCAAATTATACTTTCTCTAGCTGTATGAACAGCAAATGTCTCTAAATATCAAGAGAATGAAACGTACACATACTGACTATCTCTTTTTATTCCTTTACTATCCACTTAATTATGGCTCATTTATTATGTAGCACCATCTTCCACGTGTTAAGAATATAAAATCACATCAGGAGAGGGTATGTGGATCAAGCAAAACTGGGAAGGCAGTTTGTGCTCCACCCCCATGGAAATGCTCTTTCTCACCAGGAGGCTCAGCTGATCCAAAGTGCGCAAATCTCATTGGCATCTATAAAGATCTGCACCTGGTGCAGAGTAGTAAAGCTCTGGGTGCTTTAATGAAGCTGGATCAGTCCAGGTTTGCTGGGGATATGAGTGGTGGTGACATTGATGACACACCACTTGCAGACTTTGACCAGAACATTGAACTTGCTGCTATTTGTTTAAAAAGTTTTTTGGTCTCAGGAGTTTCACAGAAAGGAATAAATGATGTTTTACCATAAAGGCATTTAACAACTTGTGACCTGTTGAGTTAAATAAGTAAAGGGCATGACAATTCCTTTTTACAGTTACATTGCAGTTATAATGAGCAGTATTGATTTTCTATTAATACTAATGTGTTTAATGACCTTTCTAATGGCATCTGTCACTACTGTTTCTTCTCAAAGTCTAGTGGCATTTTTCTCTCCATCAAGTAAAGGATTATAGTTCTCACTGTATTGTTAGAATGAGAATATCTGTCCTTTTAAAAGCAATAGGGGGGCTTAAAGACTTATTCAGTTAAAAAAGAAGAAATGTTTTAGAAGCTGTTGAGTGTTTTAGGGTAAATCTAGTTGAGAAAATACTTGCGTGAGCATTATGTTTCAGATCAGCTTTTCCTTGTCAGATTTAGCAAGTTTAGTAATATATAGGTTTGTGGATTTAGAAGTGGAAGGGTTTATTAAGTCACCTTGTGTATCTCTCAAGAGTTTCATTTCTTTCAGCATTTAATAGTACAAAGTGAGGTGAGGATATATGAATTAACTAAAATTTTGATGCACCATAACTTCACAAGAAACCTATAGTTCAAGAAATGTTAAACTGTTTCTCTTAGGTGTCTTTCATTTCAGAATTAAGAATTCACTAAACTCTATAAAACTTCAGCTATTAAATATCAACCATTTAAAGTTATAGTTGTTCTCCTCAAGCGGTAAAGTACTGGATTGTTACTAGAATCAGTATTAATACGAAATTTAGGGGCAGGAGTCATAGAAGTGGCAGCAGTTTGCTTCTGGTCTTGGAAACTCTTAATTTTGTCCTCTCTGTCTTGTTAATCACAACTGATTTTCAGGACATCCGTATTTTCATAAGCAACTTGTTCTAGATCTGTTTACAAAGATTGTACATGATATCTTTGATGTGCATTACAGTTAGAAACATCTTCTAGATGGCCACGTTCTGGTGCAAGAGAGAAATACGTACTCCTGGGTGCTCCAGACAGGGATGCTGTGATGTCATTGTCAAATCTACCACCCTGAAAGGCGGTACTTTGGGGGTTGCCATAACAACATCAGCCAGTCATTGTCTGACACTACAACGTTATTGCAGGAGCTTTTAGGGAGTATTAACCAAAATACAGTCACTATGGATTGTGGTTAGCATAGTGAGTAGGATGTCTCAGCAGTGTACTCGGACACTGAATATGCACCGTATTTCCTCTGTACATGTATGATTTAGAATGACTACATTTTTCTGAAACTCTTTGGAATAACTATGTAGTATGTTAAAGTACTATATTGGAGTGTGAAAAAGATGTGGAAAAGATGGTGTAAATTGTTTTAAAGTTGCCCATATTTACTTTTTTATATAATAAAATGAGCTTGACTAAAGATTCAGAAAAGCTAGGTGTGTACCATTATATATAATAGAAAAAGTTTCATATGAGTAGTCCTTTGCATATAACACGAAGAGCTCAGAATCAGGTTTTCTTCCCTTACTGTATACCACATTCTTCAAAAATCCAAACTAGTAGCTTTAAATCCATGTTTAAGGGACTAAAATACACATACAACGTAGTTGAAAGAAGAATGTTTAATTAATTGAACCAGAAATTATGGTTTACATAATAAAATAAGCCAGCTTGCTTTAAACAGGTTTCATACATGAGAAAGAGCAAGCTTGCCAATAGCAGGAGCTAATGCTTCAATACCTTTCATTTTGTACTCGAAAAGGAAACCTCTTCTTAAGCTCATTCATTTTCCAGAGGGGAAATCGAATGCTGTGGCATACTGTCAGAGCTGCTTTATTGTCACCATTTACAAAGGTCACCTGAATTAATTGGCTTCTTACCATACATAGTGTTAAGCTACCCCTTTCCTGACATTTCTGGAAAGGTGGCAGGCTTACAACCTCTGGCTATCTGTTGAGGTTTGTTTCGCAATGTTTGTTTCTCCGAAACCAGTAACTCTACAGTTGCAGGCGGGGGATTGCATTGCTACGGAGAAGCAGCTTCTCTCTGATGTTCGCTAAGGTGTGCAGGGTGGGGGGGTGGAGGAGAGATCACCCGAGAGATCTGTCTTTACTACACATCACGTTCCGTAAAGCAAATCGAAACATGTAGGATGGCTGGGATTGTATTTCTTTGCACTTTGAGGCAGGCATTGGGTTGCTAACCTGTCCTCTGCATGGAGTGAGGTGAAATCTCCCTCTGGCTTTCCCTGCTGCATGAGTCACACTGCTCCACATTGATGGACTTTACTGAATGTGTGTTCATCTTAAGGGCTGCTAAAGTGCCCTTTCACTGAATGAAAGGAATGACATGCATATGTATAAACACACACACTGGGCACCAACGGTGCTGGTGTGGAATTTCAGGGTGACTACACAGGTTAAACAGAAAACAGTTGTCTCCTTCCTAGACCCTGCATTTACTGCCCCCTCAATCTCCTCCTGTTGGTTCTCTGCTTTCTGACCAGCAGTGCTGGGTGAAAACTCAAACAAGACATGTGAAGACAAAGACGTTGTGAGCCAAGACAAATAGTTTTGAGCCTCCCTGCACCGAGAGGCAAAGGTGATGTAGTGACGGCTTTGCACCAACAGCCCGCTCCTGTGAAAATACAGTGTGGGGCACCCTGCCGCGCTCATGTTAATTACCGGAGAAGATTACAACTCTCCTGCCCAACGCCATCCCTTTCGCCCTGCGCGGCCGTTCCAGCCGCGTCCGTAAGCAGGCGATCGCGCTGTCCCCTCTGCCGGGGAAGGGGGTGCTTTTAAAGGGAAGTCATTTGCCACAATGCCGAAGATGTAGCTTGGCAGAAATTCAATAACTGTTTGCGATATGCTCATTCAGGCTCGCTGCACACTGGGGTTTAGGTCCTGACACAAACAGCGTTTCCCGTAATCCTAGCGCCGGAGAGAAGGAAGGAGGCTGTGCTGTCCTGCATCTTATTTTATCGGTTTCGAAACACAGAGCCACTGTGTAATTTGATGTTTGCATGTGAAACATCGGGGAAAACCTCCTCCCTTTATAATATTTCACCCTTTGATGTTCTTTCAAGCCAACAAATGCACAGATCCGACAGTCTTTCAAGCGTGCTTAGATTATCTCTGACACAAAGAGCAAATTGCATTTGCATTTCCCTTTAGAAAGTAAAATGAGGAAGCACGCTAATAAAATAACTTTACAAAAAGAATACTGGGGAAGCAGGGGGGAAGTAAAGATACAAATCAGGATAGCAATTTAATAAAGAGGAACTTACCGTATCCTCAGAGTAGTTTCAAAGCTGGAGGAGTTCTCGCATCTCTGTAGATTTGATTCCTTAGTGCAGGTAGCCACATACTCGCCCTGATGCCCGCGCCGGAGGAGCCGTGCGGGCGCGGAGGCGCGCGCCGCTGTGTGCGCGCGGCTCTGTGTAGCGCTATATACCGACACGCGGGCGTTCCTAGGGCTATCCCGCAGCACGGGAGCCGCCGCGCTGCCCGCCGCGCGGCCGCCGCTCGCCACCCGGCGGGCGGACTAGCCCTCCTTACTCCTCCTCGTCTCCATGGC